>CM055210.1:5174269-5634269 GCA_029224185.1 Karalla daura | reverse complement strand
AGTTATTCTCACATTCACATTCTCGCATTGCTGAGAGTGTAAATTTTCTCTGTGTTAATTGAAAATCTGATTTTTAAGAGGCAGGCCTACGGGTGTGGCTTGTGATCGAACATTATTCACGAAATGGTATTCATTATCCACATGTGTGATGTGGAAATCTGATGCCTCCGGTGCGCATACAAAGAGATTGTGTCCTGCAGCTTAACTGGAAAAAAGGAGATGAAAAATATTTGAGTGTTTATGTATTCTGGAATTTTTTTTTTATGATAAAGAGTAGGAGCTGTTATAGGAATTTTATGTAAAAAGCATTCTACACACTGCTAGCAGACCGTCTGAAATATGCCTTTTTACATGTGTCAAGAGCGTCTTAACAAAGCCAATTTACTGATTTTGGTCAACATTTAACCCAAAGTGCTTCTTTTCAGCTGCTGTTTGCAAAATTGGGTGTTCCAGGGTCGCAGCTTAATGAAGTTGGTATCTCTAGAGCTCAGTAGCTATAATGTTTAAGGTGAACATGTTATTATATTTTACTAGAACTGTGGCTGGGGTGGAGATGAAGCTAACGCCAGCCGCTGCTTATCTTAGCCTCTCATACAGATGGCTAAAGAGAGTAAACGGTCCGGGTACAATAACTTTTGTGTTTGTCTTATCGTCATTGCGAGTCCTGTTTAATTTTTCACACACTTTGTATCATGCACAGATTAAACCAATGAAATGTAAAATATTCCAAAATCATCTTAATAGTTTTTCTTTCTGTGGCAGACATAGCTGAGCTAACGTGTCTCGTTGCGCTACGATAAGCTAAGCTAACCAGCTTCAAATCGAACGTGAGGGAGCAGATGAGCGTATTCACCGAAATATTAAGCTACAGTATATACTTATGATGAGCTGGGAGGTTCATTTATCGACAGATAGCGCGTTTTTACACTGCGCAGTCGAGCCTCCTCGATGAAACATCAGTGCAAAAGCTGTGCTCAGCATATCCCCAACGCAGGTATTTCACACCACGACGTTGGCTCGTACTTATGGACGGCTAGCACACAGCCAGTAAAACCCATCACCATCTACTCTGTGGGGGCAGCGCCTGCACTGCTGTCAAACGGCGAACAGGCTTGAGGTACGCGCCCGAGGCAGCGGCGGGCGGGCGAGGCTGGCGCCGGCGTCCCATTCGGCACGTTTCATATCTGCATTCACATTCAAAAGTTGCAAATGGCCATCGAGCGGTTTCTGAATCAATATGTAATTTGTCGGCTTGGAGGAGCCCCGCGCACCTCGTGGCCTTTAGCTGTTTGGTACATTGCGTTGTATTGGAAGCGACGTAATGAACGCCATCTTTCATTC
The DNA here is from genome assembly GCA_029224185.1 of Karalla daura. NCBI lineage: Eukaryota > Metazoa > Chordata > Actinopteri > Chaetodontiformes > Leiognathidae > Karalla > Karalla daura. Next base: position 5,632,928 of record CM055210.1, on the reverse strand, counting down.
TTACCGCAGTATGGATTGTCATATGCAGAAATCCTCGCTCCGCGTGCGCCATGGCCAGGCAGTGTTAATGGACAGAAACTTCCCACCCGCTCTGTTGCTCTGACACACTCTGCCTGATGTTTACATTACTATTTTTATTCTTCTTCTTTTTTTTTTTTTGGTAAGAATGTGGAATGTTGGAAATGCATGTTTCGCTTACTTGATCGTTGTACTTTTGACTGTGTCGAATTAAAACTGGATACAAGTTCCAAACCTCTCAGAGGAGATTTAAGAGAGGAGGGGTGGGGTTGAGGGGTGGGCGTGGGGTGGGGGGGTGTGGGCGGGTTTTGGGTGTTCAAACCTTTTTAGCAGGTCTAACCTCAAAATGAGGCCTGTAACCTCATAACCTGAAACTGGCTGTAATGAGCAGGGTCTCCTCTCTGAAAGCCAGCTGTGCAGCTGCTTCCAGCGAGGCCTCACAAAGCCCAGAATGATTAGATAACTACAGTGCAGCGCCATATCAAATAGTTCCAGGGATCAAATTCTCTAAAGGAGGGAGGGCAGTTGTGAGAGCATGAGTGTGTGTGTCCATCTGTGCATGTGAGGGACATAGAGAGAGAGACAGAGAGAGAGGAATGAGAGATAAAGGGTGGGCAAAGAGGAGGGAGGGAGAGAAGGGGGGGACAGGAAGGGGCAGAACTGAGGGAGAGAGAAAGGGAGCGACAGAGGAGAAGGACAGGAGACAGTAGGTGGGAATGATGGGAAATGAGCGAGGGCGAAGGGGCAGACAGAGAGAGAGGCACAGTCAAGGGGAGAGCAAGAGCACAAGGGGGGGAGAGGAAGAATGGGGGGCTTATAGAAAGAGGGAGACACAAAGTAGAGTTAGAACTTTTTTTTTTTCCAGTGGAGAGGACTAAGAGAGAGAGGCCGAGAGAGCTGCAGAATGGATGAAGGAGAGGGAGAGAGAGTGGTAGAGAGAGCGAGCGGGGTAAAAAAGGGGGGATGTTGACAAAGCAGCGAGACTGTGGCGAACAAAGAGAACGTGAAGAGAATGAGTCGGGGGAAACATCAAAGGGATTTTTCAGGCCCGGTTACCGGGACAACAGACATTTGCATGCGATTAGCTTTTTACATCATATTAAGAAGGGTTAGGGTGAGGGAGGGGAGGGAGGGATGGAGGGAGGGAGCGAGGAGGAGGGGGGAGCGGGGAACTATAGATCATACACACACACACACACACACTGTATGAGATAGTGGGAAGAAAAAAAGACGGAGAGAGAGAGAGAGAGAAAGAGAGGGACGTTGGTCATCTCACGCGGATAAACTGACTTATAGGCAGCCAGCCAAGCGTTTCTTTTGTAAATGAGAGTGCATGTTGAGGGGAGATACAGTAATATGCCGGCGCAGACATTTTGGTGAAGGGAGGTCAAAGCAGGCAGTGTGTGTGTGTGTGTTTTTACTATAATAACTGTATTCATTTTTTTTTCTTTTTCTTTTTTTTTTACAACTCCCATCACAAGTTTGACATCAATGATTTAGGTTCACAGAAATGACCTTGTGATTTCAGTTTCACGGCTTGATTTGTGCATACTTCATCATCACAGTGTCAGATTCATCGCCACGTTCTGGCACTTCGTTCGACCGGAAACGCTTTCTCAAGTATTAAGCATTAAGCCTGACTCGCAGTGCAACAGAGTAGGTCAGATATAAAGGGGACGTCGAGCAAGCACATGCAAGACAGATGGAAAAGCCCCGTAATGAATTTTACACAAAAAAAAAAGACGGGCAGAGAAAAGCCATGTGTTTCCAAGTGTTCCTCCAGTGCTACTTTTTAAACCGAAGCCTTTGCGATAGAAAGAGAGGAACGTCCAAAAGTCACGAGAAAATTTGGGCTGCCATCTTGGGAGAAATGTGGTTGTCACAGGGCAGTAGCCCGGATATGATTTGAGCACCCTTCGCAATAACTGTGTACAGAGCCGCCATTATTAACAGCCAAATCCCAACACAGGGATCGTATGAGGCGGACACACACACGCACGCACACACGCATGCTCGTGCGTTTCTTGGCACGCAGCGTCTAGACACAGGTAGCATAAATGTAGGTAAGCGCCCGGACTCCACATCACACCATAAACACCTTGTTGTTTGCACACATGTGCTGCATACATCACTCTGTCAGGGGAGGAGGGGAGAGGGTAAAAAAAAAAAAAAACGCACCTCACACAACCTTCCCTGCAATCATAAAAGCCATTAAACATGTTTCTATGGGCACACACCCTCCGGCATTTTACACATGTAATATTATCCTGCCATATCTCTCCTCCCTCCCTCCTTCCATCCATCCATCCAGCCATTCATCCGTCCTCCCTCCCTCCCTTCCTTCCTTCCTTCCTTCCTTCCCTCACTCATGTCTCTCCATCAATCCACATCCCCCCTCCCTCCCTTCACCTCCATCTCCATCACCATCCCTCTCTCTCCCCTCTCCTTTCCATCCATCCATCCATCCATCCTCCTTTCTTAATCTCCACCTCTCCCTCCTTATATTTCTCCACCCCTTTCTTTCTTTTAACCCCCCCCCCCCCCCAATTCTCTCTGGCCTGCTCTGCTCCCTCTCTCTTTCTGAGTGTGTGTGTGTGTGTGTGTGTGTGTGTGTGTGTGTGTGTGTGTGATGCTTCAGTGCCCTCTGTATTGTGGCTGCATTGTGCCAGTAGGCGTCGCCGCGACAGCCGTTGTCACGGCAGCATTATGATGGGGGGTAAGAGGGGGGGGTGGTGGTGTGTCTGTGCGGGGTGGGGGTGAGATGTGGGGTGGGGGGGGGGGGGTGAGGGAGGCTGGCGGAGTGTATTACAGTATCAATACCCTGACACTGCGACAAAAAGGACAGCAGCCGTAGCCACATATCACTCCACCTCTGCACTCCTCCTCCTCTGTCGTCTCCTTCCTCCCTCCCTGCCTCCCTCCCATGCGACCCCCCCCCCCGCCCCACCTCACCCCAACCTCCACCCCCCCTCCCAAATCAATTCCTCCTCCCCTCCTTTCAATTGATTTCCCACCACATCTGACTGAATATGTACATATTGATCCTCTCCTCCGCCTCACCCCCCTCACCCCAGCCTCATCCCTCACTCTTTTCTTCCTCCTCCTCCTCTTGTTTTTACTCAAACATCTATCAGATTTCATCCCCCTCCATCTTCTCCCCTCCACCCTTATCTCACTCCATCTCTCTTCTCTCTCTCTCTCTCTCTCTCTCTGTCTCTCACACACACACACACACTTCCCTCATCTTTCATTTCATCTCCCCAATTCACCCCCCCCCCCCTCTTTTTCTCTCTGTGCCATCTCTTCTGCCCCCCTCACGCCCCTCTCCATCACACCTCCTCCCACCCCGTCTCCCTCCCTCACGGCTGTTTTTTTTTTTTGTTTTGTGTTTTTTTGTGTGTGTGTGTATGTGTGTGTGTGTGTGTGTGTGTGTGTGTGCGTGCGTGCATGTCTGTCTCACTCACTCTCTGAATATTAATTGGTGCATTTCTGCTGCGGCGGAGAAAACAATCAAAGCGTCAGGGGCGGGTGATGATGCCATTGTGGCAGCAGCAAACACGTACACATATGTACTGCTGTGAGCACACACACACACACCAACACAAATACACTGCGAGGAGGAGACACGCACACATGGCAGAGCACAGTTGCAGGGACATATCAGCATAGAGGTGCATAGAAATAGTAGAACATTTATATACATATATCTATATATATATATATATGCTGACATGCACAATGTCCTCACACACACATATTGATTTACTATGTGCAGACACACACGGACACAGGCAGGCGTTGCACATATGCCACAGACTTAGTCAGTCACTCTCAGATACACAATGGCAGGCTTACAATGGCTGATCCAGGAGATATGTTCTGCGTCAGCAAAGACATTTGAATTTCCCAGCCAACGTTTACCTTCGCGCAGTTGCTCGAGCGCGTCACATTAAAATGTTAAAATCAAGGCCTTCAGCCGAGACACATTCACGCTCACAATTAAGTGATATTTCTTCAATATGTCAAGTAAGGAGGGAGAGAGAGAGAGAGGGAGAGAGAGAGAGGGAGAGAGAGGGAGAAAAAAATGCACAAAGGCCGAGGTTACATTGAAGTACTGTTTGGACTGGAGCCCATGCGATCGGGGAAAGAATCACACCAAAGGGTTTAGAAGTGAGAGAGAGGGTAAGTAAAGAAAACGTAAAGATGAATGTCGCTGTGTTCTACTTAACAGGCTTTTCAGATGGCTTTTTGTCCCTTGGAATGTAACTCGAAGAGGTGGTGGGAAAATGCGTGTGGCCTAAACTGCTCTGTGAACATCTGGATCCACGAACTACAGACTCGACTAAAAGTGACTCCCTGCGCTTTGCAGTTGCCGCTTGCTCTCATGTCATGTACTGCAGCGCGCTCGCTCCGTGCAAGCCGATCATAATTACAGAGTAAGGTAGTGGTAGTGGAGAACTTGCCTCGGAAGACTTAAAAAAAGAATGATGTCGACGGAGCGGATGAAATCTGCAGGGCTGATGAAAGTACGCGTCATGTCAAGAGATAACCCCCACCACACACACACATACATACACACGCACAGACACACATTCACACACACACACACTCCAGGTTTCTAAGCAGTTCAAAACCAGGCAGGTTAAGGTCGATAGGTGTTGCCCCTCGCTGTGAATGAGAGAGTGAATGGGCCCTGCTATTGGCTGGTGACCCGTCCATACAGGATTAATTCCCTGCCTTAACCCTACAGTGGAGATTGACACCAGCAGACCCCATGGTGACACTATTGAGTACAAAGTGGGATAATGGATGGATGGGTGGCAGTGGGAGAGGAGAAATCTTTCAAAAGCTGACGTAGACCACGCAGTTCAAATCTGGAGGTCTGATAAGAACAATCTAGAGCCTGTGTTTTTTTTCCTCCAATGATATGAGGATGACCCTGTTCCGGTGCAGGCTGCAAACTCTCAGACAGTCCCAAACGTAGATCAAAATATTATTTGCAGATATGCATTTAACAGATTCCAGTAGGATTAGAATTAAAGATAGATCGCAGGCACATACAGTAGCAGACTCATCTTTCAAACTTTTACTCCTCCACAGTCTCACAGTCTTTGTAGAACACCACCACATGGTCTTATCTGTGGAAGCCTTGGAAAGTTGAGGAACACCGACTGCAGACATTAATCAGTATGTTTTACACAACTCCTGTTCCAAAAGAAGGTGAGCGCTTTCGGTGTGCCACAATTACCACTTGAGACGTGTGTAATCAGGGTAATTGCTGTTTTAGTCATATATTTTGCAGTTACAAGACGCTGAGCTTGATTTTACAGACGTTATTGGTCCAAAAATACAACTGTAGTACAACCTCAGCTCAACAAACATCATGTGAAATGTGAATAAAAAAAAAAAAAGAATAGAATAATCCGTACAGATTTTATGAAGTTTTCTGAGCTCGGCTGGTAATAATCTGGTAATATGATTACGTGTTTGAACCTCACCCCAGCATTAGCATTATTATTAGTATCATTAACAACATCACTGAACCTGTTTTCCTATTGTATGATCAAGAGGTACTTTTGGAAGCTTTGCACAACATTCCAAGTGATTTATTACCTACTGTCCCAACTTGTTGGAAACATCATTCACCCAATAAAACCGATGAGATCAGTCATTAAGATCGTTGCCTTTGTCCTCTATTTGACTGAGTCTATGCAATGCTCATTCTCATTTCCCAGCTTTATTTAAAATAACACTGAATCTAGAACTAACAAGTAAGGTCACTCGTAGTGACGAACCCCCAGCTCTGTTGGTCTTTCACCCTCTTCCAGCTCTTTTGTTTTGCTTTTAAAACCCCCTTCTGTGCAGAAATGTGTTTTGCTTATCGTCACCTCACTTGAATGTTTGACTGTGACTATTAAGGATGATTTACACTCAGTTTGACATCAGGAGGTTGTTTTTACAACTTTCTCTGTACCCAGACATTGCACAAACACATCTTGTGCTCACCAGTTAACTTTTTAAATTGAATAGTAATCGCACATTCATTGAATCATGATTCCCTAATGAAGGGGAATGATTTGTTTTTTGTTCCATACCATGTGAGACAGAAATTATTGGATGAGGGGGAATATCTCATTATCTAAAAATATGATCTTTGGAGAACATTTACTCGCTGGCTCAGTTCTGCTCTCAGCTATCTTGAAAACAGGCACTTTTACAACCAGTGGAGCATTTGGCTGGCTGTTTATCCCATCACAAGATGGTGGAGACCAAAACATGGCTCAAACATTGAGACAGTGACTGAGAAAAAGTTAAAATGCCAGTACATTTGGTACTCTGTTCTACTTAAGACAGCAGTGCATGTCTCAATTCAAATACTGTGATGCAAATAGTCTTGTGATTGATTCCCTTGCTGTATATGAAACTGTCTAACACCTGACGCATTCACCTGCTCCTCTGTGTAATGCCACTGGTATCGAGGTGCGAAACTGGTTTGCGCAGCTCGAGCTATGCATTGATGCCGTCTCACATTAACACACAGGCCCTGCAGCAAATGTTGCTGAGGAGTTATGGTACATGCTACACAATAGCTTAGTGGGTAGTTGTATCGCCTCCCAGCAAGAAGGTCACCGGTTTGTTTGTTGGAGAGTTTGCATCTTCTCCCCATGTTCTTGTGGGTTTTCCCCAGGTAGTTTCTTCCCACAGTCCGAAAACGTGCACATTTAGGCCAAATGGAAAAATTTGCATGTGCCATAACCTCCCCACCATAGGTTTACATTTCTACTTCAGTGTAGGTCCCGCAGTCACAACACACAATTCTCCACCAGAGCATTAGGGGCAGTAGAGAGTTTTTTTGGGGGGTAGTTGTGATATAGTTGTCTGGACCTCATTGTTTTGTGACCATGACTTGGCAAGAGGGGGTATCGTCAGAGATGGAGATGATTAATTTATTGCAGTACAAATGCTCGTGTTTTCTGACTTCCTTGATGGTCCACGTCTATTCATAAGTGAGACTTGAAAAATGGCGGTCAAACTGGGGGCAAAAACGGGGCAAACTGGAAAAGCCAAGTCCCGGAAATGACGTGCCTGACAGACCAATCGCAGCGCTCACGCTTACAGGGAAATCAGAAGATTTGAGAGGTTGACATAAACTATGCCAAGGAGCCATCGTTTAGGAGCTAACAGGGAAGCATAAACCATGCTTAAGAGTGACTGGTGTGTGTGGCTCCGGGCTCCGACAGACCCACCACGACACCAGTGGGTACAAAGCAGGTGACATGATGGATGGATTTCAGGTACAGGCTGTGTGAGTGACAGGGTGTCAAGTAGCTCAATTTGCAGCTTTTAGAGCAGGGACATGCAGAAAACCCCACCCAATCAAACAGGATTAGGTAGGATTTTTTTAATGTAAATTTTATTGATGTGCACCTGCCACAACCAGCCCCTGTCAGCTGAAGAAGTGGGTGGATGTAGACCATGAAGGAGTGCATTAAAAGACTGACAGACAATTAACTGTGACTACTCTGCCAGGCTGGTAGAAATTAAGTCTACTTTAATGTATTTTCCAAAATCTTATGCAAGCTAAGCTTTTTTCCCCCAGCAGCTGCTCCTTTTTTTTTTTTACAGGGGACCCCCGGAAGCCCTCCTGTGGGACTCCTCTCGGTCCCCGGACCTTATTCTGGGAACCGTCCATCCCAAACATGTGCACTTTGTATCTTACTCCCATCCTGGAAGTGGCCATGTGCTTCCGGGGTGGCTCGCCACAGCATTTTTCAAAGCTGCCTCATACGCCTGTCATCACTTTTAACACACTTGAATTGGTGTGAAACTTTTTTTTTCTTTTCTTTCTTTTTTTTTTTGGAAATCCAACCCTCCCTCTCCTTCTTCTTCTTCATCATCATCATCATCTTCCTCCACCGAAAAAAAGACAGACAGGGAAAAAGTCTCTCCAAACTGTCAGCTACCAGCCACCCGAGATGCCATATTTAGGATACAAATGTGAAGAGATGACAGCGTTGTAAAATGGTGCCCGTGCTGAGATTATAATTAACATTTCCCAACCTACATCACTCTCCCTCCCACTTCTCCTCCGCTTCTCCCTCCTATTCACTCACTCCTGTACAATAAATGGGAGAGAGAAAAAATGCAAGAAGAAAGGAGAGAAAGGGAGAAGGGAGAGAAAAGGGAGATGGAGGAGGACAAGGAGGAGGAGGAGAGAAAGAGAGAGAGAGAGAGAGAAGAGGGTGACCAAACCGAGGGAGGGAGGGAGGGGGAAACGGCGTATGCTTGTATACAACCCTGATTTCCATTTTTTTCCCAACTCGTAATGTATTTAATTCAAGTGAAACGTAATCATGACGTGTCGTGTCATTAATCTCCTCGCCGCCTCTCCCGTAAGTACACTGAGTCTTTACTTTCAACATATATCCTATATCTGCGTTTATCTAGTTCGTTTTTTTAACCCCGCGCTCTGTTTACACGGACACTTTTGTGTTGAACGCCGGCGAGCCAAACATTTCCAAAAAAAAAAAAAAATGTTGAATTTACTGCGACTGTTGTTGCAACCCCCTTCTTCTCCTCCGCAAGCTACACACGGGATAATAATGGCCAGTATAGTTGCGTTTCATGTCTGCGCTCCGCTCTTTTTTATTCGCACTTTGGATGCGTAAGTGCGTGTGTGCGCCCGCGTGTGTGTGTGTGTGTGTGCGTGTGTGTGCGCGCGTGTGTGCATACATGTAACCGTGCGCTCCGGGACCACTTTACGTGTGTGTCATGTATGTAAAAATGCAGCGTGTGTGTGTGTGTATGTGTGCGCGTGCGTCTGCGTGTGTGCGCGTGTGCATGCGTTTAGCCTCGGATGCCTCCTATAGTCCGTGACACGAGCCATCCTCTGAAAGAAAAAGACGAAAATGTCCGCTTTTATTCATCCAGAAAACACTCGCTGGAACATTTTTAAACAAGTCTAATGGAGGTGTGTGTGCGTGTGTGTGTATGAGAGGTGGGGGGGGGGGGGGGTGCAAAGTCGAACCGTAAAATGGTTGCAAGTGCACGACAAAGTCTCTCAGAGTGGATGTGGATGTATTTTCTTAAAAAAGCACAACTTTATCTAAGTTCGCCGAGGTGGCACTTTATTTCTTGTTCTCTTTTTCTGCACCTCTGTGGGAAAATGAGTGTGCGTGTGTGCGTCCGTGTGTCTGTGTGTAAGGGGGAGAGAGAGAGCGAGTAAAGGAGCGAGAGGCGACCGTAAAATAAAAGAAAAGTCGCTTTTGTCAGACACAAGTTCTCGGTGCGTAACGGAGGATTTCGACACGTCGTCCAAGTGGATTGTTTCTCGCCCCCCCCTCCTTCTCCTTCTTGCACCAACTTGATGTACAAAAGCATAATTTGGTGGCTCGATGCGATTAGCTCGACTAATTCTTTTGTCGGACTGTGTTCGGCGCATTGTTTCCCCCCCCTACATAAAGCGCCACACACTTCCCATCTGGGGATGTGCGCAAAAAAAAAAAACGCATCCGCGGATTTTTATAGACGCGTTTTTTTTCCTCCTCTCCTTCAGCCTTCCCCACCTTTTTTTCCTCTTTTTTTACTACCGTGTTTACTACACACTGTCCTAACATCACCTCGCAAGCCCCGGAAAGTAGCGTCGCAAGTGTTGCATGCAGCCGTGTGTTGCCACATTGTATCCTCGCGTTGCCAAAATGTATCCTCGTCTACGGAAGAAGTCGCCCGTCGTTTGTTACAAACATTATGGATTTTTTTGGGGGGGGGGTGGGGGGGCTGTTGTCGGACGCGACGTCGCTTTGATGTCGGGCTGATTGGCAGAGGATCCGTTGATGAAATCCATGATGGCACTTTTTCCTCGCTCCCGCACTCGTCTTTTCCCCTCCCTTAATCTTTTGTATAGAAAATTTAGGAACAAAATGGAGCAGGGGAAGAGTGAGAGAGAGATGACATGACACTCTCACACACACTCACACACACACACGCACGCCAGCTCCCTCCTCCCAAAAAAAGGGGGAGCGAGGGAAAAAAAAAAAACTACATCTCAGTGTTTATGATTTTTAATCGCATTTTTTGGAGGGTGTGTAGACACCAGCTGTGGGTTGGGGGGGTTAATCTCATTTTCGAGTGGGGGTGTTTATTAAGCGCATTGTTTGTTGATGGTTATTTATTTCATTAATGTGCCTCTAATTGAGATGGCCGCAAGAGGGAAGAGAGGGGAAAGAGCGACTGAAAATGGTTGCACGTTATTGACGCACATCACAGGGGCGAGGAGGAAATTCCTCATGAGATAAGGCGCAGACGTGTCATCTGGGCTGACCACAGACACTCCTGTCGCCTTTTCTGTATCCAGTGGAATATGTTTAGGGATTCTGAAATGCCCTATTTTTATATCCACCCGAAATGTCACACTTTTGAGAGCGAGTGCTTTGCTGGAAGTAGGTTGTCATTGCTGGCTTGTCCTATAAACAGGGACGTCAAAGTAAACTTCATCTCCCCTATTTGGGTGTTTTTTTTTTCCTTGTTTCCAAATGATGAATTACACATTAGGCATGTCGAAGCCCCGTAAACTTTCTGTTATTTCCTAAGATGGGTTTGGAGTTGATCTGAAAGAAACAGGGAGTAAATTCTTGTTTGAAATAGTCTCAGTATTTTGCACTCTTGGGCACAACTTTTTTCCTTCTTTCCTCCATCGCTCAAAGTCCTATCGTTGTCCAGGCTTGGCTGAAAACATAAGGCGAGCGTCCCCTGAATAAAATCTCTGTTGAAGTAGCCTGCCGCTGCTTCCGCCTCCCCCACTTTTTCGACACAAGATGATTTCGTGTGGCGAAGGGCTCATCAGGAACCTACTGTACTAATGAATATGAAACGCTGGCCCCCTCGGTAAAAGAAAAAGAAAAAGGCTTCTAATGGTTTTGCCTCATTCAGACCTCTCTCTGCTTGTGGTGCTCAAGTAGTGTCCTCCTCCTCCTCTGCCACCATTAATGCCGCCTCCTCCCCATCTTTGTACATACTGTACTATACTTGAGGGGGTACATACACCCCATCCAGGTGGCTCTTAGGAGAGAGATTTTATGTGAGGGAGAAAGAGACAGAGGGAGAGAGAGTAAAAGGGAGAGGAGTGTAGTACCAATCAAGGCTTCTGATTGATATAATTGGGTCATTAGTGCGCTGCGGGAGAGGCACCTGCTTGCCCTCAGTTAGGGAGAATCTACTGCATTGTGACATTTTGAGACTGTTGAGAGTTGTGCTGGCTGCCCGGGATTAGCGTGTATTTAGAGCATTAGGGTCTTACTTAAATAGTACGCCACTTGTGACGCTTGGATGGAGTTTGTCGACTGCTTTAAAACTAAATTCTACACTAGGGGCGTACAGGTAGATGGTTTTGGATTTTCTCTTTCTCCCCCAAAAGTGTTCGTGGGGGCATTTGATAGAAATTCTGGTTGCAATGCGAATAGCGCGAGTCCTACCACTGGTACTGAGGGACTCCAGTGTGCAGTGTGGTTTCAGACAACAGGTCAAGCAACAAAAAAACAAAAAGAAAACACAGACACGTGGCAGATGGTCTGTCAGCGTTGGGCAGAGGAAGCCTTGAGATTTGAGGGTGGGATGGTATCGGAGTTATGCAATCCCCTTCCCACGTGCCTTTAGAATCCTGGAAATCTCTGAGCAGCTCCCAAAAAGTTGACGTCCCAGCATGGGTGGCCACATCACGCTGGCGTTTCCCTTAAGCTTGCCCCAACAGCTATTGTTCAGGTGTGCAACTGACTTGAAGTGTCATGCACCTCAAGTCGGTCCGGAAGTACAGGCCATCTGTCCTTTCAACTCCCTATCCGGAAGTGCAGGCCGTGGTCCGGCAATAGCTACTTGGTCTGTCTATTCACGACCTCACCTTTAGGCCTGGACGCCCCGGCAGAGAAAGTCGCCTTCTCTCAGCCTCTCCAAAGCCCCCTTGCGCAAAAGCATTCAACCTAAATCACACCAGGAATCTGGGATTTCAGTTTTTGTGCCTCTTTTATACCGTATGTATAAAAGTATTGCATGGAGCGCGTGACACAAGTTGTTACTAAGAAAGAGAGCACATGCTCCGCAGATTTCCCCAGAGTGATTAAAGAATCAACCCGTGCTAACAGTTTCTATTTTTTTCTTATAGGTGTTCACATGTCTGATGCATGTATTCCACAAGGAGGTCACAGTGTAGGGTCAGCATCCCTGGGGCTTGTGGGTAGTCCACAAGTTGCTCAAGGACACCTGGGTGCAGGGGACGGTTGTTGCTAACAAGGGGGGGGTTGAGAGGTTTTGATCCAACTGCAACCCAGTTTAAATCTGAATCAGTACTTTTAGCGAGAATTTAGCAAGAACCTGCCTCTCTTCGCTGGAAACCTGTAGGTGATCTTCAGTGTGCACAGATGTGACTCTCCTGTGACTCATTAATGATATTTGCATGCTTTCGAGCTAAATCAGATCTTTAAAGAACCTCTGAATCTGAAAAGTCATTCAGTCGCTACCTCAGCTCATGGCTGGGCGCCGACATGACTCAAAGTGAAAGTGCTATTTTTCCAGTGATTTCCAAGGTTTTCCGTATCTGGCTCACGTTCACCTACTACCGGTAATTCATTCAGAAAGAGTGGGAGATGGCGGGTCAAGGTGAGAGGTAGGGGAGGAAGTTTTGATAGGGAGCAAAAAAAACCAAAACATGGAGTGGAGCAGGAGAATGTGTTGCTGCCGGTGTTCTCAGATGTAGCAAATCTATGAAAACGAGGAACAGATTGAGAGTTAGGAGGCTCAATGTGTCATTTTTTAAAACATTTTAGAAAATCTTGCACCGTAAGGGTCATCCACATGGCATCACCCCGCGCCTGAGAGTCTTCCTGTGCCTCAAAGACAGGAATAGATAGAAATGTTGTGTCTATTCCCGGGACAAAACGATACACAAAAGTTGGCAGCAAGGAATCCCACCCGTGACATCTTTACAGTTAGCGGTGGAAGCACAGTGGGAGACTTCCCCCTTCGTTATCACTGCTGGAGGATGGAGGGAGAGGGGGGGGGTGTGTGGGACGGGGCGGGTGGGTGGGAGAGCCAGACGAAGCTGGAGCAAAGCAAGGGAGGGGGGGGGTTCAGGGAAAGGTGAAGTAAAGGAAATGAATACCGTCTGTGGGGAAGTTCGCCACGTGACCGCGCGATCAAAACCACAGGGCCAAATTATACCGTGCCGCACACGGAGCGGACTCCCCACTCTGCCTCCCCGCGCCGCTCATCCTCCTCTCCGTGGTCGTGGTCAGTCTCTCAAACACCACTTATCCCCAGAGGACACCCCTCGTGCGCGCCCACACTCCCATCACATGCGAGATCAAGCAATACAGCTGGAAGAAAGACGCGCTCGTAAGGGTTCGCTGTAGAAACGCAGGCACATGGCCTCGAGATACACATCTTACTTCGCGCCCCGAGGGCCAGGCCTGAGACCTTGACGATGGCTATTTTTAGGCACATGGAGGAGGACACGTGCAACAAACACAGATAGATTAAAAAAAGAGAGAAAAAAAACAGCACAAAGGTAGTTGTTAAAACCTCCTTTCACTCTTCAGCGTCTCCACAGGCCAGAACCAGGAACTCAGGGCTCCCAGGGGCTCAAAATAAATCACTGAGGGTGTTTGATGTTCACTCCTCAAACCCTTTTATTTTTTATTTTTACCGTTTAGCTGTAAAAGTTTTCCGAGCAAAACCAAAACATTGTGCGCAAACATGGTTACGGCAACGAGCAAGCCTCATGGGCTGCAAATCAGCGCAGCAAAGGACAGCCATCATATAGCTTTCATACTCGTATACTGTACTTATATCATTAGTGAAAGGCTGGGCAGATGCATTACTTACAGCCCACACACACGCACACACACATACACACACGCGCACACGCATACGCCGAGTGTTAAAAGCACACAAAGTGAAAGGTGTTCACACCCTCACATTTACAATTATGATGTGTAGCGTTCTGGCATGTACGGACCCGCACTGAATGCCTTCACAATAAAACTATCACTCTGTAGATATTTACACAATGACATCAAAACCCCCCCCAAAAAAATAAACCTGTCTGAACATATTGTGCTCCCACTCCCTTGGCAACTATTAATCCAGGATATGATGTTCAGTATGACTCAGCAAACCCCCTCCCCCCACCCTTCCCTTCCACACACCTTGTGACATGAGTGCGGGAGTTATCAGTATTTAAAGCAACGCTAATCTACTTTTTAAGGAGGCGGGTGATGACAAAAAAAAAGAAGATGGCCTATCGACCCGTGTCGTCGAAAAAAAATGAAATAAAAGAACTTCCACTGAAGGTAAATTCAGCTACCTCGGTACCCACAAACTTACTCTGCAATTACCGTAATGACAACATCATGGCCATGCTTAACACAACTACGGTGTGCTTTTAGGCTGTCATTACCGCGCGAGCTGCGCGTGCAAAGAGTCGGGGAAGAGGCAGGAAGCAAACGAGCGCGAGGATCCAGTCGGATTCAGGTGGCTCGTAATTGCCTCAGACGTTAAAAACGCGCCGCGCGTTTGGGAACAAGCCGGCTCCGCGCACACAATTTGTATTGTTTTAAAGCAGCAAGGTGGTTCACACCGTGTTTGTTTCAACTGTATGCAGGAGCAGCATCCGTTCACTGTTTGGCGATGGATTACATGGGTTGGATGAATGTGCCTAGGCCCGCGCGTGAAGGTGGCTGCTTTTCTTGGTTAATTTACACCTGGGCTTTATGCGCTTCTGCTCCATCTGATTCCAATCTGATTCCTGCCCCTCAGTCACCCCCCCCTGCCTCCCATCCTCCTCCCCGCATCCTTTGCCGCACCATATCTCTCTCCCTCCATCTATCCAAATTGTCTTCATTGGCGTGACAGGGCCGGTGGTTGGCGACAGCCAGCGTCGCCCTAGAACAATGCATTGTGATGGTGATATTCATATGATAATGTCATCAGACTTAATACGGCTGCAGATACATTTAAATGGCCCAGGCTCACCCTTTTTGTCTTTCCTTCCCCCCGCTGTCTGTGTCTCTCCCTATCTGTCTGGATGTATACTGTAGTGTTGACTTTACAAATGATTTTTAAATCTGTTGTTCTCTCTTCCTGTTATGCCCTCGCCTGCCACTCCACCACTCTAATTTCTCCCTTATTCTCTGTTCCAGCATGTCTGTCTCTTTACCCCCCCCCCCCCCCATGCTGGCAATCACATTAAATCATTTTCATTCACATTGCTTCTGACGTTTCTTTTTTTATTTTTTATGCTGCCCAGTTTGTAACTGCGCTGTATGTTTCCCTCTGTCTCTCTCTTTCTTTCTCTCCGTCTGCCTCCTTTCTCATTTTTTGCTCTTCGCCATGTTGGCAGGGCCCAATCTACCAGCTGATATCAGCATTCCCTGGCACTCTGCCAACTGGCAACACTGCAGGAGAGAAAGAAAAAGAGAGGGAGAGAGAGAGAGAGAGAGAGAGGGAGAGAATGAAAGAAAATTAGTGAATAATAGACGGAGGGAGGGAGCGAGAGAATGAGAGGGGGATGGGACGGGCATGAATCAGGGAGAGAAAGAGAAGACAGAAGGGAAAGGAAGACGGGGAGAGAAAGAACAATAACGCTGGATTAAGAAAGGACTCTGTGTGTGCGTCTGTGGCTGCGTGTAAGTGTGTGTGTGTGTGTGTTTATGTGATTGATATGGTGTGATATCCCTGTGAGTCATAGCTGAGCTAAAATGTCAACTGGCTACATGAGAATCTTTGTCATGCAGGCTCAGTGACACATACACACAAACACACACACACACCCAAATCCAGCAGATCATATAAACACATACGTGACCATGCCGCCACATGAACACAAATGCGGGCGACACACCTGCAAACACAGATGTTCCATTGTTTCGCCACAATGATTGATGACCTTTTGTTGTGTTGCGGGCGCCTCCGCCGCTCCTCAACTCCACCAAATGATGGACAAAAACAGCCGATGTGCATAAATCCAGTCTAACTGCTGTGCACTCAAAATATTTGGGTGTGTGAGCATGCTTGGCAGGGCCTGCTTGTGTGTTCAATGTGCTGTATATCACACTCTGCATTTCAGCTGACTCTGTTATCCGGGAGGTGACGGTTGCAGCGCAGTCAACACGGCTAGAGAATAAGCTTACATTTGTAAATTACTCGAACAAGTAACCATGACTAAGCAGCGTGCGGGTCAAAGCCACCACACCCAGGCAGTATATCTAACAAATATTGCCTGTAAGCATACTGTACTCCCAATGTGTGCGGGCGCGGGCGTATGCAGTCCTGATTTAAGAAGTTAAAAAAAAAAAAGAGAAAGAAAAAAAAGCTGCTACTGTATGAGTGCACAGGAAGGGTGTGTGGGGAAGTCAAAACATCGCGCGCCCATCCTGTTTGGGACAGTCCATGTCCTGTGGTGGTGCCCTTAACTCCTAAACACACACACACACACACACACACACACACACACAGAAAACACACACCGGTGCTCATTCACACTGCGGCTAATCATCCCATATGTGCTAACAGCATGCCGCTGTGCATTGTGAACGCATGCAGGAGGAAGAACAGGTGCACACCTGTTACACACTCCAGCGCATGCACACACACACACACACACGGACATGGACTGAAGAGTAAATGAAGATGAAATAAGATTTGCTTTGCTTGAAACACTTCCACGTATTGAAAAAGAGTCAAAACACCGGCGTGATGAGCATGTATTTCACCCGCCGCGATTAGCATTTATGATGGAATGCATTCTAAGAGTCTCTGTTGCAAATTGGTTTTTTATCCCGTTTCGGAAATATCTGCTACCTGCAGTTCATGGCTCAGTATTTTCAGGAGCATTTACGCCTACATTGACACTGATATTACTAATCTACTCGAAGTCTTTAGTCAGATAATAGCTTTAATAATGCACCAAAGTGTGTTTTTTTTTGTTTATTTCCACCACAGAGAAACGTAATTTGTTTACGACACAGTAATGTTCAGTTTCGATTTTGAATAGCCTCATGTGAGTTTGTTGCTCTTAATCGGGGTTCTGTTTTATTTTGTTTTCGTCCTCAGAAAATTAAAGGAGGTGGCTGCCACAAAAGTGTGTCCCCCATCAGCCAAGACACTGAAGAATGGCATAACATCACACACACTGCTGGTAAGCTCCACACGTTCACACACACGCACACATACGTCGGAACCTTTAATGTCGTTTGATGTCTGCATTTTTGGCTGTTTTCCTCGTCAAGGGCATGTTGCAGTTTCAGTTAATGCAGCAGGCTAATTTAACCTTTCCTTTTTCATTAAAGCTCCACTATCACGCTCACTATCTGCCTCTCTCCTTCTCTCTGTCTCTTTTTTTTTCACTAATAGAGGATGGATTCTCCACCAGAGTGTGTGTTGTCTCTTTCTTGTGAGCAGCCCCAGTCCCCCACAGCACTGCCATCCCTGGACCACAGCCCCCAAGCATCCTCGCCCCACACCCTGCTCTCTCTTCCTGACAGCCCCGCGGGGCTACCCATTCACAGCCCAGAACCTTCCCCTCAGAGCCTGGACACCACGCCTTATTTCCCCCTCTCTCCCTTCCCCCTGCACGAGGAAAACAATAACAATCACAGCAACATCGACGCCGAGGATGACGAGGAAGAGCTGGATGGAGTGCCTCTGTCCCCGAACCCAGCTGTGGCTCTGTTGCCAGGAGGAGGCGGGCAGGAGGGCGGATGTAGCCCCTGCCTGGACTCGTCTCCGCCGGCCACACCGTCAGCACCATTCCTGGGGTTCGGAGCGCTGGAATTGGCCCTCTCATCGGGGCAGAGTGGAAACTGCAATGACGAGCTAGACCTCCAGCTGTTCCAGAAGGATACCGTCACCAGGGCGATACCTGGAGTGGGAGTGGCCTCGTCAGGGCCGGCGCTCAGGTTTCCTTGTCACGTGTGTGGGAAGAGATTCCGATTCCAAAGCATTTTGTCTCTTCACGCCCGAGCTCACAGTTTGGACCGGGACCGCCGGGCAACAGCTCTTTATAGGACCGGACTGACCTCCGCACCCCTAAAGCAGCACCTCAAAATCCAACAAAACCACAAAGACTCGACTCAGAATCACAGAAGTCACCCGAACCAGCGTTTACTGCCAGGGAACCTCATCCAACATCTCACAGAGGAAGAGGATGTTGATGGTGAGGTCAAAGGTCTGGACGACAGCCTACAGACGGACCAAAACCCGACCTTTTTACTGGATGACAGCACACCACTGACTCCTCCACTGACAGAGGACCCTGTCTCTGTGACCTCTCCCTATTCATCTGCCATTGCGGAGGGTGCATCTACTCCCACAGCGACCACGTTTCGCTGCCATGCCTGCAAAGGAAAATTCCGCACAGCTTTGGAGTTGGCGCGGCATGTCCGCATTCTCCACAACCCATATAAATGCACTCTTTGTCCGTTTTCTGCCAGCCAAGAAGAGAGCCTGGCATCCCACTTGCAGGAATGCCACCCTTCCCCTGAGCTACCTGCTCTCCCGCCGGCCTTCAACACCAGGCCGGTCATTGCGACCCCTGACACTCCCGTGCCCACCCCCACACACACGCCAGCACCAACCCCGAGTACCCCACAGATAACGGCAGCCTCCACGGCGGCTGCATCGGCCTCTCTGCCAGCATTCCGCTGTGATACTTGTGGACAGCGGTTTACCCAGTCCTGGTTCTTGAAGGGACATATGCGGAAGCACAAAGACTCCTTGGACCACAAGTGCCAAGTATGTGGTCGTGGTTTCAAGGAGCCCTGGTTCCTCAAAAATCACATGAAAGTACATCTCAACAAGCTTGGGCTGAAGGCCGGGCTTGGAGCCCTCGGGGGACCAGGGGTTGGTGACCATCAAGCTAAAGGCTCTGCCGGTAATCAGTCTCTCAATGCCCTCTACTCCAGTCTCCTCCTGGCCCAGCGAGGAGGCAGCAGGGGTGGACAAGGAAGATTAGAGAGGGAAACTGGGGGCAGACTTGGGATGGGCTCCAGCAAATCAGCCATCCTGGGATACCTGGGATTGCCCAGCGACGGCAGTGGGGCCAGCTGCATGGAGAGGCTCCAAGCAGTGGCTCAGGTAGCAGAGATGGGAAACGGCGGCGGGAGCGGTGGTGCCATTGGCAACTCGGCGGGGGCGGGAGCAACTACGGGAGGTGGCACAGGTGAAAATGCGGCATCTCTCTCAGAAGGAGGGGACCAAGCAACGTGGTGGCAGCTGGTGGCCCGCAGCTTGGCGGTGGCTCAGCAGCAACAACAGAGGCCCCAGCAGCGAGGCCAGCCGCAAGGCCAGCGAGGACCGGCTCGGGGCTCGGTGATCACAGAGGCTGACCAGGTCAGGGCTTACCTCGGTGGCCTGGATCCCAGGGAGGACCCTGCAGCGGCAGGCGGGCCCTGGGAATGCCCGGACTGTGGGAAGCTGTTCCGTAGCCTGCAGCAGGTGGTGGTCCATGCCCGCGTTCACGCTCAGAGACCTCAGAAAGGAGGAGGCGAAGAGGAGGGGAGCGGGACCCGCAGAGGAACGGGCTCGGGAAGGGCAGGCAGTGGTGAAGGGAGACAGGACCCTCAGCTGCACAGCGGTGGATCTCAGCGATCAGGAGAAGGGAGACATGAAACAAAGCTGTACAGCGGCGGAGTACAACAGGCAGGAGCGGCCGCTGGGTTTCACTCTGCAATCTCCAGCTTCAAAGGTACAATCACATCCGCTTTTGTCTATCCGCGCTCTGCAGTTTTGTTTGCTTCCACAAAATGTTATTGTCACAGGAGTAAAATATCATCAGAGCGTTTTCCAGTTGTAAACAGAAGCACTCGGGGGTCCTTCGTGCTATTTAATATCTTTACGTTGTTCCCTCCCTTCCTCCGCTCGCAGGAGAAAATGGCTTGACAGCAGTCTCCTCCGTACCTTCACTTCCCACCAGGGAGCGAGTGCGTGGCAGAGGGATAAAAGACTGCCCCTACTGTGGCAAAGCCTTCCGCTCTTCACACCATCTCAAAGTACACCTGAGAGTTCACACAGGTGAGAGCTGCTGTGAGTGTAACACATTTACTATTTTAACCTCTATAAGTTCCTGGAAACGTTCCCATGCATCGCCGCCTTAGCAGAAGTACACTTTTCTTTTTTACACGTTCACCCAGGAGAGCTGGCCGGCGCTAATCATAGCCTCCTACTGCAGGCAACTGAGCAGCTCCACTGGAGAAACCCCTGGTTAAATGCCTTGCTAGAGGGTATGCTAAGAGTAGTTTCTGAGAAAAGTCTGGGGAATGCAATATAAATTCTCTGTAAAAAGCTCACTTTCCCCACTTGTCAGTAAATTCATCCCCAAGAAAGATCTAGCCATTTAATAGAGTGAACGTACTTTGATTTGCCTGAATTGTGGAAATAGAGTTTAATTTGACTTTTCTGAAAGATTCTAATTCATAAAAGGAACATATATGCTGCCACATTTTCATATTGAATTTTCTTTTTTTCCCTCATTATCTCATTATCTGGTCATGTCTTTGAAGCACCCCAGTCTGTAATTGTCCTTAAAATTTCCTCAAACAATTTCTACTGACTTAGGAGCAGTGAGACAGGGCACTCTGTCTCACTATAGAGAGGCTTTTCAAAGACGTAAAGACATGGACATGGAAATTGAGATTAAAAAAAAATTGTAGACTGAGGGGCAGAGATCGGGAAGTCTCACAGCACACACTCCATGCAGTCCATATTTATGAACAGCATGTCTCATTGCCATGTTTTGATCATTTGCATTTGGTTCAAATGAAGGCTCCTTTCTGTTTCTGAGATGCCACCCAAACTTCAGCATCTGATAAACCGGAGCACAACCAAGTCCTTCCAATGAGACAGCGCCCATAATGCATTCCATACAATCTATTTAGTATTGCCATTATATTCAATACTCATCTATGGCTGACAGGACTTATCACATCACAGCAGATTATTCATCATAGTGTGCAGCTCTTTTTCTCATGCACTACTGCTTCTCCGTGCCATCAAGTGATTACCACATGGTCAGTAATTTAAATGAAGGCATCAAATTATAATAATACTCTCCTTATATTACTGTCCTTTTGAGATTATTACCCCGCAAGACTTTTATCCTATAATTATTTTCCCCCTCGCAACAAAATCAAATCATTCACACTTCTTCACGTACTGCATTCATCAACAGAACTGTGTTCATTTCTGGTGGATATTTTATGGCTCTGACCATGAGGATTCATACTTTTCATATGTAATACGTTTCCGACTGTTGATGTGCCTCAAGTATGACACCTCCCCCTCTCTTTATCTTCCCAGCAGTGTCATTTCAATCTTTGATGGAACACTGCCATCTCTCTATCAAAAGTGTAACTGCATCTCCTACACAGCACTGTCTCATGAATGCTAAATATGAATGCTAAGTACGACCAAGAAAGCGATATTACTTAGTGGTATTTGTAATGTGTGGTATTCTGATACTCACTGTTAGTGGTCTCTTAAGTTTCACTGTGCCAATTTGGCAACGTTAGGTGCTTCTTGACAATGACCCAATGACATCTCCAGTCTCATCTCCCTGTATTAATCTCCTTTTTTCCAGGTGAGAGACCCTACAAATGTCCCCACTGTGACTATGCGGGTACACAGTCGGGCTCGCTGAAGTACCACCTCCAGCGGCACCACAGGGAGCAGCGCAGCGCCTTGGCAGCTTCTGCCAATTCCTCCTCCACTGGACTCACCTCCACCATCAACAGTCTCACCTCTGGAACCTCTGGACCCTCTGGGCTGTCCAAGCAGCGCAGATCACAGCTCAACCACTGTCCAGTCAATCGAGGTCCGTCAGACAACTCAACCTCCCAGCCCGGGCAGCAGTCCTGGCTCCTGGGGCTACCAGACCAGCGAGAGCATCGAAAGGCCCTAGCGGCTCTAAGGGATGTCGACTTGGAGACACAGTACCGGTATCTGTCTGGGGTAATGGGGGCCCTTTATCAGGGTGGAATGGAAGGGAGCTGGATCAGGGAGTCTCCTCCACCAAAGGCCCCCAAGGTGTCCCGTCGTAAACCCCTTACTACCAGTCGGATGATCCAACCATCAAGTGAAAAGGAGGGGTCTGCACCCTCAACTCAAGAGGGTGGCTTTGAACCCCTGGATCTGTCCCGTCGTCCGTCACCTGGCCTTGGAGGAATGGAGGAAGAGGGGGGTGTGGCTGTAGAGGAAGGAGGAGGTACCAGTGGTGGGGACGGTGGTGGAAACACTTCATCGGGGGTCAAACTGAGCCAGTGTTTGTTCTGCCCTTTCCGTACATCCTCAGCAGAGCTGATGGCTATGCATCTCCAGGTCAACCACACCAGTAAGTCCAGGCGCAAAAGAGGCTCGTCAGCTGTTTTGGATAACTGTGGCACTCCCAAGGCCACCAAGGCCAGGACTGGTCACTCTGACTTTGACTCTCTGTCAATATGGAGCCATATGAATGAGGCAGAGCCCCAAGCACCTCTGGAGGGATGGTCCTCAACCAAGACCAAGACACTGAACGGACTCTCTGAGGATACAACAGAACATCTGGACAATGTCCTCAGCTATCCAGACAACAAACTGGCTTCAGGATCAAATAATGTAAGAGACAGTCTGGCAATCAAGGGAAAGATGGCGAGAGATGATGAAGAGCATGAGGAGGAACTGGAAGAAAATTTGGAGGACAGCAGTGTGGAGGATTCACAGGACCAGGATCTGAGGATGTCCCTTGCTCTCTCACCAGCCCTGAGCTCCAATCATGTGCTCGGAGATGAGGAAAGAGTCTTAATAGAGTAAAATGCAGTTTTGAGAGTTGTTTTTAATGTTTTCCTTAACGTTTGAAGAAAGAGCTGGCAAAGGGGTTTAAAGCTGAATGAATATTTATCCTTTACTCATTTACCCCAAACTTTTGTTCCTAAATGGAGGATCCTTGACTCCTTAGGTTTTGCAAAGAATTGAGAAAAGAAAGAGACAGAAACATTATGGCTTTTCTGTTCCCTCCGATATTGATGGTCTCTTTCATTTGGCACAAAAGATGTGCCTACAAGGATATTGTAGACCATTCCTCATTTTCTTTTGTTCGAGTTTCACTCCAAGACGGATGATCTTTAAGATGACCTCCAAATTCATAAATGAAACGATCATCTGTGGCTGATCCTGCATTATTCTACGTGCACTCCACGCGAATAAGGGACCGTATGTTCCGGACTACCGTTCTGACCGAGTTGAAGCCAGCTGTGAAAAGATGCTCTCCTGACGGACCAGTGAACAGTTTGAAACCTCAAACTTGAACTTCATTCCTCCGCCCACAGACGTGGAGGAAAGTTTCATCCAGAAAAGTTTCAAACTGTGAACCTCAGCTAAGCTATTTGGTATTAATTTAAGGCATGAGCTAACAGTTACAGGCCACTGCAGGTGCTTACCCTCTACTATATATCACTGCCTTGTTTGTCTGAACAGTATTTCTAGACGATTGTCCTACAGAAAAACAGAAAGAAAAGTTTGTAACATTTTTCTCTTTTTCATTTAGTGCCTGTTCACGTATGTTGTCAAGAGAATCTCTGGTATTCCTTTTGCATCAAAGCTCTTATAGGTCATTCATTTTATCTGAATATACAGTTTAAAACAATTTAAGTACAGTATATTTGTTAAAAGTGGTTCTAGGGTGTTGTGAATAGTTGTAAAAGAAATGCTACATTGCGGCGTGATGTGGCAGCTGTCTGTGGCTCAGCTTGAAAAGAATAACAAAAAAAAGCAGTTGATATAAATAATGTATAATGCAGTGAAACACGTCAAAGGCTGAGTCACTAAAAGGGGTCACAGTTCAGTGTTTACAATGGTGCTGGATGTGGGTTTGGTCGCTGAGGCAGCGTAGATGCACAGAAAAGATCAAAACACAGAGTGGGATCATAGTCTTTTTGAGGGATGTACGGACGTTGGTCGAGCCCCCCCCCCCAACCCGAACACAATCAACTGAAGAGACAGAGACTTAGCAACTGTGTCAAAAAAGGAGCAATTTCTTTTTCTCCATAGGAGAGAAGATACAAGGTAGAGAACACAAAAAAAGAAACTGGACTTAATCTGAGAAACAAGCTGTACTCTTGGGGGTATGGTATCTTTTAGATGAGTAGATTCCCTCTCTTCTTCTTCTTCTTCTTCCTCTTCTGTTTTTATAAGAAAAGAAAAGACAATGGTAGGAGTAATTATTAAAACACTAACAAATGCATAGACATCCCAGTAGAATATGTGTAGCTTTTGTAAAGACAAGGAAAAAAGCAGACTTTTGTTTATTTTAATTTCAAGATGCTTACAGAAAAAGGTTATCAATATAGGTAATATTGATTATAATGTTTGTGAGCTAAGACTAGTCGGAATGTCTATACAGAGCACTGTGCAAGGTTTGAGTTTCCAAAGTAGTTGTTTTTATTTTGAATTTATGGATAGACCAAACGTTTTTCAATGGAAGTTGTCACTTTCTGTTGTCGTTCTAAACGTGGAAAGTTGTGGTTTTTATTAGATTTACCCCATCGAATAGCCAAATAGGTCTATCGTTAGATCAGCGTGTCCAAACTATTAACTGGTTGTTCAAGAAAGCTCAAATTCAGCGTGCGTCATGTTCATGTTAACATGCTTTGAATGATACAATCTTCTTGCAAAGTCTTGTTTTGGGGGGTAGTGTCAAACAAGAAAATGTGAGTGGGTAATATGCCCTTTACACTGGTTAAGAACCACTATTTATGTAGGTAGACTACTTTTTGATGGGGTATTCTCTGACTGTAACCACACCTTAATGTGCATTAATGTGTTTAAGTTCCTTTTTAGAGCACCTTATGAGTTTTGTAGTGAAAAGTCCCTTAGTGGTGTCTCCTTAACAACTACTGTCAATGCCATCGTGCCTTCTGTTTCAAGCACTTCCTGGTGTATTTTGTAAAACTCACCAAAAGCACTTAGCCTATATCTACACACTCTTTCCTCCTCTGTTTCTGTCCACTCTTTTCCCTCTTTTCTCCCCCTTTTTTTTGTTCTCCTCCTCATCCATCACCTCAGCCCTTTCCCCCAATCCTTTTCTCATGTCTTTACCTCCTGACCTCTCCTGGGGGAAGCTAAATTCATTCCGGATTCCTCTCAGACTCTCCAGGCCCGCTCGGCCTTAAACAAGGTCGCTAGGCCTTTTTACAATCTAGCATGGCTAGAACACTTGAAAGAATGGACTACCTAATCTTTAGAGGAAAAATCACAATAGCAGTAGGGTGAGACTACTTTTGGTCTTAATACTAATCCTTGGTAAAACCAAAGCCCAGGTCCAAGTCTAATGAATATATATGATCTCATGAGGTGCCAAAACATGTCAGTGGTGACACTAAATATCATCTTAAGGGAACAAAAATAATTCACCCCTACTTTCTTTTCTCATATTTCCTTTCCCAAGGCCCCTGCTCCCTCCTTTCCCATCTGCCACGCTTGCTCTTCCTCCATGTCCCTCTCTCGTCCGTAAAACTGTCTTATCTCTAGCACCACTTGAAGGTGACGTGTACTATCTGGTATTGAGGCCTTTATTAGATCTTTATTTCAGTTTGTGTGGTGTTTGTTCAATGCCGTTGAGATGGAAAAATGCTCTTCTTATAATGATAATTATTATTGTTTTTTGGCATTATGGTTGAAAAAACAACAAAAAAAAAACAAGAGAAATGTGTTGTTGAATGTTGTACAGATAGCACTAGAGATGTTGTGTTTTTTAAAGAGAGCACAAACCTGAGCGATGGGCCCTTCTACTCCTCCCACCGGCAGATGGGAATAAAACAACCTGCCAATCAATCTGCAGTAGATGTCAAGATGACAGAGGTTTTGTCGATGCCGATAGACAAAGTGTATTTTAAAAATTCCAAAAAGTAGCATGAATGTAAAAAAAAGACAGCCTTCAACTCAATTCCAAATTATTGCACACAAAATCCTGTTCAAAAATCCTGTTTGAAAGCAGCTATTTGTACCTTGACAGAAGCACACTTCAGACACATCAGAGTCAGATTAAGACATAATAAGTTGCAATGGATCCATAAGTAGTGAAGTTATGTTTGGAGCCATAATAAGCTTGTTCTGGCTCAGTTCCGAGATATTAAAAGCTCAGCTAAAAAAAACGAAACAGCAAAATTCACCTCCAACTGACAATTTAATCAATCTTTTATTTTGAAAATGCCTTGCTTTAAGTGCTAATTTCACTTCAATAAGTGATCATCCTGTTTTATGTGCCAGCACGAAACCCTGCCTAATACCGGTTGAGGTACAAAAATGGGAAGAAAGTTGATAAAAACTCTACAGTGGTGAAAGTGTGATTTTCTTTGTCGAACAGTAGCATTCATTTAGCAAAGCAAGGCTTAAGCTATTCAAAACAACCTACAGAAAAATGTTGGAATTTTGTCTGATTAGACCAAGAAAAAGTATTTTACACATGCATGTCTCATCTACTGACTGCATAGTGGCTTGTTTCCTGACACATACATGAAGATTGCACCTTATTATTGCCTGATTGCAAATCAGACCTGTCGCCAAAAGGCCAGCATTATTATTAACTAGGGACGGATCACACGGGCTGATCCCACACATGCAGTATCCGGAGGAAAGATCGTTTCGAAGGTTCTGAAATGACAAATCTTTGTGAGGTGAGGGGGCCATGCTGGGTTTGGGCTCTTGTGTAGTTTACTGCCATTGCAGTGAGGGAAAACTGATCTAACATAGTAGTGACTAATATGACTTTGTGGACAGATAAAAAAAAATACAAATAAAACTCATTAGAAATAAATAAACACAAACAAAATATCTCAGTCTCTTTTTCATCTATCATCTTTATTGTGTGTCACTTGCTCACTGCTGTAGTATTTTTTTTCTTTCGTTTCTTTTTTTTTCTTGTTTTGGAGAAAAATCAATAACAATATTGAGAAATGTTGCCCTCTTGTGTCTTTGGGGGAAAATTGCAGTAGGTAAAGTAATTTTAGGGGGGCACCTTGTTCTATCTTACAAGTTTCCTGCAGCTTTGAGGTCATAGGAAAAATGAGAAATAAACCCTCCCTCCTTTTTTTTTTACACGTCTGTCAGGAGAGAGAAAGGCCATTCATCAGATCACTTTAAATAAGTGAAGAGATTGTCTCTGCTCTATTTATAACTGAAAAAAATCTGAAATAATTCAAAAACTGGACTATGGTCAAACTAAGATTTCAAAGTGCCACTGTAAAATAATAGATGGATGAATTTTCCCCCTGGGTCCAGGCTGGGAACCACTATTGCAAAGTGTGAAATTGTTTACTGTTGTGTGTAACAATTTTTTTATTTGTTCGAAGATTGTTGCGGGGATGTGCAAGCTGGAGAACTCCATAAGAAAACAAATGATCGACCATCCTTGCCTGTTTTATAACCAGTGATGTGGCATTGGTCCAGCGGTGCGGATAGCTTTTTTGGGTGGTACAAAGCTGTCAGTATAGTTTTTCTTTCTCCTAAAGTGAGGGTGACGGATCAAAGTGCATTTGAATCTGGGTGGGTCCAGTCCCACCTGTCCCACCCTCTCTCTGCACCCCTGCATTGGCCTACTGGTGCCTATCTCCAGCTCATACAGAAATATGCCCTGGACCACACACCATTCATTCTTGTACTCACAATTGGGGCGATTAAGAGTTTTCAAACGACCTGGCATGTTTGTGTGAGTGCATAAGGAACACGCGGCACACACCCGGCTAGAACATGCAAACTCTGCACAGGAATAGCTGGGACTGAGGCATGAACCGGTGACATCCTTGCTGTGGGGCAACAGTAGTAACCACGTGACCCGCCAGCCAAGCCAGAATCCATAAATCGTAGTCCCATCCGCAAATGTGCCAATGCAGCAGAGGCAGTGTGCGGTTGAAATCTCAGAGCAGAGATGATGTCAACTCTACGGAGCACTGCAGCGTTTGCAAGTGTCTTCAGGCAGCAACTAATTAATTCCTCATTATCTGCACCAAGAGAGAGTTTACGGCAGCCTCGAGATCCGCCAACCAGGCAGCGGTTTAGGGATTTCACTGTCGATGCAACAGCGCCCTCGGGTGGGCGCATCCGTGCCAGGGGTTCAACAACCGCCTCCCACTTGAGATTCCGGTCGATATCGAGTACGGGCGCACGCCAGGACACGGCGCCTGCTTGCGTGAGTCGGGGCCACAGTTTTAATCTCGCGTGGTCAAACCTCAACAAGCACAAACACAAGATGAAGAAAAGTTGCAGTAACTCCGCCGGATACCAGATGTGCTTGCCTTTCAGAATAAAACTTGGGGCGCTCGTATGAAAACAAAACAAGAAAACCTTCAAATGTAGAATGAATGGTGCAAACGGGAGAAGAGGGCCAAGTTATCGTGTTGCGCATCACGTTCTTCAAATGCCACCGCGGACTGGATTTATTTTGAAAGTCGCGAAAGGAAGTCGAGTGCAAATTTCGCCTCTGGATTAAAGAAGAGCTGGCAAAGATGCGCTGTCTGCATGTATGAAAAAAAAACAGACGCTGTGCAGACATTGCGAAATAACATTACAACAATAAAGGAAATCAATGAATACCGGTCCAGACATTAATAACGCAGGGTCAACCTCCTTATTGTTATTATGCACCTATTAAGCCCACATCCCTGCTGCCAGGGCAGCATCAGTCTGCTCCCTGGTGACTGAGTGGGCGAGAGAGAGAGAGAGAGAGAGAGAGAGAGAGAGAGAGAGAGAGAGAGAGAGAGAGAGAGAGAGAGAGATCCTGTTGCCCATAAGCCGCACTGTGACAAGCACCGACGCTTCCTCCCATCATCACCGTCTGAGAGCAGAGCATCTCTCCCTTCTCTCTCACTCTCTCCCTCTTATCTCTCTCTCTCTCTCTTCTCCACGGCTCCACTCCGGCTCTCTCGGTCCGCCTCCTGCGTCTCCAGCCTCGGCTACCGCTGCTGAGGTTTCCCCCTCCTCCGGCTGAACTCACAGAGAGCAAGAGAGACCGGCGAAGTCTTCCCCCCCTCCGCTGCACAACTCCCGCTTCCCGACATGAGCGAGGTGAGTGCACCACGACGAAACGATCATTATTTAGAGATGAAAAAAAAAACAACAAAACCGCGACAGTGTTTTGTGCGGGCTGCAAAAGTGCGCTCGCTTTAACTGCGGTCGCCGCCGTCATCACCTGTGTGAAATGAACCGCGTCGACCGAGTCCGGTGTATGGGGTTTACTTTGCACCACAGTGCGCTCCGTCCCCCCCATCCAGCCCCCTCCTCAGTTAAAAAAAAAAAAACCCGCAGCCAAGGTGCGGTGGGGGATCGGCACAGAGTGATGTAGCGCAGCGCTCTCCACTCTCGCTTGGCTTGGGTCCCGGGTCTGACAGAGGCACCGCAATGAGAGCCGGCCAGCAGCACATTGGCACCACCGGCCACGGTGATAAACATCTGCTGCTGGAGACCAAGGGGGTTCCCCAAAGTAGGGTCCGGGGACCACCGGGGGCTTCCAGGGATGCCAAATGGTCCCACAAAACCTGGGGACTGATGGTCATGTCTTCAAATGTGTCAGTTTTGTAGATTTCCATCTGCGTGCTGGAAGAAGATATACCACAGTGCAGTTCATTCTGACTTCTTTTTGGGTAGCGTGGAAAATGGCTTTTTAGTCACAGCCCCCTTCTTTCCCCTGCAGAGCGTGTAAAAGCATACTTCAAATACGCAGAGCACACAGAAAGTCGCAGAGCGACGCAGAGCACAGAAAGTTCTTTAGCACCCACTGAGCTGCTGCATGGACCCTCTGCAAACTGGCTGCGCATGCATCATCCCTGCCCCTTGCATATTAAAGCAGCTTCTTCTATGATGGATAAGGGGCTCCATGCTGCAGGCAGCAGGGCTAATGGAGGATGATGTGGGGAGAGTGATCATGTCTGGTTGAAGTCCACGACAGCATGACGACGTGGAAAAAGAAGCATTTTGACACGTTTCAAGTTCTGTTCTTGGGTACCAAGCACGCCGAATTTCTAGATTCGTAGAGTGAAACAGTCGAGATGTAGACCCATGCCTTGCATGCTACCAGACACTACACCTGTGCTCTTTCCTAGACGTCGTTGAAAATGTCAAACTGAAAAGGTGCTGTAATAAGGCTCCGGCATGACTCGCAGGATTAGTTCGGGTGCAGGCAGAAGCTGTCTCCCGCTGCTTTATTACTCACGGGATATAATCCCAAAGGTTAAACCTGCAGGTCTGACCCGGATGTCGTTCGACAGTGGAGGAAGGAATGAAGGAAGGAAGGAGCGAAGCTGCAGCGGCCTTTGATGTTCGTGTTTCCTCGGAGCTCTTTGTACGGCGGCCTTGTTATGATGCGGAGCGAAGATCATACAAAAGATCACTGGGTTACGTAAGCCGCTAACCCACGGCGCAGTGTGTCCTGCCGGGAGGAGCGGCCACTGGCCCTCGATCGATCACTTCCACGTCGATAAGAATAGCATCCCCACGGAGGGATTATTTCCCGCTCCGCCATCAAGGAAGCGGAGCTCTGCTCCGGAGGGAGCGCTCATTCCCCACACGTGTCGGACGTCCATCATCGTCCCCCGCTGTAAGCTAGCGAGGGAAGTGCTGCCCATGGGAGATGCGAAACCCGAAGTCACAGGGGAATGGGTGGAACAGCTGCCGGCCATTTCTTAGCATGCCAGGCAGCTGGATTCGTGAGATACCACATCGCTAGATCTCGTTGGGCTTCACGTTATTGTGGCCGAGCCACAGCGGTTCACAGAAGTCTGCATCCATGTGAAGAGCAAAGAACACTGGCCACTGTCTTGACTGGCTCAGACCAATGTTTGCAGTGGACCTCTTAAGCATCTGGCCGGGTTACCTCTGCATGTCATTCTGTTATGATAACTGACTACAGCCTAGGTTTATGCTGACAGACATTGAAAAAACAGCTTGAGTCTGTATGCTTCGTGTGATGAATACATATTATATGGTGTAATTGACTTTTTGGTTTCCTACTCATTTGCATGTTCTTCAGTGGGTTTCCTGTGGCTTTCCCCCTCGCAGGCCATGAAGATGCATGTTGAGGTCAATCAGAGAATGTGTGAGAGAGAAGTGTTTGTGATGGACTGGAGAACTGTCCGTGTATTCCCTGCATTCATCCTGCAGTGATGGGGCTGGGGTAGGCTACAACGGAACAAGAAGGTTAAGGAAATGATGGACTGCGGTTGTGTCAACTTCCTATTGGCAAAATACTGATGCTATTCGAAGCCTTTGGAAGCATCTTTTTATAAGTTTTCATCTCACTGAACTATAATAATGGTCAGCCCAAAACTCATGTTTTAAATTGTTTTAATAGCGTTTTTTACTTCTCCCGACGTCAAAAAGTTTCATTTCCACAGCAAGCTGTACCGAGCTCGCACCTATGTGTGGTCCTTGAATGTCAGCCAGCAGCACTCTGCAGTGCAGCAGCTGACTCCAGAGACCCCCAGTGAACATTAATGGCTCTGTAATCTCCGGTCATCCGTGCCGTCCCACTTCCAAACGCACGCCATTTGGACGGATGAAAGTTGAACCTGCGACCCCCACGCATCCCAGGCCCTGGCCCGGGCCACAATCCTAGGGGATGGGGGCATTGAGTGCCAAGGGAATAAAAAAGCACATTCTGCAGGCTTTTCATTTCAGCTGCTAACCTCACTTCCTGTGAGGCCGGATCCCACCGATACATGGGCGCAAAGTCACGGGAGCGCTCACTATACGGAGACGCAGACATCCGCTGCGGGTCTGGACATTGAAAACTCTGGCACGCTAATTTGTCAAGCCTCAAGTGTCTGACAGTCATTTAATATCCTATTTGTGACTGCAAGTACGCCCAGCGGTAGATAATCTCACCACGCTCTTCCTGTTCTTTTCATTTGAGGAAGACGAGGCCGAGAGTGTGTGTCACAACTCCACCAGTGAGCCACACACACGCGCGCTCATTGAAATAATGGCGACGAGCTATCGCACCCGCACCTTCCCATTGCTTTGACAGACTGTCTCCTCCAGCTGAAATCTTGTCACCCACCGCCTCATTTCCTCTTCTTTTCTTTACACAAGCATCCATTCAGTCACCCCCCACCCTCCCCAATTTCCACCCCCTTTCTCTCTATGCTTTTTTTTCACCCCTCTAAAGTCTTGACTGTATTCTCCTTAGCAACAGCAATAGAGAGGGAGAGAGAGCGAGCGAGAGAGAGAGAGAGAGAGAGAGAGCGGACTCAGGCACTCAGGCAGGGTATTAACACTTGCATGCGCACATCCGGGAGCTAACATCTGCACAGCGTGAGGCGCAGGAGAAGAAGTAAAAAAAAAAAATTGGAGGGGGGGGTGGGGGGGGGGTGGAGGTTGGTAGGAGGAGGGGCAACACTTTTAATTTGTACGAATATGAATGGAGATACGCAGGGATTGAAACGAGTGCAGGGGCTGTTATGTAATGCACGTTTGGCTGCGCTTTCACTTTTGACAGCTGTTTGGTGGATTTCTCCTTTTATCGCGCGCTTGCTCCCAAAAGCGGGGCGGCCTGGGGAGGAAAAAGGGAAAAAAATGAGAAGTCAGTTTTGATACTTTTTAAAATAAGTCACACACGCACACACGTGCGCGCACACAAACACACACAAAGTGAGAAAAAAAAGGTAGCTTTCTCATTATGCTGGTAATTATCACTTAGCAGGCTTACCCCTCACAAAAAGCCACCCTATTCCAGGCAAGCTGGCAGGGGATAATTACCCGGTTCTGATGTGGCTCAGAGGCCAATCCGAAGCGAGTGCAGTCAAACTGAGAAAGCGCCAATCCTTGTTTCTCTTTGTCAATCTGTCTCCCTCCATCTGTCAGTGCCTTCCACTCGTCTTCCTCCTTCACCACCCCCCAACCCCCACCCTCCAGCCCGTCCCCCCTCCCTTACACCCCCCCCCCCCCCTCCACCCACTCTCCCTCCAACTAAGATGGTACAGCATCTGGCATGTCTGGAAATCACTGGCTTTCCCCGTCCTTCTTCATGGAGGTATAATCCTTTTATTTCTGTCTATAAATACATTTCTGCTGAGCTTTTAGAGGCTTCCTGCCTCTCTCTTCACCCCCCCCCTCCCCTTTCTAACAGCAAGTGCAGGACTAAGCCCTGTGTGTGAGTGTGCGTGCGTGTGCGATTTCAGAAATGTACGCTATGTGTGTTTTCAAAGAGGAGAGTTGAGCGGAGAAAGGGGAACAGGAAAGGAGGCGTTTCTCTCTCAGAGTGTTTTTGTCAGTCCCCATGTCGTTGCCCCTCTCTTTTCTTCCATTCCACCATCACTCCTCCTGTATCCTCCTTTCCTCTCCTAGCCAATCACCTGCTTCCCTGCTTTCCCAGGGGGGGTCAAGCCGAGTGTTTGTCTGATATCAAACACCGAAATGTGAATCATGTTTGATGATGCCGACGCGTGCTTTGAATATCATTTGCGCGTTACTTTGAAGATGTCAGAGCCGCCACTGAGTTTTTTTCCCCTCCCACCACCAGTACGTTGTTCCTCGGAACGAGCACAGAGCGCTCTCCATTTCTGTCTCTGCAAGTGGAGCCGCTGAAAGGGACCAAGCCAGCAGGGAAGGCCAAACGAATAGAAATAGATTCCAGTTCGTACAATTTCATGTGTACAACGCAGTAGAATGGTGGACGGCGCTGGTGGCCTCACAACAAGATGGCGGCCAAGGGCTGTTTTATGTGTCGAATGTGCAAGTTGTCTTCGTGGTTGCATGGGTTTTATGTCCACATAATCCAGTTTTCTCCCACAGCATAAACACATGCATGTTTAGCCCCTCGGGAGACTCTAAAGTGCCTCTAGGTGTGACTGTAAACAATGTATGTGTGCCCTCCCATGGACTGGTGATCTTCGCCCTCCCACACTTGCACCAAGGGGCAGCTTAGAGGCTCCAACTGACCTAAACATGTTTTGTTCAACTGTGGGAGGAAACTGGAGCACTTGGAGAAAA
This sequence comes from Karalla daura, assembly GCA_029224185.1. Lineage (NCBI taxonomy): Eukaryota > Metazoa > Chordata > Actinopteri > Chaetodontiformes > Leiognathidae > Karalla > Karalla daura. The sequence continues at coordinate 5,598,914 of CM055210.1, read as the reverse complement.
CCCCACGCTGACACATGGAGAACGACACTCTAACGAAAGCCCTCAACCCCGCTGGGACTCAAGCCAGCGACCCTCTTGCTACTGTACAAGGCAGATGTGCTAGCATCCTCTATCGATAACAATCAAGCTAAAACTTAATTTTCAGCTGCAGCAGCGTAAGATTCTTTTAAGGCTGTCAAGCCAAGATTATATACAGGCCTTCAGTATTAGCATAGGTGTTTCAGAATCTCATGCACTTTGTGGATGCTCTGTCACGATTACATATTCTGTGCCAAGTGCACATACACAAAACACCAGCCATTATCCCCACCTACCCCCAGGAATCACAACTATTTCTGAAGCGCTCTCTCGCCACGCAGACCCACACCCACTGACTTATATAAAGCCATTAACTGGCATTGTGCTATTTTTAGTGGGCAGGTACAGTGTGTTTCTGCATGAGGAGATTGTTACGGCTGGAGAACAGAGGACCGAGGGGCGCTGAACTGCAGAACTGCACAGATGGAGAAACTGGCAAAAAAAGAAAAAAAAGTGGCCAAAAAGTCATAGGGAACACATGGGTGGGCAAATGTAAGAACTAAATGCATCTAATCCAAGGCTTTACTTGTTGTTTTTCTATTGTCAGAGGATTAAACCTTAACATTACTGTCATTACGCTGATCATATCTACATCATACTGTTGATTTTGAAATAGATTACATGGAAGTAGAGCAGTGCTCCACACAGGTTAAGCTCTTTAAATGGGGGTCATCCAGCTTAGGAGCCTAAAGCCCATTTAGTAATACAATGTATGTTTGATAAAAACATAATCTTGTCAGCCGTTAACCCTGTTCCGCACAGTACGTGACTCAGATAGGATCTCCGTAGCAGGACGTCCGGCTCTAATTACATTTAAGCTTAAAGTTCATTACAGCCTGCAGCCAATCAAAGTCCATTAAAACCTGTAATTAAGCCCTGAAAGCAGTAGTGTGAATGACAAGATGTCCTGGCTACATGGAGCATCCAGAGAGCTTAACAGCTTGGTCCACTTAATGTACAGTGTGAGCAGCTCTGAGCAGATGTTCAGTTTGTACAGTGGTACACACTCGGCACTGTCGCACATCTGGCCGCCCGGCCGGACGCAGACTGCTGGCCCCGTGTCCTCAGAAGATGGAGAGATGGAGGGAGGAGGAGGAGGAGGAGGAGGGGAAAGAGCGCAGTGGGTGGGTGTAAAATTGAAGGGTTGAGTGCAGAAGAGGACAGGAGAGGAGATGAAAAGAGCAGGAGAAGCGTGAGTACATGCGGGCTAAAAATGTACGCACTCGTGGTAACCATAAGGTGGATGACACCACCCCCCTCTTACGCGGCTTATGTTATATAAGATGCGATGATAAAAGAGGCAGGGATACAAGGGATGAGTAGTTGTAGACAAGAAAAAAATCCCCAGCTAAAGCCTCCTTCCCTTTTTTCCATGGCATAAACGATAACAGTGCCGAATCCCTCCAACGATGGCAACCCCGCGCTGGACCAATCAGCATCGGACATGCTACGTCACTAGATGAGCAATCACTGCCTCCCTCTTTGGGCCAGTTAGCAGTTTGCTAAAACTCATTTTTCTTCTGGGCTAGTTTCCCCAAGGTAGTGTTATCGTCTCATCATTGTGTGGAGACAAATATTGTTTTCACTCGCACAGGACTTGAGATTTCTCATTATCCCTTTATTGGCCCATCGATGTTGTAGTTAAAAACTGATCAACGAAAGTAATATTGGACCGATTATTCAACCAGCTGGCTCCGAGTTTGCATAGCTGAAACGGTGGTATTTCTTCTCTTCTTTCTTCATTTGAAAGAAAGTGTTACTGTATCTATCAAAATGCTAGCTATTTTTACATTTTTCTGCTCTCCTGAGCTGAACAAAACCACTGTTGGATATGTCCGTTGTGGCCAACTAGACCATGAAGTCTCCAAGAGTCTCAAGACAGAATAATGTGTTCCATCAATTCATGCATCCGTCATCTAATCTACTTACTGCCAAACAGTGCTGTGGGAGTGTGCTGGTGACTATCTCCAGCACATACTGTATAGGCTGAGGCCAGTGGATACACCTGTTTTGTATGAAAGGTATCCACCCCATCACAGGATGCACCAACCATACACTATCTCACAGTGTAGAGTCTCCAGTTGACTTACGCATGCATGTTTTTGGACTATGAGTGGAAACTGGGAAAGAAAATTCAAACTCCAAGCAGGAAGTCCCTTGATTTGACCAGAGAGAGGCAACAACTCTATGCAAGGGCAATTGTGTTGCCCCTTATGATGCATTCCTATCTGATTATTAAGCAAAAATGAAGGCGAAGAGACAAAAAAAAACAAAAGTACAACAGTTTAAGTTTTCATAAAGTAAAAAATAGCTAAGATATAGCATCAGATGAACAACAAAACAACGCAGACTGAGGGCCTTTCTGTGCGGAGCTTGTATGTTCCCCCCATGTCTCTTCATCGATCGGAGACTCTAAATTGCACTTAGATATGACTGTTATGAGCGTTAATGGTGTGTGTATGTGTGTGTGTGTGTGTGTCCTGTGATGGACTGCAGACATGTCCGGAGTGGATTCTCTGTCTTCACCCTATGTGCAGTGGAGATTAGGTACAAGGAAGGCACAGGTAGGATGATGAACAAATGGATGGATCGTCAGGAAGGAGTAAAATATCCCAAACTTTAAGTTAGGTAACCCGGAGAATACCTCCCACCCCCAGCTAGCAAGACAAACAGCAATAGATCCTGAAACGATCTCCCTGGACTCTTCTACAAACACACTTAGATTCCACAACAGTGGTCTGGGGTGGGGGTGGCTGGGGCGGTAGGGGGGTGATTTTAATCACCTCTGACACTTGCAGGCAGCTCTCTAGGACCTTATATAAGTCATCTAATATTTATCGCGTTTGTTCCACGCAGACTCGGCGCGGGAGTCCGGGGCAGGGGAGGGGATGGCAGAGAGGCAGGCAGCAGCGGATAAAGAAATGTGACAGAGGTGTGAGGAAAACAGCTCGGAGAGGTGTACCCCCCAGAGGAAACGCTCGCTGTAAATGAAGTGCAGAGGAGGAGAGCGAGTCTGGGGGGAGGGGAGGGGGGGTTGAGGAGGGGGGGGGGGCTGCGTGCGTCTCTGGCCTGTGTGTACGTGTGGTACAGTAGGAGCGTGTGTGCGAGTCCCATCTGGAGCCCTCTCACAGCCAGCCCGGCCTTTTCTGAATAGACCATTCCAATCTTTCTCACCGGGCCGGGCCTGAGAGCTTATTTTGTTTTATCACCCTCGTGCTACAATGCATGTCTCTTTTCTCTTTCTATCTTGCCTCCCTCTCCCTCCATATGTGTCTTTCTCTCTCTCTATCACCTTCGGCGGCTCCCCAGGGCAGGCTGTTAAATGCTGCAATCTGTCTCTGTCTCCCATCCTTACCTCCCTCCCTCCCTCCCTCCCTCCCTCCCTCCCTCTTCCTCTCTCTCCCTCCCCACCTCGCTCTTTTCTCTCAGCCTTTCTCGTGAGCTCGGCGCTCATGAATCAGAGTGCTAACTACTACATGTAAAAGAGGGAAATCCCTGACTAAAAGGCAGCGATGGAGGGAGGCGGCGTTGGGGGGGGATGATGAGGACACATCTCAAGGGGGGGGGGGGGTTTAAGCCAGTCAGATGTGATTAAGAGGGTTGCAGTGGAAAGGACGGCAGCAGAGGAAGAGGGGATGGCACACAAGTGTGGGTATATGACATGAGGATAATCGCGTGAGGATAGAGGGGTTGGAGGTCAATCTTTAAGTTCATTCCAGCCGTCAGAAAGCTCATTTACGACACCATTAGGGACAGTACTGAATCGGAAGCAAATAAGGTTGCCCGGCTTCGCATTAAACACAGTCACTTTCTTGCAGGAAGCCGCTCTGTGCGCCAACATTAATCTTCTGTCGATCACGGAGCAGCTTCACTGGAGCAAAAGGGGGTTAAGTGCCCTTCAAAAACTTAAAGGGGCTGGGCGGCTAGAAGGGAGCAAGGGAGGGAGGGGGGAAAGTGACTCTAACGTGGTGTTCTCAAGCAGAACGTCCCAGCAGGTCAGACACACCGGACCGGCGACCTTTTCCACGTTCTTCGAGGCCCACTGAGACTGGGGTCGGGGTTTTAAAAGTGAGGTGAAGTGACTGCCGTCCCTGCAAGACAGGCAGTGTGGAGACACCGGGGACGGTGAGGACAGAGCAGACGGCAGTGGATACCCAGGCGTCTGCTTTTTGAAAAATGCACCAAGCAAGGGGCGAAACAGACGCTTTATGAATAGTGCTTTCGACTCTTACTGTCGTAAGAAGGTCCCTGGTTCCAGTCTGGTAGGGCTGAGGTTGCACGTTCTCCATGTTCTCCATGTTAGTGGTTTGCATCAGTTGTGAGGTTTTGGCTCTGAGACTGAGAAGCTCTTTTCGCAGCACAGGAAAGCAAAGCACACAAAAGTCGGGTCGCAGCTGCTATCTTTTTTTTTTGCTAAGGGGCTGACAAGTGTTGCTATTTAATGCTGCGGGAATGCAAATTGGTGAATTATATGTGGTTGATGTAACGCTACAAAAGAAAATTAAAATACCCTTCATGCAAACACCCACCGCTGTTATTGCATACTCTCTCTCAGTGCCTGCCTACTCCAACACGGGCGATTTTTTTACCTTCTCATCCTGATACTTTGTCAAGGCCACACTCGGTCCTTCGGTCTCGCTCCTTTCACAGTGAAAAGCCTGCTTTAATGCCTGCTTCCCTGAAAGCGCCCGCACCTCTCACTGTGTGTGATGTGTGCTAATACTGAGCCACAGAGCCTCCCCTGCCTCGCTGCAGTGCTACTGCAGAGACACTCACTCATCTCCGCAGTCTGTCTCCCCTTTCTACCTCGGCGTGTCTCACCACATCTCCTCTTTTATTTCACCCCCCCCCCCCGCCCCCGTAGTCTCAAAGCCCCTCGTTCTGGCGCTCATTTTCCCCTTTTGTCGTATGTTGCCTCGACGCTTCTTAAGGACTGCGGCGGTGGAAGACGTGTTTTCATCCCCCCTTTTCTCAGATAGGGTTGAGTCATTTGCGAAAAGTGAAGCTCAGCTTAGAGGCCATCGCTCAGTCAAAAGTGCAAAAGTCCTCGGTGACGCCCCCCCGGGGCATTTTGACTAGACACAGTCCAGTCAAATATCCATCCATCCATTTTCGTACCCACTTTATACCCATTGGTGTCACAGGAGTCTACGAGTGACCGTATCCAGTTCTCACATGGTGAATGCAGGGATTTCAGCCTGGACACCAGTTCATCACCAGTTCATCACAGGCCATTCACTCTTACACTCACAGTCTTAACCCATGGTTTTGGACTGTGTGGGGAAAGCTCGTGAGAACATTCGTGAGGCAGCAGCACTTACCACCGTGCCCCATACAAACATAAGGTTTTGAATTATTTGTATTTTGAAAAACTGCATTTTGCAAAAATGTGCCAGTTCAGCAGCTTTGAACTATAGGAGAGTTCATCTGCAGAGCTGACATTTGCGGCGGACATTTATGACATTTCGCTGTAGCCAAAACCAATGGCGGGGTGGGTAATCGGGAGAATCATGAGAGTTCTCAGTGGGCCGCTTCAGTTTTGGGCCAGGCGGCGGGACATTTGTCCGATAGCTTTTTTAAAAATTCTTTTTATGCACAGATTAGTTGGATTGGACCATCTGAAGGACTTCTCCCTTTGGACTCCCCAAATCTGTTGTAGTTGGTTGGGTCCATGCTACTCGTCTTTTCCAAACCATTTTTTTTAAAGGTAGCCCAGTCCCACTGTGGCAATGATGAGCCTCAAGTGAGAATGGATGGTAGGAAGAGGCTGCGAAAGCCTGCCTGAAAAAGAAAACAGTAGAGCTCTGGAGGAGGGGGAAGCTGTCAAATGTGCCAAGCTCCCAGACACAAGTGTTGACTGGTATGAGAAAGTAAGAGCTGAACTGTTGCCGTCTTGGACCTAAAACAACCAGATTGTAAAGTGACCATCCTTAAGCACTGGCCAAAACACAGATTTAATAAATGATTCTACTGAATTTGAGTGAGCTGCTATAGTTTCACTCCATTCTACAGGAAGGCCCAAAATGTTCAGTCTTCAGTGTCAGTGGCCCGTTTTAGCTTGTGAAGGCACTTCAGAGAAAGCTCTCTGAAGCACACTATTGCTCAGACACATTCGCCCCAATTTGTTTTTCCCCCAAACTCGCTCTGTAACGTCCCGTCTCTACCTCTGTCCGCTTGCTTGTCATTCGGATTTCCTCTCTCCCAGCTCGCCGTCTCTTCCTCCTCCATTGCCTCACCCTCTCTCTAACGCTCTCTCTCTCTCTCTTCCACTTCTTCTCACTCTCGCTCTATGCCTCTCACCCAGTCCACCCACCCACCCACCCCCTCCTCCAACCAGACACATACTGTAGGACACACTAGCAGTCACTGAACATTAGTTTTTTCATCCCTGTCTGGCTGCGAATGGGGGCAACCCCCCCCCTACCACGGATTGGCTGTTGACCCACTGGGTTTCTTTTGCACGTGTGCGCACGCACACACACACACACGCACAGACACACTCAAATGACGCACATTGTACTCACAGACTGTATGAGCATAGAAAACACTCCCACACACATCAGCACATACACGCACTCATGCATGCTTGCAGAGCATAGGTACACCCACGCACACACAGACACACACACACACATACACACTTCATACATAGATTGATGGTGAGTTATTGGCATGGCTGGAGTGACAGGCCTCTCTTCACCAACTCATTCACGCTTCGCTGCAGATTGTGTTACGCATGGTCCATTTGCTACATGGATCATAAAGTGCAATAAGGACAGAGTTAAGCAGGCCTAGATGCACGCACGCACACACATGCACGCACACTTCGACTCACACTGGCATTAACACACATGCGAGCACACACTCAGACATGCGCAGACTTCCCTTCACTTTTTCCCTCCATCTGACACGATATTGCATAATCGCAGAATCTGTCTAAATCTCTCTCCCCCTCTCCGTCCGTGACCCCCTCTGTCGGTTTTCTTCACTCTCTCCCTTGTATTGCAGACTCACATGTCTGCAAGAGTTACGCTAATAGTGCGGCGGCAAAGAGGCGAGTGAAGCTTAAAAGGGCTGAAGGAGGAAGAGTAGAAGGAGAAAAATGAAAGAGAGGCGACCAAGAGGGAGCCCGTGAAGAGAAGCTGTTAGAAGTATGGCGGCTAATGGAGGTCTGAGTTGAAAATAACGTTTTCAACAAGGGAATCGAGTACAGAGGGAAAAAAGCCCGGAGGGGGGAGTGCGCAGAGCTGGGGTTCACATCTTCTACTTCAAAAAACAAAAAGAAAAAAAATTAGAAAGAAAGAAACACACCAACAGGAACGAGTTCCTTCTTGGACCGCGTCGCCTCACGGGATCTTAAAAGACGGCGGCTGTCATGGAGTGACAGCGAGAGGCAGCCTCAGACACTCACGACAGGAGGTGTTCGGCTAAAAATAGATAACTTTTTGCGTGGACATAAGTCGCTGGAAAATGAACGGAAATAAGAGAAATGGCTTGGTATTGTCGGCATGGTGAGGGGTCAGCATTGCACACAAGAAGGATTTGGGTTTTGGCCCCCAGGCTGGCTGACGGTCTTACTGTGTGGAGGTTGCATGTTTATGTAGATTGGACACACAACACTGACCCTTGGTGTGAGTGTGAGATTGGGATTAGCTATTTCAAGTGGTATCGATTGATTTTTTGAGCACATACCTTATCTCTCCAAGAGAGCCATGAGACCTCATAACAGGATGACATCAGGAGGACATCAGGATGTGAAAACAGAATAACCAGATGTGGGGCCGCGAAATTAGCTCTTTCGTGGGCTGGAGAGGCTTGAGCCATATAGTTCTCCCTCCCTTTTTTTTCCCACTCTCGCGCTAAACTCGTGGCGCGTTTGGCAAGAGATCCGTCGCAGGGAAACCTGGCTCCCGCTCCGCGATCTCGTTTTAGGCCACGGCTGTTATTTTCAGTCTCTCGCAGCCGTTTGAGCGGGTCCGAGCCGAGGCCACGCAGCCTCCTGCTTTTCACCCAGTCTGCCAGGAAGTGCCTCTCGGCGTCGCGTGAAACTCTCCGTCTGCACCGCTTGGCAGCGCACCGCAGCGGAGCCGAGTGCAGATTTGTCCTCGGCGAGCGTCACTATTTATTTATACAATCGTGACACTTTGGGCAAACAGGAAGCTAGCGGTACTTTGGCGTGCCTACATACGTGTTGTGCATGCAGCGTGGTGCCTGTTTCCTTGACGTTTCCTCTCTCTCTCTCCACAGCTGGCATCCACAAACTCTGCTAACAGCAGCCAGACGACTGCAGCCGACAAAGGTGAGTCTGGGTTTTGTTTTCCTCCGTCACGATGATGCCACCGTCTTCGTGTGCTGGCAATAACTGACCCTGTTTTCCACATCTCAGCAACCAGAATGTGCTGCCAAAATTATCAATAAGGTTAACACTTTCACAGGCTCTACAGAGACCGCTTCACGGCTCTAATGAAGAAGTGAACTCATTGTTTAGCAAACATTTGTTTCGTTTCATTGAATGCATATTTACCGTAAAGTCCTGTAAACATAAGTGCCCCCAACTGAGCAATTAACATAAAAAAATAGAAGTTTTTTTTTTTACTACAGCCTTGAAACTACAATAGTAAATGATGCAAAAGGTTCAGTGCTGAGTCCGGTTTTCTGACGAGTCGAGCCGTAAAGTGAAAGCTGCAGGTAGCGACATTTATTGTCATTCGGGAGACGCAGACTTGTCAGGCCAAGAGGAAACACCGTTAAATCTCGCAGAGGAGGTGCCTCGGACGCTCGTTTGTAAATCCTCTCCCCTTTCCAACTTTACTCTCACTGCCTCCGCTCTCTCACTTTGAGCTGCCGCGGCACGAGAAACCTGATATCGCTGTCTCCCAGAGGTCAGACCGCCGCTTTTTTCCATGAGCTAAGCAACCGAGACAACGCGGCCCCTTTGGCTGGAGTCGCCGGAGCGTGTCAGCCAAGAAAAGTTGTCTGCGGCTTAACTTTTGTGCAACGCTGCTCATCAATAACCAATTTCAGCTCTGCAGAGTTGAGCATCTGTCAATGCAGCGCCGGCCTGAGACGGCCGGTGCAGTTTCCACTGCCGCGTGCACACGTCGCTTCACAGTCAACTCCCTTCTGTATCTCGTTACTTCTCTCTCATTTTGGTAAACGTAAACTGTTTGGTGGCTGTTTTGTCTTCCCCATCCATTTTGAATGAGGAAATGATGACACGTAGAAAGAGCTCAGTCGCTTAGTCCATGGGTTTATACTTTCCTTTCATTTCATTGTGTTGGCAGGGTATATATGTTACTCTCTGTGAAGTAAGTATTTATTCATTCAGTATTGACACTGAAATGGATTTCTGTCTCCCTTTCATAGAGGTATTAATGATTGTTTGTGCATTTAATTATCATATATTCAAGTGCATAAATATTGTGCAAGTTACACATAAGAGGGCTGATCGATTTTATACAGTTATATGTCTGAAATCATGTCTGAAATCCATGCTATCTTTCTCCTCCTTGTCTCAGACACATATCTGTTACTTATGTCCCAAATGCCAGGCAGACATGTTGATCCACGGGCCCTCCCAACACTCACACACTCTGTGGGTTCGTTAACATTGCCATCCTCAGGGTTCCGGTCAAGAGGAGCCTTTTTAGTTGACTGAGCATTTTTTTATGGGGAATGAACTGCTCCTCCTAACTGAAAATGAGTTGTGACATCTTTGGCTCCGGAATAACCACCAATGTTCTTTTGTCTTTAATAAACACAAGATTTTAAGAGTCCATTCTGCATGGCTGCTCATCCACAGGAAGCACTGTTTATTCATCCAAGCAGCTCTTTGCCGCAGTCACTATACATTAGAGCAATGTGCAGAATGGCCATGTGCTGACCAGTTCATTTATATTCCAGAGCCCCTTCCTCTGTAACTTCCATTTTCCACCACCTTCCAGTCATTTTTCTTCACTAATCCGAGATGGGATGTTTTGAAAAGACTTGAGTGGTCCCATACTGCAGAACCCAAGTCTGGTACGATTAAATGTGTACAGGCTGTGTAGAGATATATAGATTAGAACTATAGTTCTTGGAGCTGAAGAGATCTTAGATTTTATATTTATTTATTTAGATTTATTTATTAGATAGGCTAGATAGGCTTTATTTCTGAGTTGTTCTCAGACACGTGAAACATATTTCAAGTTGTGTGATTGCATACAAAGCCGCACGATATTGCAAACCCAAATGACGCTACATTAGATCGTAAAATTTGTGTCCTAAAAACGCATCAGAAATATTTCACTTTGCATAAAATGGAGCTTATGTGTGCACAACTGCAAAAAGCTGTAAGCTTGAGGCTGATGGACAGAACATATGGCTGTTTAAGGCAATACGGTACATATAGGGTTGATTGTTTGTGCTTTTACTTTAATAAGTCGGATGGGGAAATACATTACAGAGCCTGTCTGGTGGCATTTGTTAGGAGAACAATATTGCGCGGCCAGTTAATAGCTTGTGGGAATAGGATCGCTAAATTCTGACCGTGCTTTAATATTGCAGGGCAACAAGATCATTAAACTGTGCCCATGACTTAATAATGCCTGGTAACCAGATGATTCAAGCAACCAAGTGATTCAAGTGGGATGGTTGTCCGCATTGGGGTGATGCAGGTATATCATCGTAACTCATTCACTTGATTAAGGTTAAACAAAATCATGAGGCGTTGAAGCTAAACACTCCCAGACTCAAGTCGACTCTCTTTATGGATTTGGAATTTTCTCATGCCCATGCGATATTAATGTAATTTTTACGCATTATCAAGTCATGGCTCTAACTTAACGATCTTGTGCCCTCGGATTATTTAAGCATCGCCACAACACGCCTTATTAACTTGTGGCCACGCAATGAAATCTTGCTCCCATTAGTTTTAATGCCGTGACCTTCTTTTTTTCACATACTGTAGACCATTTGACTTAATTAAGAGCATGTTTATTTCTCGTACCTTAACCAAGTGTAAAACCACGACTGCACTGAAACCGGCTTGAAGTCATGAAATATGTGATGTTAGACGTTAACCCCCAGCCTTTTTCCCTCCACCCCGGCAGAGAAGGCACCAGCAGCGAAGCCTCAGGAACAGGAGGAGGAGATCGACATCGACCTGGAGGCGCCGGAGACGGAGAAGGCCGCCCTCGCCATCCAGAACCAGTTCAGACGCTTCCAGAAGAAGAAGAAGTAGAGTGACTGAATGTGACCGAAAACACAATGAGGAAAAAAAAAGAGCAAAAAAACAAAAAAAAACAAACGAGAAAAAAAAAAAAACTTTCCGCAGATGTACAGAATTACAGTAAATGGTTAGGATGAGTAGTTTGGGGCAGGGGGAGCAGGGATTTCAAATGTTCAGGATATATCGTCATATTATGCAAAGTGTCATGAAACGCCTTTTTGCATGAGGGATGGACCGAGATCAGGGACGAGGAGATTGCGTGGGGAAAGACGAGAGGGAGATGTGGTGGAAGATCTGGAATTTATAATCTAGCATGACGAAATACTGTAACCTCCCATCACCAAATTAACCTTCAGCGCCCTTGCATTTCACCCGTCTGTCCCCCCCGCCGCTCCCTCTCCCCGCCCGCACGACTCCGGTCGCACAAACAGGCCGGCACACGCCGGCCGACGGAACAAGCACACGTCCTAGAGAACGAAACGCACAACGACGACAACAAAAGAAAACAAGAGAAGCACACTCTCCGGTTTCCGCGCGCTTTCCTCTCCGCCTCCGACGCGTCGTGGCGAGCTTTTTTTTTTTAGTCTGCCCTCCGTCTGGGCTGAAAGCAACACCGAGTGGGGCCGTCTCAGGTGTAAAATCACCTCTGTGTCGCCTACCGTGCGGGCCCGGGCAGATATTGGATCGCCGGGTGTGTGTGGGGAAGTGGGGGGGGGGGGGGTGGCCTCTGCCAGTCTGATCTCACAGGTGACGGAGGCGGGGTCACGGAAGCCGGCCGCACCTGGCGTGCCCGTGGGCAGGAACGGTGGATGGACGGACAGTCGGCGTCCTCGCCTCCTGGGCCCGTGAACGCACCGAAAACTCAGAAACGTATGACAAACCCCTCAAAAGAGTTACGGGGACAGTTTGGTGAAACGTACCCCGAGGCCATTGTCGTGCCGTCCGATTGTCTGCACAGCTGGCGTCGTGTTGCCTTTCTGCCATACATCAACGTGCGTCTGTCCGCAGTCACGCCGGGTGTTGGGTTGCACCCCTCCTCCCCCGCCCCGTACGTAACTCAAACCCCCGCGTCCTTAAATAAACACTCGATAATGATTCGGAGCGCATGCCGGCCGTGAACCCGAGCCCCGTCACCTTCAGCTCGACGAGACGGACACAAAGAGACGCCGCAGCTGTCGGACGGAGGCGGAGAGAAAGACACGGGAGGAGAGGAAACCGGAAAAAAAAAAAAACTTCTCGTTAGTCAGATGTAAACCTGCAGAGCTGACTAGGAAGCACACACTGATTGAATGATTCCTGAACACACACACACACACACACAACGCACACTCACTTATTCAACCCCATCCGTGCCCCCCTCGATGTATGTAGCACACTGAACCTGCTTCAAGAAAAGAAAAGCAAAAAAAAAAGATCCAGACATCGCTTTAATAATAATCTCACTAATTACTAGAATTATTATTGGAATGTAACCTCTTTTCTATTTCGAGGACAGGAAGTGGTTGTGGAAACAGTGCAACCGGCACAAGGCGGCCGTCATGGCCGCCCACCCGCCCGCCCACTCCTCCTGTCACGCTCTGACTGCCCCCCCCCCCCCCCCCCCCCCCCCTCCCGCTCGCGGCGTAGAGGAGATCCGCCGACGGCTTCGCCTGAGTTTGATATCGAGCCTCTTTTTCTGCCCCCAACGGATCTGACGTGCTTCTCAAATGGCGTACGCTCCAGGTGGATTTCACGCAGCGGGCCCCTCCGTTCAGGATTCACCCCATGCAGATGCGTATCCCGCGTAATATATCATTGTTCGAGCTCCGGACAAGATACAGGGCACGGGTGAACTGTATCCACCTTTACGTTCCTGCAGCCGGCCCCCGCCACCGGAGGGCCAGGTGTTCCGACATCACTCACGCAATGCTCTTGAATGTTACCCGCCTGTGTAAGAGCACCGATTCATTTATTACGAATTCAAATGAGAAGCTTCTGGAGACCAGCATAGGAGAGGAGGGACATATCAGTGTCGGCAGCAAATGAGAGGGACTGCCGGAGCGGAGGTGGGAGCGCGCATTTCTGTAACAGAAAAACGCAGCAATTATGAGACAATCAGATTTTTCAGAGTTGCATTTAAGGACCTCGTCAAAACGAATATCCGCACACAAATCGGTGGAAATTTGCAATAATTACTTCCGTCTGCAGCATTAAAGCATTTAACGCTTACATAAGTGTATAATTCTTATCTTTGAAACTGCTATCCTCGCGTATTTGATGAATCACGGTCGCATGGGAGCTCGTTGTGAAGTGCATGACATTTGGAGACATTTGGAATTGCGTCACCGCAGTCCTATCGCGCGAGCACGCGTTTGTAATGCCCGCCGACAACGGTGGAGGATGCAGCGGGGGCCGGTCTGCAGCGGCGCGGCTGGAGCTCACGCTGAATCCACCCGACGGCGGCGTAGCGTAGCGGCAGCGCTTCAGCGTTCGATGGCCGATGGAAGGGAGGGAGGGAGCCGCTGCGCAGCCGGCCCCTGCGTGGCTGCAGACAGTCTGGATCCGGAGGCCGTAAATAGCTACCTGTCAGGATCGAAGGGAGCTCGCGGCTGCTTGGCAACGGCCGCGACTGGAGGAAGCAGCGGCGAGCTGGTCATGTCAATGTGAAATGTGATTTGCGATAAGCCTGGCGGATTTGAGTCGGCCCGAGCGCCCGGCCGGTTAGATAATGGCCAGCCCAGGGAGCAGAAAGGTCACGGGTTCGATCCTCGCAGGAGTCTCCGAGCCTCGTTTCCTATTTCCTACCGACCCCCCCCAACCCCCCCACCCCCCCATCACTCACCTCAGGAGAGCGGCGTCAAAGGACAGGAAAGGAGTCTGATACGAACTCAGCCTCAAAAGGAGAGTCGATAAAGCCATCCCTGGCGCGCTTCCTCGTGCTCCGTCATGAGTTTGCATGTAGTCAAATGAAAAACTGTTCGAATCCCCCCCTCCCCCTCCCGCCGATTCCCCTTTTTCTTTTTTTTTCTTTTTTGCTTTTACAACATATCAAGCAGGGATATCACCGTTTTCTTTGCGGCATCGCGGCGTGCCACTAGCTTTTGCAGTCCATTGGCCGCCCCCTCCCCCACGCAGCCGACGATAAGCCATCCGCGTGGATGTCACATCGCGATTTGATCTCCAACGACCCCCGTCCCCACTTTTCCGGCCTCCTTTCGTCATAGCGCCGTGCAAGGACGCCGGACTGTGTCTTTTGCCCCCCCCCCCCCCCGCTCTCCGCTTGGCCGTGTCCTCCCTCCGCTCTGTCCGCCTGACCTCATTTCGCTTCACCCCGAGGGCGGCCCGACGTGGGGCTCCGGCGAGGTTAGTCAGTCAGTGAGGATAGGTGGAATTTCCAGAACGAAAAAAAAGAAAAACAAAAGAAAGCCAGCTGGCCTCGCCGCTGGAGCTGCATACAGTTTGTGCAAGATGGCTCAAGGAGAAAGCCCCCCCCACCCACACCACGTCCTCCCCGAACACCTCCTGACGTCACGGCAGACGAGAGCTTGGCAAACAGCGGCCAGGGTCTTTGTACATACCATTTATCCACCGCGGTGTCTGTGCAGTGTCTCCCCAAATCCATGCTTGCTGACTTAATATCCCCTCTGCTTGTATATGTTTATCTACATCCACCTCTTATTATGCTTGACGAGAATATAATGTACTCGATAGAGGAAAAAAAAAGTAATCGGTGCGGTATGCCAACAGTGGATATTTGGGCACAGCTTTACAGCCTGGAAATGACATCAAAGCCATACTTTAGAGAACAAAAACATGTATATTTAGATAATCCTTTTCTTGTACATCCCCCCTCCGCTGCGCTGTCTTGTCTGTAGTGCTGTAGGAAGCAGCAGTCAAAGCAACGAACAAGCCCAGTGCTGTCCGGCCGGGGCGGCCACGTTACGAGACGAGAGCATGCAAAGTAGGATTTGTAGTTAGCGTACGAGGCGATCCGTAATGTGGCGTTCAGGCGCGGGCTCACCCTTCACAGCGTGGCCGACCAGTGACCACTGTCCTTTCAGGGAGGCATCTGCCAATCAGGAAGCTCCGACCCACAACCCACCAATCTTCTTATTGCCCCATCCCTTTTCCTACCTTGACGATTGACGCTTTATTTATTTATTGCTGGTTTATTAGACCACGTTTCTATCATTTATGTGGATATCTATGTTGCTGTGAAATTTCTCTGAACTTGTTTTTGTTGTGTTCCCGACGTGAAGGCATGTGAAACCCATTGTTTGTATGTTTTAGGCTATAACTTTGTTCCGCGTGTTTTGACATTTCAAACCTACGATGTGATTGTTGGAACTTTTAGGAACGGTGGCGAAGGTGAGAATGCACAAGAACACTCCCTGTACTGTGTTTTCTGCACTAAATAAAATTTGCTGCATATTGCTTTGAACTCCACACACGTCCGTCCCTTTTTGGCATCCCTCTTTCTGTCTCGCTCACCTCCCACATGTACCTTTAGATTTTTGAATAAACGCAGACGTTCCACTTCCTTGAGTTGAGTCAAAATGAATGTAGAGCTAACCAGAGTAATGTCTTAAACTCTCCCTTTGGCCCGGACCCCTTGAGGGTCGCTATGCGCTACGAGGGTCCCCAAAGGAGCTGGTTCCAATCTCGCACCCCTCTGGGTGCTGTTCCACTTCGAACAGGCTCGCACGTAGATGGCAACACAGAACATGGTTTCAGTATGTCAGCGCTGGAATTCTGGAATTGAGAACAGTCAATTACCGACAGGGTTAATGGGACACTTTGTCTTTCCACGTCCCCTTGACACACATGCATGTGCAGGTCAGAGAGGCCATGTGTATTTCAGTGTTCCCTGCCAGGAAGATATATTGTTTGACATAACACTTCTCAAGGTAAACACTGGACGTTTTCCAAAGTTAAATATAAACAATAAAGTTACAAAAGCGTTGCTCAAGGTCAGGAAAATTTATTTTCTTTTATTAATGTGAAGGGCCTACAGCGCCTCTGTACAACTATATAGGATCGGCTTATTTCCGCGATCCTTTGTGATAACAACTAATTTCAGTTCACTGGATATGTTTGAACTCACCTACCAGGTACGTAAATGGCAAATGGACCTGCTATTAGACAGCATTTTTTTCTAGTCTTCATGACTAAACAAACAATTACCTCATTCACTCCTATTCTTACACAGAGGGCAGAAGCCACCTTTGTCTACCTTTGTCTGTTCAATCACTATCCATTCACACTGCTAGAGATTCGGTATCTTACCCAGGGATACTTTTACATGTAGGCTGCAGGGGGCTGGGGTCAAAGCAATGAGCTTCCTTAATGATCAACCACGATGACCCAGAGAAACAGCCACTCGACCGATTTCAACAAAATGTCACGCAAGTTGCTGTACATTTTGTAGCATATCACAGGAATCCTGAAGATGTCATTTTTGGTTTGGTTAGGGAATCTACAGACTACCGTAGTAGACCAGGGTTTTAACTATTAATTAGTTGTTTATTATTAATTAAGTAGTTTATTATTAATTATTTAGTATTTAGTATACATTTTTAATGAAAAGACTTTGTGTTTTGCAGAGGCACATAGTTACCACTTGCAGTTTGCAGTGATTTTAACTTAGCTAACGGGCCGACCTGTGCTACCTGCACTTCAAATACTATGTTGCATTTGCAAAACTTTTGCAAATATGCACATTGGATTTACTGTCTGTCGACAATAGTGGTGTCAGTGTCCGCTCTTTCCTTTGTTGTACTTTTCTCCTCGTTAGCGTATCAGTTTTTCCATTTGAGGATAACTCCTTAGCTTTGAGATCGATTTCCCTTTGTCAATGTCCCAGTGAAAGATCAATAGGGTTTTACAGAGGCAGAGCTCTATAGTTACAGTTGACCTCTGCAGAGAATGTGATTCCCACGGTGGCTTTCAAATAAATGTTTTTGGCCAGATACCTGAGAGTAACTGTCAGCAGGAGGAAAAAGCTGAAAACCCAGATCAATTATCTTGAACAATAGCATCAGAGAGCTGAAAGACAAGAGCTGGGGCTGAGAAGGTAAGTGAGAGATAAGCCAAGTCAATCAATAAAGACAAACTATGAGAGGTCAAAGGTCATGTAGCTTCATTGGTTGGGTCATATTTCATGCCAAATTTATCCCTTTTTGTCCTCCGCTCTTTCCAAGCTTTAGTCTTTTCCCTGAAACATTTCCTGTATGCCCAGAGGGGCCAGAAAAGGGGCGGAGTCAACAAACAGGGTCTTGTCTAGAATAACCAAACTTCATGAGGTTCATTTGCTTGTGTTTGTGTTTATGTTTGTTTATGTTTATCTATTTATCTTTGTTTAGTGTGGTCATCACCTTAATTTGGATGTTGATAATATAGACTGTAATTGAGTCAGCATCTTAGCACTTTTGGATCCTTCCTATCTACCTGGAGGACTTGTCATGTGGTGTGTGGTTTAGTCATAACCCTGTTTGCTCAGGTGGAGAATAACGAAAGAAAAGCCTTTTGGCTGCTATCATTTTGAATTCCTTTCTGCTTAAGACTGAAAACAAGAGAATCATTTTGGAGTATTTTTGGAGTCTACAGTTTTAGATTGCCTTTCATATGTTCACTGAACCACATGATCTCCATCCCAAAAATGTCCCATACAATCAGGTGACGTTAAGACAGGCCTTTTGTCTTCCTTGGCATTTGGCCGTCTTTATTAAGACGTAGGCAGAGAATAATTCAAATTACACAAGACGAGGCGAGACGAGATCAGATCCGACGGTATCACATCAGATCAGATCACATCTGAGGGGAGGGATAATGTCGCTGTCGACCGCAGCACTGCGCGAGCCGCCTGAGCTGAATATGGTTTCAGGAAAATCCGACTTTGGCCCGAACGCGCCGGCTTTCACGTCTCAATTACATCCCAAAAACGCACACACGTACGAGTCAGTGGGCCAACAAAGGCCAACGCGATGCATGAAAAGGCATTACCTGACACGGGTGTGATACAGATATCACTGTGACAGAGTGCGCACACATACAGACGGAGAACATGCAGCAACAGGCAGGAGCTGAGAGAGCAGAGCTGTCTATAAATTCAGCGCAGTGTGTGAATGAAGCGCTGCGGCGTTGGAGCTTGTCATCAGCTGCATGTGTCAGCGTGGTAGAGCCACGAGGACTGGAAGCATGTCACGGACACACTTGTCTTTTTTTTGTTTTTTTCAATGATAGCGAACAAAAAGAAATTGCTTCTCAACGATCCTCTGGCTAAAAATAGACTTGTCACGCAGGCACCATAGACTTTGTGATTCCATTAGCCGCTGGGATGGTTTTGGCATCCACTGCATGGTTTTCTTCCACATTAACATATGCCGCAAACATCCAGTCAAGCATGCAACAGTCCCTGCCAGGCAGAGGTTGCTGATCGGGGCGGATATCTGTCTTTCCTCAGAAATTTCCCCCTCCTGCACGAGAGGTAATGAGTTTTAACATTTAAAGAAGCAGGCTTTGGAGTACAAAACAGCGGTGGGAGATCAGAAGAAACTGCAGTCTACACTGAATCTTATTCATCACTTTTTCTTTTGGCTCAGTACACTGTGTGCCAAAGTGATGACTAGAACCAAAAGATACAGAAGAAGGAGTCCTGCAGATGATTTAAGGGTTCTGTTGAATGAGAAGTGAGCTGGAAATGTATGCTTTTCTAATGCTGTTCAGAGTAATCTCAGTTTTCCAGTCATTATTTCCAACCTTTAACATCATTCAAGTCTGTGAAGCCTTTGAATACTGTGATATGTAATCAATCAATTTAGACTTGTAGGAACAAGACCTTCTATAGCCACATTTTACTGCATACTTTGAACTACTAGATAAGATAAGTACTTTATTCATCCCCAAAGAAAACTGATAGCAGGGAGGCTTAGCAGGGTGAACGTCAGAGCCATGGACTAATTTTCGGCTTATTTGGCAGTATGGTAAAAATCACACATATAGAAAGCATTTAAAGAATTCCCCATATGTCATACATGAATGCTCAAGCCGCATTAAAGGATTAACTTTAGGCACTGCAAACACATTCAGATGAAAATAAAAATAAATGCCTGAAAAATAAACTAACTTAATCAAAGTAGCTTGTCTGGGTGTCACCCATGATGATGGTTTGGATTTATGCTGATTCATGTTGGAACTATTCAACTAGATGCTCTTGGGGTAGGAAGAGAAAACCAGACCGCCCTGCACATTCAGAATATCATTGTAAAGGGGCACTGTATCTTATTCAGTTATATTGCCATTTCAGAGGATGTTTCAGTTGAGGAGGAAGCCTAACCTCAGCTTTACAGATTTCAGCAGGAGCGAGCCAAGTTGAATTCATGCATTTATCAAATTCAGAGACTCCCGCCTGCATATATTAATAAGTGCACTGTGTTCTGTCTGGCTTGAGCTAATAGAGCCCGTCTCACAGTCAGACCAGTCGTTGAAGGTACTGGTGCTGATGTAATTTGCGCGTTATGTCACTGATTAACAAGTCAGATGTGCCACAACACTCCCAGAACAATCGATCAATTACTCTGCGCTAATACTCTTACATAACCATCCAGCAGAGGCAGCGTTTGCCCAATGTTCGGGAGAACTTTTACAAAGGGCGGCTCCAGCGAGCGAAACTTCAGTATCCTGAGAAAACAGACTATTTCAATTGGGCATACAGTATGAGTGTATTGGTAAATAGCACCGTCTCTGTACAGAAAGGACTCCAGTTTCAGTCCCAGTCAAACCTGAGGCTGTGGAGTATGCATGTTCTTCCTGCGTCTGTGTGGGTTTACAATTTCCCCCACAGTCCAAAAACAGGCACTTTTAGGTTGATTGTTTTTTTGACCCTATGTGTGTTTGAGATCCGGCCGACCCCGACACTATTGACACTATTTGGAATAAAGTGGGTAAGATAATGGACGGTTGGATACATGTTCCTCACACTATTGGGTTGTTTTTGAAGGTACTGAGGTGACTAAGAAATGCCTCATCAGACCCAGGGAGCGTGTCGTTTCAGCTGTACGCTTTATCCTGCGGCTGCAGGGGCACAGCGAGGTTATCAGTAACACAGAGAGTGTGACACTATCCTCGCCGACTATCAATAATGCTCACTAGCGCTACCGTATCCCCCGGAGGAGGTGAGAGCGGCGATATCCCTCTCTGAGAAACCAGAGAGTGTCGGCAGGAAGGCAGCGGGGAGACTGGCTGGGGAGGGGAGGACGCAGAGGAAGCAACATGCTGAGATGGGAGAGGAGAGCCTGCACGCAGGTTTTTTTTGGGGGTTTTTTTTCACACGTGTTTGGAGGGGAATGCTGGAGAGCGAAAAAAAAAGAGAGAGAGAGAGACAATTGGGTAACCCGAAGCTACGTTTAATTGAGAAAGTGCTGCGTTGTGCTCACATTCTAACGAGAGGGAGAGATATGAGGGAAGAGAGTGTGAGGTGTGTAGAAAAAAAAGGGAGGAGGGGGGGGGCTCAAGACAGGAAAAACAGTGCAGAGATAGCTTCCAGCAGAGATTCGGGTTGCAGGGAAGGAGAGAAAAAAACAGGAAGCGATGGAGAGCATAAGAGGCAGAGAGAGAAAGAGAGAGAGAGAGAGAGAGGGAGACAGGGTATAGCGTCTATTTATAAACCTGAAAGAGAACCTTTGGATTGGGTTATGGAAAATAAAACAGAGAGAGAAAGAACAAAGGAGGAGGAGGAGGAGGAGGGGGGCAAGAGAAGACAGCCAGAAGAGCGCAGAAGATGAAGAGACGGATGGATACAAAGAACAGCTGGAGAGCTGGAGCTGCCAGTGGACAGAGAAAGAGGGGGAGAACAAGGGGAAGGAGGAAAAGGAGAAGGGGGAGGAGGAATACATTTACCTTGACTGACACTGCGACAGGGAGAGAAGGCAGAATCCCCCCCCCTACACACACACACACACTACAAGAAATTGTAGCTCCATAACATCATGCGACACAATCTCTGCAGTGGATTTGCCGTGAGGACTATAGTTAATATCGTAACAAGCACACATGGATGTACGACCACACACAAACACATACGTACAGATGCTAGAGTAAGTAAGTAAAGCCTCATAAGCACACAGATATTACAAGTTATGCCTTTTTGGGGTAAGTTTTAGAGGATACAAGGACCGAAGTGGATTTTCTGCTGAGGCTGCTGAAACACAAGCAAGATAGTTGTCTCGGAGGGGAATGAAGATGTGTACCGTGATCGATAATATGCAACAGACAAATAGAGATGCGGTGACATTTGCAGGAAGTACCCGGGATCGATAGGATCCCAGAGACCTGGACGTGGGGGTCATTTTTAGCACCAATCTGCGCCTCTCCAACGTCTCATTGACATCGACGCTGTCAATACGCTGCAGTGCCGAGAAATCAATCTCCCCTTGAGCCCGGTTGCCGGGCGCAGGATTTCTGAGGGTCATAATTCAAAGTTGCCGAGCAGAGAGCAGAGGGGAACACGTGTGACATCGACACGGCCTCCGCCGCCGCCGCCGCCTTCCGAGCGCGGCGCACCGGACGATGTTTGCGCCGCGCCGCCGCTTTTCCTCGCCATGCTTCGCCCCCCGGCTCCATTGTTGCGCTCCTACGTTGCCATGGGCGACGGTGTTGGCTATAGGGTAAAAATGCAACGTGAATGTAAAGTGTGTGTCGGCAAAAGCCCAGTGTTCCGGCTCATTGCCAGCTCGAGGCTGCCCACTAGTGGCGGAGGCGCAGGCCTGCAGCTCCTCCATCGCAGTGCTGCCCCATGCACTCAGTGGAGGACTTGCAGGGGGAAGCAAGGCAGTCAAAACGGGTACAAGTAATGATTTTTGTGCAAAAACGACTTGTCGTACCTGCTCTGGAGCCAAAACTGTAGTGAAGGTGGAAAGCAGGGAATACACCCTGGACGGATCACCAGTCCATCACAGAGCAAAATACAGTACCATGCACAACGCTAACAGCATATGTTGTGAAGGCAATCAAATATGCTGTTTCTATCTGGGGAAAGCACCGGCTATGAACTTTCATAGGAATTAAAGGGAGGAGAAAAAATGTGCTCCAGCTTCATTCCTCCAAATAGAGATGAGGTAAAGCACCAATCACAGTGCTTCGGCTGGCAATCCCGCTCTCACTCTCCCTGCTGACGCACACCTGCTGAGCCCGCCAACCCGCTGTCCATCAATTCCTCATTACTGGCAGCTCAGCCCACTTGTCAAATCATCAATGGCCGGCTCTCGGCAAATGCCGTGCTGTAACAGGGTCTGCACAGGGCAGGTATGAACCGAGCACCCTGATGTGCAGAGAAACCAACAGATCCCAACAAGTCCCACATGCTTCGCCACAATATGAGCACCACATACATTTAAAACCTGAGTGGCTCCAGTCTGTTCTACCAGTCGCATGCCTACTTGTTCCATGGTTTAAGTTTTTTTTTGTTTTGTTAGTTTTGTTCCTCTAAGAATATGGGGAAAGTACCTGTTATGAACTCTTACAGGAATTTAAAAGAGGAGAAAAAACGTGCTCCAGCTTCCTTACTCCACATGCAAATAGAGAGGAGCTAAAGCACCTATCACAGCGCTTCAGCTGTTCCACAGAGGCACAAGTAAAATCAAAAGTTGGTGCCAGCACCTGCCATACCTGAGAGACCAGCCGACCGACACGCAGGTAGAGTATCTCTGAGCGTCGACATCATTAGATATGCTTCCTTTAACTAGTTGATTTTGTATTCTTGTTTTCTTACGTTGATGGACTGATAATAAGTGATGATGAATAAGGTTCATATTCAGAGTACCGCTGTCCATGTAGACGTAGATACTGTTATAGTTAGCGATGCTTCATTCATTATTGCAGCCCCAACGATATTGGTCCAAAAAAAGGAAAAGAAGATGGAGGATGGATAGATGTTAGGCCTTTTCTACTTTTGAATGGTTCTCTCATGTCTTGGCCTCTGTGATGGCAGACATGTCGGACGAGCTCCGCTTCGATTGCGCCGTGTGTCTGGAGCTCTACACCGACCCAGTCTCAGTCCCTTGTGGGCACAACTTCTGCAAGCTCTGCCTGGAGAAGCACTGGGACAGCACAGGGGTGAACCGCTGCCCGCTGTGCAACGAGACGTTTTCCCACAAGCTGGAGCTCCGGATCAACGTGTCCTTCCGAGATGTCGTCGAGCGATTCAGAGGCGCGAACGCAGCCCCGGCGGGCGCCGACGACGTGGCCTGTGACGTCTGCACGGGCGTGAATATGAAGGCCGTGAGGTCCTGCTTGACGTGCATTGCATCCTACTGCGAGAAACACCTGGAGCCCCACAAGGTAGCCGCAGTCCTGAGCAGACACAAGCTGATCGAGCCAGTCCAGAACCTAGAGAACAGGTTTTGTGAGAAGCACGAGAGGCTCCTGGAGCTGTTCTGCAAAAAGGAGGCCAAGTTCATCTGTCAGGTCTGTGCTGAGACTGAGCACAGCAAGCATCAAGTGGTAGAGGCAGAGGTCGCATCCAAGCAGAAAATGGTAAGGCTGAGGTTTTAGTTCTCTTGTTCAGAATATGTTGTTTTACATCCTGTTGTGTGGACCAAAACAAACAGGCTGTCTCATGCACATATAAAGATGAAGAATGAAAGAATGAAGATAGAGATGCAACTGAATTCTGAGTCATTGCTCTTATTTTGGTTTTTAAAAAAAGTCATCTAATCTAATTCTAGTAATGTGAGCCTGTGATGCATCTCTTCAAAAAACAGAATCAAATACAATAAAAGACCGATTGCCTCCTAGTTTAGAATTAAAAGGAGGGAGCGAGAAGTGGAGCTGATGATTCAGGATCGCCAAAACAGGATTGAGGATATCAATCACTTGAGGATGCGAGCTGGGGTGAGTTCAGACTCATCACACCTGACAACACCCTATTAACGCAAGGAATAAACAATAATAAGCTCCCTGCTGACGCACACCTGTTTTAATTTTAGAAATCACTGCACTTGAAGCCTCATTTGTTGTTGTGACTTGGGGAAAAAAAGGCAACTATATTCTTTCTTAATTGACTTGAACACTGAAAAGAAACATATCACTTTTGGATGGTCATTTTATTTCTATTCCTGGAAATGGCAGCTCACGCGGACCATGCTGTGATATAATGATGACTAATGCCTCCAGTTCTCTGAAGGTGAACAAGCAGGAAGCAAAAGAGGCTGGCTCGCAGGTGTTCGACTCTCTCATGATGTTCATCAAGACGACCCGCAAGGAGCTCATGGAGGAGATCGAGGTTAAATATGAGGCAGAGCAGAAGAGGCTTGAAGAGCTCGGCCAAATGCTGCAGCGGGAAACCGATGAACTGCAGAAAAAGCGAGTGGAGCTGGACGAGCTCTCACACATTCGAGACCACATCAGCCTTCATCGGGTCAGTGCCGGAACCATGCTGTCTCCTACATCAACACGCGAGTGTTTTGCTGTGTGAAATGAAATGGCTGCCCACTGGTGTAACTACTGATGTCTGAGTTGCATTAAAAATGCATTAAAAACAGGCCAGTCTCAACAGAAACTTACCTCAATTCAGGTAAGAGTGAATGCATGATGGCAATACTGAAGCTGAGAGGAGTTTCTGGTGAAATGCTAATGCACGCACCGCCAGTTTTCCTCAGTATCTGACTTCTTGTCTGATTCTGACGAATGAAAACGTTGTTCACCTCTGTTTTTTAACAAGGAGTGTGCAGAAACAAACATAATAGTCCTATACCTAACATTGGATAATAAAAAAGCCTGTAAAATTACATCTGGGGAATTCTGATTAAACCAGCCTTCCATAGCGTCTTTGTTCACATCAGTTACATAGCAGCATGCTAACATGCTAACATGCTAACATGCTTACACGCTAACGTTATCAACCTCCGCTCCGCTGTTCACCAGGCCATGGACCGAGCCTTAGCTCTGCCATTGGTGCAGAACTGGCCCAGCGTCCCTGTTTATGAGCTGGATTTCCTGGGTTATGCGAGGACATACATGCTCAAGACAGCACAGTTCATCAAGCTGAAGATTGGGGAGGAGTCGGCCCTCGGTAAGCTCGAAGCGAGCCACATTAGTACCTCATTCCACTTTAGACAGATGTCCGATGCGGTAGAGATGTGAAATCACGCATAAAAATTTAAGAATGAGTTGATGAATGTCTTTGATATTTTAATCCCACTGTCTTTTTTTCCAGTCAAGTTTTTTTTTTGCTCATGTTTTTTTTATGCTCTATCTTCCGCTACAGAGGTCACAAAAATGCGGAAATTTGCAGGTTTGTCATAATCAACATTTGAGTCTAATCTTCGCCCTCGACCCAAGTGTTCCATGATTGACATGTTTTTTTTCGTTCTCACACTCAATCTGTTCCAACAGAGGACATCACCATTGACCCTGACTCCGCAGGGCCCTGGCTCGCTGTCTCTGCAGATGGCAAAGAGCTCAGCCAATCTCCAAAGAAGCAGAAAGTGCCAGTTAGCCCAGCGAGGTTCACAGAGAACACTTTTGCAGTGGCAACACGAGCCCTAACCACGGGCAGGCACTACTGGGAGGTCGGGGTGAAGGAGAAGTCCAACTGGCTGCTGGGAGTGGCCGCTGACTCTCTTAAGAGAGGAGAGCAGATCACTCCCTGCCCTGAGAACAGCATGTGGACTGTGGCTCTCAGAGACGGAGGGCAGTACTTTGCATGCACGCAAACTTGGCTCGGTTTGATGGTGTCTCCTCCACCGACGAGTGTGGGGGTGTTTGTGGATTACGAGAGGAGGGAGGTGTCATTCATCGACGTGGATGCCAAGAAGAACATTTTCACCTTCAAACAGTGCAACTTCACGCGCAGGGTCTACCCCATTTTTGACCCATGTTTGGCAACACAAAAGCACGAGAATCGGCCCTTGAAAATAGTGAATCTAAAACCGATCTAGATGGATGCCTCTGAACGAAAGGTGCAGGTGCATCATTTAGTGACACTGGACAACTGTTTGGCCTCTAGCAAAGACATTATATTGCTAAACAATTCAAAATGTCATAACTTATATTGCTGATATTGCCTAACATCCCTGAGTCTTATGTTTGTCTATGAAGTCTGTCCGTGTTTCTATATATTATATATATCTGTGTTTGTGTGTTTCTCTCTATCTATATCTCTATCTGTTTTGATCATAAACCTCTGGATAATCACATATTATGCGGCTTCTTTTGAATTTTGTCATAAAAACATCAATACAAATCTTGAAGCGTAAACTGTATTGGATGTTTTTATTTTTTGGGAGATTTTTTTGGTGATGACACATCTAACATTTCATAAGAGCAGTTAAAAAAAAACGAAAAAACCTTTCACGTTTAGTTCGGGACTTTTCCATAACTCCACCCCAGAGCCGCATGAGGTGTGTGACTGGAGAGGGAGGGCGGTGGGGAGGTCTGGGTGTGTCCCACCGAGAGTAGGAGGGCCACACCAAGTTGCAGGAAGAGCGTGGCACCTGTCGCTGTGTGATTCACAGCAAAGCGCATAAGGTGGAGGAAGCTTCGTATCAGAGGAAAACATGCAGAGTAAGTTCTACTTTATCACAGGTTTTTATAGCCTCTGGTTTTGACTCAAGGACAAGTAATCTGTTGTGATTTTTTCGCTTTAGTTTTCTGTGGCAAAATCAACACACTGAAACTGCCTGAGGAAACTCTTTAAGCATGACAATGGTAACTGTAACCAACATACGATATCCGGCTTTCCTCAGTTAAAACCAAAGGCTGATATTTCTCAGTCACTGTAAGAAAGTGTATAAATATGGATTATATCACACGTTAAGCGACAGATCTAGATTGATTTGGAAAAGGTTTTGTTTTGACGTCATTTCCCAGTGGTGTTGTGTTTTCTTTCAAAGCTGAGGCAGGTGCTGTGAGGTAGAAGGTCCTGAGTTACTGCATTCCTCAGATAGTTTCTCAGCCAGTTCACTACACAGAGCGACGCCTCTCGACCTCTTCCTGCTCAAGTACAAAGGCTTTAGTAACATTTAGCATGAAAACCTTTATTATGTCAAAGTTTGCCTCCTACAGCAAATATCCTCAGTGCTGTTTGAGACTGTGTGCTGTTTGCTATCACTCGCTCCCGTATTATTTAGCAGTTTAAAGTGGATTTCAACATCTTTGACGAATCAAAGCAGATCTTTTCACTCATGCCTTTAAAGAGCCCCATTACACCTAGACTCTCACTTTTTCCCCTTTTTGACAATCTGCAGGAGCAAAGGCAGCTCATATCTGTGCACCTAATGACCTTTGACCCAGCAGTCAAGACTGGTTACAACACAGACTCCTACATCCTTAACAGACTTTTAACTTTAATAGCATTGGTTGTTTGACAGTCAAGGGCTAATGTTTTTCTTCACACCGTGCCAAAAGTGTGGACTGAATGGGGTGCGTTGATTATGACTCAGTATTATAGGAAGAATCCAAAGTCAGGGTTTACTTACTTAAACTTTATTACATACATACTTTACTTGGAACCTAACTTGGTTAAGATTTGTGAATGTCACCACCTGAGCAAAGTTCACTTGGTTATTGGTCTTATATGCTTTCTGTTGAGATTCTTTGTGTCCACATTGTTATCTGAGGAGTTGTTGAGTTGGGGTAACAGGCCTTGAACACTTGTGAAAGAAAGTCCAGCGGCCATGACCGTCCCACTCGATATTGAAATCCTGTTTTTCACAGCAAACACTTTTATCATCAAAATCCAAACCAAGTCCACCCGAGATGTCATCCTGTGGATACAAAAACAATACTCCCCGAGTAGTTTTGTTGTCCACTGTTATCTGAACCTGAAAGTGCAGCTGTTGCACTGTTGTCCCGAGGGTGGTTTCACAGTAATTCACACATCGGTGCATGTGTCATGACTCCATCGTGGCGACTCTGTGATCTTAGTGACTCATACATATGGAAAAGGTGCGAATGACCCTCTTAGAGGGGTGGTGAGACAGGCCAGGGGGGGGAACACTCTATCAGTCTAGATTTAAAACGTCTAGATGTGATGTCTGGTTTGTATATCTCACTGTACCGTATCTCCCCTCTCCTTCCTCTCTCCCTTGCAGGCGTCAGCTCCCCGGGAGGCCGGGTCCTCTCTGAGGAGCAGTTCAGCTGCTCCATCTGTCTCGAGGTGTTCGTGGAGCCTGTCTCCACCCCGTGCGGCCACAGCTTCTGCAAGGCCTGCCTGCAGGGCTACTGGAACCACAGCAAGAAGTTCACCTGCCCCATGTGCAAGAAGAGCTACTCCAAGAAGCCGGAGATGAGCGTCAACAGGGTGCTGGCCGAAATCGCTACCCAATTCCAGGGGCTGGTGGTGGCTGGAGGCGCTGGAGGGGCTGGAGGGGGCAGAGGAGCCTCCTTGCGGGGATCCACCCTCAACCTGAGCTCAGACTCAGGCCACGGGGGCTCCCAGGGGCCCGACACTGGGGAGTTTGCCCAGGCCGGCGAGGTGCCCTGTGACGCCTGCATCGGCAGGAAGTTGAAGGCGCACAAGTCCTGCGTGAACTGCCCCGGGTCGTTCTGTGAGACCCACCTGAGACATCATAAAAAGGTTGGTTCTTCCTCTCTCCTGAAGGGACGCCCCGCTTCCTCTCTCCTCCACCTGCCACTGCCCGTTCTACTTTTTCCTGCTGTGAAAGATTTTTCACACATTCACATATTATTTATGCATAAGACCATGAAGTATTCATGTGAAATTACAAATGTTACGAAACATCAAAGTAAAATAAAACGCTTTGCACACTGACTGATTTCACTGTAGTTGCATCATACATCATATAGTAACCTAAATTATATATATGTAGAGATACATGGACAGGCATGTATGTGGACTTCCTACAGTGTTGTGAGTTTGTTTCTATGCCTAAATTTGCCCAGTTCAATGAATCATTGTATTCCTTCATCCAGGTGAAGTCTCTGATGTCTCACCGTCTGATCGAGCCCACCTTCCATCTGGAGGACAAGATCTGTAAGAGGCACGA
Source organism: Karalla daura (assembly GCA_029224185.1). NCBI lineage: Eukaryota > Metazoa > Chordata > Actinopteri > Chaetodontiformes > Leiognathidae > Karalla > Karalla daura. The sequence goes on along the minus strand of CM055210.1, from coordinate 5,569,643 downwards.
ACGCCTCCTGGAGGTCTACTGTCGGTCGGACCATGTCTGCGTCTGCACGACCTGCGCCGAGACCACGCACAAAACCCACGACACCGTATCCGCCGACCACGAGTGGAAGAAGAAGATGGTAAGCCAGAAATCAGGACCCCACCAAGGCTTTGCGGGCAACTTGTGCAACGGTGTTGAGGTTCAACGTGCCGCAAATCTGCTTTTGATTTTTCAGAGTAACCTGAGTAAGAAGAGGTCAGAGCTTAAACATTTGATCAAGGAGAGGGCCAAGAAACTGGAGGAGATCAAGCAATCCATCAAGGTCATCAAGGTGAGTCGGCTAAAGTAGAGGACTGTTCAGAGGGCGAAATTAGGTGCGGTGCAAGTTCATAACAGTTCACCTATGAGTTCATTGTGCACTCTGGCACTCTTGTTAAGACTGAGCCCTAACCAGCCACCAACCTATGCAAAGAAACATGCTTGTTCAGGGTGAAACCATCACACTCTCCGGGCAAACTTGATTCCGCCGCAGCCCACAGCGCACTTAGTTAGAAAATCTGACCCAACCAACACGACCCTGATTCATCCTCGTGCTGCGAGGCAGTCGAGAGGGCGGCTACGAGTCGGTTTGTTCTTCTCTTGGGTAAACAGCCGCATATCCACGCCTGAGCTCGTCCGACCAGTGTGACAAGTGTAAACCCTCACCTTCAGTTTCCCACACTGGTTTGAACAGTCCGTCTCGACACAGACCAAGAGGTGAAAATTGAAAGGGTCGCCCGCGTTTAAGACTGTAACGTCCGTCAGCTTTTTGTTTATTTATTCGTCTATTTTATTTCGTGATCCAAAGCGCAGTCCGTTGAGTAATACTCTCAAATGAGTAATATGTTTGTGCCAGACCTGGGAGATGAAACGTAGTTGGGCTGTAATTAAACAGTATTCAGCGACAATTAAACACATGATGCTGATTAATTCTATGCTTTGGAAACCACCGGTATTACTCGCCCATCGTCGAAACCTCCCAGTTTCAGAGCTCATCTAGTAGTTTCCTGCTTGGTGGCATTTTTATCCTTAAATTAGCACAAGGGGGATTCGGTTACCACAGATTAGAATGGCGGGCCACATCTGAGGACGTGTGTGTTTGTGTACAGTACACACAGCTGCACATGTGCACGTGGCCGTGTGTGGGTTACGTCCCAGCACTGAGATAGAGACGCTTCAGAGAGGAACCATGCAACCAAAAATAACAGGGTGTTCGCCAACGATTTCGATCCCTGCATATTTTTGTTCATTAAACATGTTAAACATGAGCGAGTCGTGTTGAAACCAGCAGAAGGGAGAAATCTGGTGGTTTGCTGCTTGGCAGGAGGAGGACACAACCTGTCCGTCCAGTTGTGCGAGCAGCAGGCAGGCACTTAGTGAGACACTCAGGAAATGCCAAATAAAGAACAGACCCGGCTGAAATTCACAGGCCAATTTGTCAGAGAGCGACGTGAACGGACGTTTAAAGGCAAGGCAGGCTCTATTTCTATCGCATCCACAACAACAAGGCAATTTCACAGTGATTTATATGGCAGAAGACACTGAGATTAGATTGGAAGGAGTGACAGGATTTTGAAAAGAGAAATCTGCAAGTAAACAGACTGAATCATGTTTAATCTCCACGCAAAGCCCTCCTAATCGTTTTAAATAAAGGGAACAGCACAGAGACGTTGGAATAAAGTGCTGCACAACACAATACTACACGATAAAGCATGAAAAGATCGAGCAAGTGCTCAAAGAAGAGCGGAAACGGGCCTGTTTATCCAAGAAACGTGTAAAGAGGAAAAATGTAGCCTAAAAAGACTTCCAGGCCTTGATTTGATATTCTGGATTAAGACTCAGCATTCAGAGATTTAAGAAATAATCTGTAGGTAAGAAAGATGTATTTGTGATATAGATTATGCTGCAGTATGGTCTTAGACTTTAAAGCTCTGTTGAGGAAAGCCACTCCTTTGTATTCTGGTCAAACAGTGGCCAGTGGTGAAGAACAACAGAGTCTTCAATTTAACAGTCTTCTCCCTGCATTTCCCACAAAGCATGTGTTAGATACTTCTGAACTTTCAAAGTCTGCAAAATCTCCATCTTTGAGAGCACTGTGACATCATAAGGGTTGTTTCCCTGTTCATCATTTTCCTCCAGCCTGATCCACATGAACAAACTCAACAATCACGTTAATCTCTAATTATTAACTAACCAGGCAGAACGTGTTGAGTTACGTATCTGAACCCGGGCTGCAGGAGAGCCCGATTTCTCAGAACTCGACACCCACTTTCCCCACACCCTCCGGGCGCACACTCACGTTCGCGTCTCCTCTCCGCTGCAGGCCAGCGCCCAGAAGGAGCTGGAGGAGAGCTGGCAGGTGTACGCCGAGCTGCAGCGATTAGTGGAGCAGAGCCAGGCGGAGCTGGTGGAGGTGATCGCCACGCGGCAGCGCGAGGCCGAGCGTCACGCCCAGGAGCTGGCCCGGGGCCTGGAGAACGAGCTCGGCCAGCTGAGGCGCAGGAGCAGCGAGCTGGAGGCCTGCGCGCAGACCCAGGACAAAGTGCTCTTCCTGCAGGTAGCGAAGCGTTTCAAGAGACGCCGCACACCCCATGGCAGCGGCGTTGGCTGTCCCCCTCTTGAGAAACCAATGGAACTGGAAGCGTGAAAAGAGCACATTTTGTAGCTTGTCACATTCAAATCCTACCCATATTTTCTTTACCCCCAGGTTTTGGTGTAATTATTACGCTTCAATTAATGTCGATCATCAATATTTCAGACGAGGGCCACGCTAAGAAATGCAGTTTTAAAAATGCATGCTGGCATTTCAAGGAGGGCTTCATTAGTCATGTTTTCCAGCACGCAGCCTACATACACAAAACGCACTTAGTATGCATTTAGGACACAGCCAATACCAGGGCGAGCTGTCCACAAAAAAACAGACCCTTGTTACAAATCAGGCAGGAGCAACATATATTTTTAAGACACTTCTATTTTTTTTTTCACAGTCATTAATTAGAGGCACAGCGTCCATACGGCTAATTATCCAGTGCAGCTTCAGTGGTTGCTCCTGCTGCGGTTGTTAGGAGATTCATGACACAACATCAAACGCATCTATGAACAGAGCCAGCTGTTCTAGAAGTCCCCCCTCGGTGCAATTTCGCCTAGACTGTTTACATACATAAAATGCTGACTTCTTTTTCTCTCTTTAATGAAAGGCATCTTTGAAGTGATATGTTTGACATGTTTTCCAGATAGCATGAGGAGAGGCAGGGATGTATCCACACAGACCCGCACACACATTTACCTCGCAATATGCTGTTCTTTGAACTCTCTGTCGTAGCTGTCTGTCCTTGGCAGCATCGTTTAACTCACTGTCAACAGCATGCACGCATCTCACTGTTGATAGCGTGCCCAGAGTGTTCTTTAAAGACTTCATTACCCACGAGGCAGCATTAAGTTTTCATTTCATTTCACCTTGTCAAACTTTGCCCCCGCATTTCCCTACAGAATTTCACCACACTGTCACCCCCGCCCGAGCCCTCTGATTGGTCGGCGGTCAGCGTCAACACCGACCTCTACCTGGGCACCGTCCGCTCTTCTGTCAGCAGCCTGGTCGACAAACTCCACGAGGAGCTCAAAAAGCTCTATGGAAAAGGTGAGAGCTGCAAACTGAGCTGGGACTATACACAAACTGGCACACACACACACACACCAACCCGTGGCGTCTGGATGCGTGTGTGGGTGCAAATTTATAGTAAAGTTCACCTCACACTTAAGAGGGATATGTAGGTCACTGTACAAGCACTTTGAAATAGAATGAAAGTGACTCATCACTGCCGCATGCAAGCCCCCCCCCCAAACTCGCACGTTCACACATACAAGATGTTGGGACAGATGGAGATGGTGTTGATGCCGCAGTTCATCCACTTGGCAGAGGCAGAGATCTGACTGGCAGCAGCACATGTTCGGGGCTTTTACAGCTCTGGATTAGATCTCAGTGTTTACCACCCACACGTGCCATCTGCTCCAACTTTGACGCTGTTGGAGAATTTGCTGACTCGATTTCTCCCTCTCTTCCAGAGCTTCGGAAAGTCCAGAACTACTCCAGTAAGTAATAGTTGTTAGTGGCTTCCACTTGTTTCAGGGAAAGACTCATTTCAAGGGATGGTTTCTTGACAATAGGCAACAAAACCTCAGCATGACATTCATTTCTTGAGGTTGTCCACCAGGTGGCAACGCCTTTTCAGATGTCAATGAGCTCAGTTCACAGACATGAAGCCAGTATAAAGTGTTGCTCCTGCACTAGTTGACAATACCAGACTTGAAATAATGCACATTCTGCTCCACTTTACATACAAGATAGATAGATCAAAACTTAATTGATGCCTTGGGAAAGCTCCCCTCAAAAATATCCCGAATATTCCAGATTCACCTAAATTCCATTCAGTTAAACTGTCACATATCAATTTATAAAATATGAAAGAAAAAATGAATTCAAAGCCCTAAACCCAAAGAGTCTTATTTGTTGTTATACTCTCATACACTCTTAGTAAATGCTAAAAACCAAATGTAGTGATTCAATGTAGTGGTCACTCCTGTGATTGTTGAAATGCCACAGAAAGTTGAGCTCCTCTCCCTGCTCTGTCTAGGTGAGGTGATTCTGGACCCCGGCACAGCCCAGAAGAACCTGGTGGTGTCCGACGATGGTCGGCAGGTGCGGTATGAAGAGCGGAAGACCTCCCACACGGAGGGTCCGAAGCGTTTCAGCCCTGCCCTCTTCGTCCTGGGCAGGGAGAGTCTGGGCTCCGGGCGCCACTACTGGGAGGTGGATGTGGGACGCAAGACAGCCTGGACGCTGGGCGTAGCCAGCGCCTCGGCCCGCCGGAAGGGTGAGATCAAGCTGAGTCCAGAGGGCGGGTACTGGTGCCTGTGGCTGAAGGGCGGGGAGGTGAAGGCTCTGGCATCGACACGCATGACCCTGATGCTCCATGCCCAGCCCAGTAAAGTGGGAATCTTCCTGGATCATGAAGGAGGCCAGATTTCCTTCTACGACGTTAAGGCCCGACTGCACCTCTACACATTTGTCGATACCTTCAACGAGAGCCTGTACCCGATCTTCAGCCCCTGCATCATTCAGGATGGGAAGAACTCGTCTCCTCTCATCATAAGTCCGGTGAAACACACCTGAGACTGACTGCTGAGGAAGTGGAAAGCCCACCGAGTCTGCGTAGACCGGATTTTTACTTTACGAAAAAAAAGGTTTGGTGCAAAGTGCAGATACTTGTTTTACAGGTGATTTTGTTCTTTAAGTATGACATATTCTTCTAAATGAAACACCGTCATGGCAGGTTTACATGTTTGCACAGCACTTTACCTCAAACACCAACAAAACAATATGCTGCAAGTTCTTATTGTACAGTACAGAGCTTCATTGTGTATCCTGAAGTACATAGAAGCAAGAATTGTGTTACAACTGTGTGTTTGGGTCAAAGGAAAGCAAATATCTAATGAACGGTACTTGGTATTGACTGACTATGTGTTAATGCGTATATGCATTGTTGGTTTAGCTCCTGAAAAAGTTATAGTTCTATCATAATGAATACTCAGTTCAGGTTAGAATATAGTACAAATTGATCTCTTTGTGTTAAAACATATCAAGGAATCATCCCGAAGACCAAATATGGCCTTGACTCAGTCATGTTACAAAGACGATAAATAGTAATAGTAATCTGTACATCTGGCACTTTGTTTCACTTTGTTTGCACGAACTGTGTCTGTGGTTGTATGCTTGTCAGCCAGAAATCCATTCATTCATTCATGCTCCCATCCACCCATCCATTCCATGATCACTGGCATGTTTGTACAGCTGCTTGATCATTTAAGACTGACAAGCCAGAGCCTCATAGTTAGTATATAAGTATAGAAGACATAGCATATTAAAAATTTGCTTACATGCTGTTTACTTTATCTATGCAGGTACTCTATTTGTGTATTTGTCCATTCACATGAGGTTCACCTCGTTAACACATATGTATTTCAGAAAGGTTATTTCTCTAAATTGACAGAAAACTGAGTTAATTTAAGTCATATTTACTATTCATTGGCCTGAGTAAACAAAACTCCAAAATAAAGTAGTGTTACGAAACTACAGACAACGACAGAAACTGTGGTACGTCAAGGTATTATTGCCTAAGACTTTGCTGATAGTTGCGGTGAGTCACTGCCTGGGGGGATAGTGGGATGGAATAATTACAGCCACATGGCCACATGAACTTGTTTTTAACATTTTTTCTTCAAAGTGACTCACCCCCGTGTCTGCAAAGCTCTACAGACACGCCGGATAACCAAAACAATTTACTAGAGATCCCATCGAGACAGCTTTGTAGGGCCTTGTCACCGTTTGCAATGGACTGTGTATTTTCACTTCGTGAGGACCTGGGAAAATTTTGGATTGTTTTTTTTCATCAAATATTGCTTTTGTACATAATTGTTAAGAATTGCTCAATAAAGATCAGTTACTAAAGAATACACCATTTAAAAATGCTTTTTCTTCCAAGCACAATTTGCTTCTTAGCTTGTTCCTATCCCACTGCTCTGGCCCCTTCAGTTTAGTGTTTTGGCTGTGGGGGCCCCGCACACTTTAAGTCAAAAGAAAGTATTTTCTTTATCCACTACAGCATGTTGTCTGCTTTGTACCCAAGGGTGTTGTGGGAGTCTGTTTATCTCCAGTGCAATACACCTTGGTCAGGTCACCAGTCCATTATAGGGTGCACACACATTTCAGAGTCTCCAATCAACCTAGGTCTATAGGTGCGAGGGGAAACCAGAGTACCCTGAGAAAACCCGTGCAGACATGAGGAGAACGTGCAAACCCGGAGAAAAGACACAAAAAGGACCTCAGTCTAACCAGGATTTGAACCGGGGGACCTTCCTCATTTGAGACCCGATCCCCTGTAAAACCCCCAAAAACTTCCAAACTTCCTGTGTTGTCACAAGGCAGCTGCACTGTCGCCTGTTTATGTTTTGTTGTTCCCCTCCAGTATTTGGCCTGAGCTGGGCCGCTCTGAGGGCCATGGCCAGCAAGTATAAATCTGTATCTGGGGTAAAAAGAGAGGGAGGGAGCGTGTGTATTTTGGGTCTGTGATGTGTGTGTGTGTGTGTGTGTGTGTGTGTGTGTGTGTGTGTGTGTGTGTGTGTGTGTGTGTATTATTGGGTGGGGGGGGCTGGAGGTGGCAGCGGTTACAGCCTGTCTCATGTGTCAGTGTACAGCGGAGTCTTGAGGCAGCTGCTCTCTGGTGAGTGCCCCCATATCTCTGCTTTTTTCTCTCGCTCCTCGTCCTGTGCTGCGTTTTCATTTCAGCGCTGTCACATCTGCTTTTCTGTGCACCGGCGGCTCTAAGGGGAATCCTGTTCCTTTTTGTTTGGTTTTGTTTTATCATAGTCCGGCTGCACAAGAGCTGTTGCCTGAGCTAAAGCACGTCCTCTGTTGCAGTCAGCATTAAAGCAAGAAATACAAAATTCAAGAGATCACCTAAATCTTAGCCTTGCATTAGTAATTATTAGCAAGTGTTGCCATGTTAGAGCAAGTCAGAGTGTTGTTATAGCAAGGAGGCCCTGCAAGACAGCTCACTGGCCCTACCAATATTTTTGGAAGGATGTTAATCTGGTCTGCCACGAATAGGCCCACCTAGGCCCCAAGCAGAAAGCTGGCTGTGTTAAAAGTCAATCTCTCTTACTTAACACTAATGGTCAAATAATGCTTATTTGACCACACATAATGGTCAAATAAGCATTATTTTACTCAAAATCAGCTTTACTTAGCTTGCTATTCAGATAGACCCATAAACCTGAAGTTTTAAAACTACAGAAACTCCACTGTTACCAGCATATAATATGGGGTATGCCTAAAATGTGTTTCATTATATGACTGCATCCATCAGAGACTGCATTTTTCGCTAAACAGATTATCAATAAATTCTGACATTAAAATGGTTTGCTCAAATTGAAAATCTGTTTCTAGTCAGGCATGAGAAACTTTGAAACTAAGAATATAACGAAAAAGAGGCTCATTTATTACACACAACAAAAAAAACAATAATTTGATTTCATCTCATTGTTTTATACCGTCAGTTTGCAGAATTTACATCTTTGGCTTGAGGTTGTTGTGAGAAATGAGTCCTGACATGCATTGCTTTGTAGATTGTTCACTGAAATGAAGTCACAGCATCTAACTCCAGCGACCTTAATATCACAGCAGGTTTGATGCCCCATACACAGCCTGGTTTCTTGCGCTGAAAATGACCCTGCCTCTCCGCCGTGTAGGAATGGCCACCACTGGGAACCTTTCCGAAGAGCAGGTGCACTGCTCCATCTGTCTCGACGTCTTCACCAACCCTGTATCCATCCCCTGCGGACACAATTTCTGTCAAAGCTGCATCCTGGGATACTGGAAAACCAGCCCCTTGTACCAGTGTCCCATGTGCAAAAAGTCATTCCACAAGAGGCCTGACATAAGCATCAACACTGTCCTTAGGGAAATTGCAGAGCAGTTCAAGGAGATCCGGGTGAGGAGTGTTGAAGGCAAGACCGACGACAAGGAAGAAGACGGGATTGAGAGGAGGTGCGCAATGGAGAGACGAAAAAAGGAGGATGAGGAGAGGCTTTTGGAGAAGGATCAGAAGCATCAGCTTTTGGAGGAGCTTAAGCAGAAGCAAGAGGAGGACAGGAGGAGGAGGGACAAAAAAATCCCGGAAGAGTTGCCACCACTGATCCCCCCTAGGACATCACCCAAAATCTCCTCTCCGCCCACACCCCAGGCAACAGCGCCACCAGCACTGCCCACAACGTCGCCTCCACCATCCCCTCAAACCCCATCATCTTCAGAGCCTCTTCGGGTCGCGCCTTCGCCTGCCTGCCCTTCGCCTCTGCCTGCCTCCTGGGAGGAGGTCTTCTGCGATGTCTGCCTGGGCGACGGCAGGCCGAAAGCTGTCAAGTCCTGCCTGGTGTGCCTGACTTCCTACTGCGAGGAGCACCTGAAATCTCACTCGGCGAGGTTCACCAAGCACAAGCTGATGGAGCCCGTGGCCAACATGGAGGACAGGATGTGTCCCAAGCACGAGAGGCTCCTGGAGCTGTTCTGCAAGAAGGACCAGATGTGCGTGTGCGTGCTGTGCACAGAGACGGACCACAGGGCCCACTACACCGTCCCCGTGGAGAGGGAATGGACAGACAAAAAGGTGAGACAGAGTAAAAGATGATGCATTTATTCTGCCATGGCAATAAACCAGTAACAAAGGTTAGTAGTGAATGATAACACCCAAAGATTAGGTGGTCAAAGACTAGGTGGGTATGTCTAAGGTAGGACCAGAGGTGGTGAGTGGCACTTGTAGATAACAGTAACATGACCGTTAGACCATTTTTTCCCATCAAACCTAGCACTGCTGCTTCTACCAGGGTGCACATGCTCCGCGCATAGTTCAAGTGCCACGAGATAGTTGGAATCTGGAAGTTCAACGTAAAGACTAATGTCTTGTTAGAGCTTATTAGAACAGAACAAGTAATGATGGCAATAAACAACAGTAACAAAAGTGTAAACCTAAACAAACAAACTTACAGCTGAATTTTAACTGCCTTAAATTAACATTCGGTCAAAAAAGCAATAAACTACAGATATTATCTGCCATCGTCTGTGTTATTGTGTCCAAGCAAAGATCGCTAACTGTGTCACTTCATACCTAGAAATATAGTTATAAGAAAGTGGAGATCAAGATGAGATGTTTCTACTGTAGCTAGCAAAGTACTGTGCCTGTCATCAGCTGCATTTTGTGTGACTTGGTGTTGTGCAGGCGCAGCTGAAGAGGACAGAAATAGATGTCCAGCAGATGATCCAGGACAGGGTGAACAAGGTGGAGGAGCTCAAACACTCTGTGGAGCTAAACAAAGTGAGTCCCTCAGAGGCTGGATACACGTCGCTGTCACGTGAGACTGCCGATACGTTCAATTTCAAGCACTAATGAGTCAAAGATGATCACTCAAAAATAGACCTGTTTTTGCATGCGTCTCAAGGCCAGCACTCAGAGAGAGATCGAGGAGAGCATGCGGGTCTTCTCCGAGCTGGTGCGCTCCATCCAGAAGGCCCAGGCCGAGCTGGTTTTATCCATCGAGGAGAAGCAGAGGCAGACAGAAAAGTGGGCTGACAGATTCATTGCTGAACTGGAGCAGGAAATCGCTGAGCTGAAGAAGAGGAAAACAGATTTGGAGAATGTGGCTCGAACCGACCATATTCACTTCCTGAAGGTGAACACCCGGAAATGGGAGGCCTTTCAAAACCTGCTTTTGATCTGTGGAAAGCGCATGTCATCCCCTGTGCTCCATCTGTCCGCAGAACTTTCCGGCTCTTAGCACCCTGCCCTCTGTCAAAAACTGGTCTGAGACCAGCGTTCCCACTGACACCTGCATAGGCATGATCAGGAGATCTGTGTCCAAGCTGGAGGCCACGTTAGATGAAATGATTGACAAACTGGCAGAAAGTGGTAGGAATTCCATTGGCATTATACCAACACACCTTCTCTACATTTCTGTAAATTTGATTGCACTTCCCCAGACTAACATTCATATGTTCCTTTGTTTTCGAAGAGATAAAGAAGATCCTGAAATATGCAGGTAATTTATCTCATTTTATTGTTTCATATTTTCATTTAGCGATTGGAATTATTTTAAATTACCTTGATCCTTTGCTGGCATGGAAATATTTGCAGTTTGTACATTTACTGATGTTTTATATTGATTTTTGTTCCAAAATTATTCAATGAAATCCAATTGACAAAAAGAAATCCAACTTGAGATTGGTTGAAGAAAACCAGCTTGAGGTTTTTAGCAAATGGATATTTTTCACCCAGAGCCTCAACCAACTCCTTCCCCCCTGAGAAGTATTTGCGTACCTCAATGTTGTTGCCGTGTTGTTGTGCAGTGGATGTCACCCTGGACCCGGACACTGCAAACCCCTGGCTGCAACTCTCCCAGGACAGACACCAAGTGAGACACCTGGGCGCGTGGCAGGACCTCCCTGACCACCCCGACCGCTTTGACACCGTGGTCATCGTCCTGGGCCGTGAGGGCTTCACCTCGGGGAGACATTACTGGGAGGTCCAGGTCGGGGACAAGGACGACTGGTACCTGGGCGTTGCCAGGTCCTCCGTCAACAGGAAGGGCAGGATCTCAGTGAGCACCACCCAGGGCTACTGGGCCCTGGCCATGAAGAAAGGCCAGGGATACCGGGTGTCCACGTCCCCTCCGGTGCTGCTCTCGCTGGACCCCAAACTCAAGAGCGTGGGTGTGTACGTGGACTACGAGGAGGGGCAGGTGTCCTTCTACGATGTGAGGGCCCAAAGCCACATTTACACTTTCAGAGACACATTCACTGAGAAGATCTTGCCTTTTTTCTACCTGTACTGCTGCGACAAAGCCTCCGATACAATGATGATTTACCCGCTGCATGAGAAAAGCCTGGTCAAGCAGAGCTAATGACAAACTGAAAGTAGAATGGGAGCTGACTGGAATTTGAGTGGAATCTGTTCAGATGAAGCCTTGTATCCTATGTGCAAACTGTGGCAATTTAGCATCACGTTCTTGTTGTTCATTACATGTTTAGTTATTTAATTGTGCATATTTGCAAGCTCAACAGAGATTTAAAAGGATGGATTGAGAATACATTTTCTGGCCACAGGGTTCAAGTTTTTGCTTTGTCATGTTGCTTTGAAGTTCAACTTTGCTTTGCTCAGCAGAAAAACTACGAATGAAATCTCTGAAAACTTCGTTTTGTCCCCAAGTGTTTTGTCCTCATGTGGAAAAACAACAGAAAGAAAGAGATTTGAGATTTGAGATTTGTATCATTGTGCAAATGTACAAAACACTGAGAGTGAAATGTATTGCAACACTTTGCAAAACAAGAAAGGAAGTAATATATGGATGTAAAGATATGCATACACATTTTAAAAGACTGCATATACGTGGTTATTAATTGTGATCTACAACATTATATTTGATTATTATCTATACACATTGTCATCAATTATTATCTATATACATGATCAGCGACTAAGAAGGTATTAGTGCAGTCACAACTAATATATATAAGATACAGGCACATTTAGGGAATGTATGAATGGTGGGATTCAGGATTGTGTGTGTTTGGTGACTGTGTAGGGTGGTGAGTGTTGGGAGCTGAAGGAAAATAAAACTATATATGAGAGTTCTTTTTTCTTTGTCTTTTAGGCCCTCTACTTTAAGTGACACCATCTATGTGACTGAAGAAAGGAGCAGTTTCTTGTCAGTGGAAGAAGTTAAATTTTAAACACTTCAGAACATGCATAGATAAGGCCGGTGATTGATTGATCTCACCAAATGTCCAAGAAAAGGCAGAGATTTGACATCACGTGTTGACCAATCAACATGGGCTATTTTTGGACACAGTTGTTTTTTACATACTCCATTTTGGTCAGGCAGTGTTCTCTGAGGACAGTTGTTGACCGATCTTACCAAGTGTCCAAACAAGGCAGAGATATGACATCACATGTTGACCAATCAACATGGGCTATTTTCGGACGCGGTTGCTTTTTATATACTCCTTATTTATTTCAGGCGGTGTTCTCCGGGTTAGTGACATCTTGGTTGGGTAAATTGACTTGTGAGACTTTTCCGCTCAGTGCATATGGGCAGAATTGGATAGACGATGTTCTTTCATTGCAGTTACAAGGGTTACTCACATACTTAGATAAATCAAGATACGGATCTGATAGCTGGTGCTCACTTAGGGATATTACTAAGGCGCAAGGGTGCAGCCGTTGCCATATAGAGATAAGAGATAAAACATTAACTGGTCAGTTCAGATACGTATAACTGTAGCATAAAATGAACGATTACGTAAAACTGCCAAGACGAGAATGTATGGATATTGAGTTTCCGTGTTAGACTAAAGATGGAATGAGGTCTTGACGTGTGTTGATATTGTTGCTGACTTTAAGTAAACTCTTTTCGTGGCTATGTTGTTTGAACACTTTGGAGTCGCACTGATTTGATTTATGAAAACGTCACCGCTCTCTTTATATAGTAGAAGCTTAAGAGCATCCAGGAAATGACACAGATCATGTGCATGGCCCGCCCTCTTTCCCAGCATTGGTAGGCGTCCCTTGCGTGTTTCTTCACAGAGGGAAATACACAAGAGTACAACTCATTACATTCAGTCCCGGGAAAGACAAGCACGTAGAGGCACAAGAGAGGTATGTGTGTTCTATGCTTCCCTTTGAAGTTAAGTCTTGACCGTAGCAGTAGAATTTCTTGCCAAATGGAGATGTCAAGCTCTGACTTCTGATCATTTAACCAGGATTTTGAAAGTTATGAGTCAGTTTTTAATCACTCTGGAGATGAAGACAGACATGATGTGTGGTATTAAGCAGTTAGCAAATGGTTAACGTAGAGTATTTACATTACATTTATTCATCTGGCAGAAGCTTTTATCCAAAGCAACTTTACAATGGGAAACAATTGGGGCGAGGTGAGGGTGAGGCCTTGTGCAAGATCACTACAGCCGTGGGAGGATTGGAACCTGTGACCTTTAAGTTGCAAGTCCCTAGCCACTAGTTAAGTGGTTACGGGCGTTGTTCCAGTGTTATTGTTTTTAAACCCGTATGCGTCTGTTCCTTCCAATAACCAATGAATGACAACAGCGTTCAACAGGCTGAATGCAGGGGAGAAAGGAACGCAAAATATCAAATGTCTTAAATATATGAGATATATAAGGCAGTTTACCTCACCGTTTTCCAGCCTGTCTCCACTGCTACTTTTGCATTCCCCATTGAGGAATCATTGAAAACTGTAATGACTTCCTTATGAGATACTGAGGTCAACCGAATGGTGAACTGAGAGTCATGACACACTGTGGGAAACCAGCATAACATTTTTGTTGCTCTTCTTCTTATTGCTTCAATCATTCATATTATCAAAGACGCTCTAGGTAAAATCCACCGTTATTTTTCTCTTTAAAAATGGAAACAAGGATGGCGCAATTTTTATAGTATGGTCTAATACGAGCAATTTGATCTTCTGATAGTAAATACTTAGTCAGGGTTAGGGTTATTGTTAGGGTTAGGGTTAGGGTTAGGGTTAGAGAATCCATGAGAATCCATGCAGGTCTTTGTCTTCCTGTGCAGATCTACCGTGTCCATGGAGAACGCCATCGCCCGTGGAAGCTGACACCACACCAAAACGTGAACACGCAGGCGTGAACACACAGAGGCAGAGGTCTTGTTCGGACACAATGTCAGAGCCCTCTAAATGCTGCATCTGTCTGGACGAGTTCAGGAGCCCTGCTTCCCTCCCCTGTGGACACCGGTTTTGCCTGGGCTGCATAGGGGAGTACTGGAGGATCCATGGGGCCTGTCAGTGCCCCCTGTGCAAGGCCATTTTCCCCCACAGGCCACAGCTGAACGCCGACCGAACGCTGCTGGCTCACGGCCAGGCCGAGGCAGCGACGGTGCCTTTAAGAGCCGGAGAGGTTCCCTGTGATCTATGCCCAGCGAAGCTCAGAGCAGTCAAATCCTGCCTCGACTGCATGGCCTCCTACTGCGACGCTCATCTGGAGCCACACTACAGCGATGAAGACCTTGGGCGCCATCTTCTGATCAGTGTGGCGAAGAACCTGGAGGACTCCGCGTGCAGACTGCATGGGAAGCAGCTGGACAGGTTCTGCCGGACCGACCAGACGTGTGTCTGTGCCATGTGTGCCCAGTCGGAGCACAGGGGCCATCACATAATTTCTATCAACAGGGAGGCGGCAAAGAAGAAGGTAACGTGGGATCAAAGGGCCTCACCAGTAGGAATCTAAGGGCGAAACAAGTCTGCAAATGTAACTACAGACATCTCAGAGATCTCAGAGAAAAAAAGAGGAGAAGATGAATCCCCATGTAATCCCCAATAACACAAGTCAATTGTTTTGGTGCTCATTCTTTAGATGATACAGTATGTTATATTAGCTGTTACACTTTGTGAATCTTTCACCTGTCTTACAAAAGTTTATTTCAGCACAGTGGTAAAAAGGTTTTCTTAGTTTAATTCCAGGCAGCTTAACAGTCGTGTTACATTACCCTTTCTCTGGTTCTACAGTGACTCCTAAGTTCATATCAACAAAAGTAACACACAATCTGGGAGTGAGAGTGTATAAAAAAACAGAAAAATATGTCTGGGCTTCCTCATGACAGCATTTTAGTTTTGAAACAGAAAACAAAAGATTGCATTGATATGAACATAAATGTATGGCACTCACGACACATTACGTTATTATCTGAGACGTGCTGTCTGCAAAAATCAACTTTTTCAAAAATCGCCTAACATTCGATCCCAAAATGAAACAAATGCAGGCAATATGACATTCATGAGTCATGAGCTCATTTTGCTGTGAGTTGTAACCCCGTCACTTTATGTGCTCTCAAAAGGTCAAACTAAAACAGAGAAGCATGAGACTTCAGCAAGTCATCCAGGAGAGACAGAGCGAGGTGGAGCACGCCAAGCGGTCCGTGGACCTCGTCGGAGATCGGCCCAGAGGTTCACAGATGCGGCCTGACAAGCTCATCGGAGAAATGGAGGAGGAAATTTCCGAGCTGCTCGAGCAGAGCAGCGAGCTGGAGAAGCTGTCACAGACCGAGGACAACCTTCAGTTTGTTCAGGTCTGCGTCACGACAGCAAAGTCTACCCATTACTCATTACTCAGCGAAATCTTGCAGTTTATCAGTGGAATTTTATCGATATCTGTGGCAAACAGTCTTCCTCTTGTCTCAACAGAGATTTCAACGCACTGTCCCTCCTTAATGATTGGACCAACGGGCTGACCTGCAGGAGCGGTGGAAGGCTTGCTATTATTTTCTAAATTCACTAATTGACGGCAAACGTAATTGAACGTTGTAATTGTTTTTGAGGAGAGGTTTAAGCTTTTAGGGAAACATACTGTAAGAGCCTAGTCATCACCATAGAATGGCGCTGACGGTGCAGCTGGCTGTACACCAGTGTCTTAGCTCTTTATGGTGACTGCGCTCAGTCTATTCCTTGCCTTAGCTTCATCAGAACTTAATCACTGTGTTGTTGTGACAACAGGAGGTAGAAAACTGCAGTGTCTGACAAGGATGTGGTGCTACTACACCGTCCAGTGAGATTTCACTGGACCACGATCATGCACTCCTCTGTGGAAGAAATGAAATGGGCATCACCCGGATCCTCTTTGGTACCTGTGGACAAACTTAATTCCTTTTCATCTGAGCCAGCTGGTTGACTGTTTCCCAGAATTCATACCAAACATGAGACCTGTGTTGACCATCAAACGTAAGATGTTAATGTGTTTGCTTAAGTTACAAACTTGTGATTCTTTTAAACGTATCAAATGTGAGTTTGAAACTGTTGAGGTTGACTTTCTCGGCAAAATGTACTCAAAAGACAGATGTTCATTGATTTGGTCAGTTCAACTAAAAAGCTACTTATTTTGATTCAGGGAGAGCTCATTCATCAGGAATACAACGTATGAATGTAATTTATGTCTGGATGGATATTATCTTTTATTTTCAATGATTTCTCTGCTAGCTTTCTCTGTATTGTATTTTTGTTGAATAAGACAAATACCTGCCTACAAATACCTCCAAGACAAATGCACCTTTATACTGTACTGAAAATTAAAGAGCACTTTTGAGCGAAATAGTGATTTGCCTACTTTGTTTATTGTGCTGTATGTTAATCGCTGTACGTTAAAACAACGGACAGCAAAGTACTGCGTCACAGCGCCCAAGAAAACCAGTTATTATCACTTATTACGCACTTATCATTTCCAACATGTGGTGAAATTTTGCACCACGAAATTAAAATTTTGCCGTTTTCCTTGTTTGGGATGGAGCACATCTGGGCATGTCAGTTTGACAAGTCAGAGTTTGTCGAGTCTGCTTTCGCTGCAAATGTGCGTCAGTATCGAATACCAAAGCCATTTCAGTGCCCTTTCAAGTAGTTCATGACACATCGGTGCGCAAAGATTACCAGCTGTTACAGCTTGTTGCCCGACCAAGCCCACAGTGACGGCTAAAGCCTGAATCGGGCTCGTTTACTCAGAAACGAAACTGAAAGGAAGCGTCGAGGAGCGGAGGCAGAGTGGAGACGGAGCGCCGGAGCGAGAGAGCGCTGGGTGAGATGCTGCACATCTGTCACCTGATTGGGATCTTATCACTGCAGATAGCTCGTCCTGCAACGACCGGTCAGCAGCAGCAGCCATGTGATTTAGGTCCAGCCAGGGTTTAACTCTCTCTGACACGCTCAAATGGTGTCACCATGCGAGCAGCGTGGGTCGGTGATGTCCGTCTGTTTCTCAGCTCTGCGTTGTTTCACACGCAAAAAACCAGTGGCATTGTAGTGAGAGTTACCTACAGCTAGGTCTCATTTCAGAGACTTCTTGACAGTGGTGGGTGCTGTGGATTTTGTCGGGGGTGGGCGATTTTTCTCAAAATGTCATTTGCATTTGCTGACTTCCCCTGTGATCTCTTTCCTAATACTCTCCTCCATCTCAGAGGAGGCCACGACATGTGGTGGAAAATTGTAAAGAGTATCATGGCAAAGGATGAATGGAGAACAATTAGATATGGGACAAATGGTGTGGTCAAGTGAAATTGCGCAATTTCCTCAGAAAGGAAAAAAACACGTTACCTAATCATCGTGGAACATTCACATTTGGCTAAGATCTGGCACACAGGATGCAAGTTCCAGGAAGCCTGGCCATTTGTATGTGTGTCTACAAGAGTGTGAGTGTTTGGTGTGTGTGTGGGTCACACACGAACATAAGATAAAAAAGAGCTTTGGAATTGGGGGTAGGAATTGCTGTAGATACTTTGTGTCAAGTGAGTGCTGGTGGGACTATTAGAGTCCTGACCACATTATAATGAATTCCCCAGACGGCTAAGTTCTGTGTCCTGACTGACTTCAACTCCTGTTTTCGACAAAAGACATACCTTTAGATGGGCAACATGTGCTTAGATTGATAACAGACCTACCCTTATGGCACAAAATATATGGAGATAGCTACCTGCATATTTGACCTCTGCCATGATGACCAGGACAGCACTACATATCTTGTTCTCTCGCTCGTAAAAGTAAGATATCTGTTTTGTCTCGTGTTCATGCCCGTGCACCTATGCCCATGTAACCATACATGTTGTGTCATGCTGTGAAGGGCACTTGCCTGCCCAACAACATAAAACACAAATGTATCTCCTGCTCGGGGCTCATTCTGACGGAGATCCTGCAAGAACTCTGTCTCTGTGAGTGCAGCGCTGCATACTCTACCTGTGACCAGAACAAACTCCTGGACTGAGACCAAACAATCAGTTGGGACTTTCTTTGAGCAACCGGTCAGTTGTCTCTGTGAGTCCGCATTCCATCCAGGACCGCTTGGTCCTCAGTTGGTTCGTGAACCTTTTTCAGACAATTCAAGGCGTGCCTAACCCAAAGGTAGGCAGAAAACCTCTTGCTACTTGAAATTTCTGCAAATTGGACATTCTCAACCAAAATTGTCTGAATTATTGTGTCCTCCAACCACTAAAATTCTTGCTTCTCTTAAACTAAATTGTTGCTCTAGAACGGTTCATGGTCACATGTAAAGTATCAATCTTAAACTCTCACGTTGGAGGGACAGACCATAACTGTCCTAGTTAAAATAGATGTGCCTGAAGAGAAAGTGCCCCAGGAGAATAGGCGAAGAGAATAATAGTTGTACCTGTAGAATACCAAAGGAATCCCTAAAGAAGAGTACTACCAGATGTGCCTAAGGAAAAGTACCCTTAGAGGCAGCAAGACAGTGTAACAAAAAAAGTCATGAGGACAGGCATAAATTTGTTGTTTTCCATATCTGTGGGGTGGTTTCCTGCTTGATTGACATTTTATTGTGTACTTGACAGCGTATCGAATAGTACAATCTGCTGGAGAATCCCTGTCACTATACACAAATCTCAAGCAGTGCCATGGGAAAGGGGTTAGAATAGCTAGAAAGGGAAATGTATTATAGCTAGAGTCTTAACAAAGGCTGGTGAATTAAAACGACCGATAAGACTGGAAATATGTAGAAGCTTCTTGCTCGGCAAGGCACGTTCAATTACATTTAACATGCAAACATGAACCAATGGCCGAAAAAGACACAAGGTGGGGATGAGAAGAAAGAGGAGGAAAGATTTATGAATTAGGTGGGAGAAATGAGAGTAAGAGGGGCGCTCAGCTCCTATGAGCGTCTCCCTCCGACATGGGAAGAATTACGGCTGGTCTTAAAACAAGCTGCGGCTGCAGTAGATCAGGTGTCAGCTACTCACGGGAACGCAGGAGTAGACAAGAGAATAGTCGCAAGGATGGATGGCAGAAAAAACGTTGAAAACGTCCTTAAAGACTGCCAGACTGCAGACTGAAGTTGCACGAATCTGCTGTCCTCTGCACCCACTCAGCTCGAACAGAGCCTGTCAGTGCCCCCTATGCAAGGCACAGGGAGCCCTAACCCTAACCATAACCCATTACTCATTTGAAAGATTAGTACATATTGAACGAATCGCTCACGAACGACACATCGCTATCACCATCTTGAATCCCATACGGAAAGTCTTCAGGGCCTGTTTTTCGTTGTGCCCCTAAACATAAATATGGCTGTGCCAATTTCAACCTGACTGAAAAGGTACAAAAGGGGACAGGATTAGAGGTACGACTTTTTGGCCTGATTGGACAACAATATTCGGAGGTAAATAAAATGGTGTGTCCATGTCGGGAGCCAGATAGAAAAAATCCCTCCGTCCTGCAGTGCGACACATAAGAAAAACTGACTTAAGATAAACTGTGGGAAAAAACAAACTTTTTTTTCTAAAATATGTTGTATCCTTTACTTTTTATAACACATTTTCCCAAAACAGTTCTTCTGCAGGTACTTCTCGAATCAGGTGAGCCGCTAGAATGGGGTACGATAGAGATGAATTTGCGTAAATTTCTATTACTCCCTTTGCAAAAGTATCTTTACAACACAGACAAGAGTTTCCACAATATCTTTGGGGATTCATTTGCTTCCTTTCTCACGTCCTGTGGAATTCAGGAAGTAGTTGTCGTATGATAGCTGTATGTAATCTCCAGCACCACTAGAGGGAGACTAATGACTGTGCTTTCAATTTGCACGTCTTCCCTGCAGACATCACCTTCAGTTTCATGCATGATTTCAAAAGTAAGGGAATATGGAAAATTAAGATGTATGCTGGAGATTTAATATAAGTGTGGGCCCGTGATGTAACAATTTAAAGAATGATGCATTTTGTCAAAATTGGAGGAACACTATTGATTACAACATGCCTCTTGAGACCATTGTTGCCATGTTTCCTACTGTGTTTGCCATGGAAGAGAAAAATGCCATTGTAGTTGAGATGCAAGTATTTGTTTGAACGTTGCAGCCAATCACGGCAGCAGACATGGAACACCAGGTGTGCCACTGCGGCTGGTCCAAGCAGACCACCTACCAGGGCCTGAGGATCCACCAGGGGAAGATGGGCTGCACCCCAAAGGGAATGAGGATCCCTCAGAGTGAACAATTCAGGTTTAACGGTGGCTTTATTGACGAAAGCCTGGTGGGACCTTACGCCCGCAGCGATCGTTGGCAGGACTCCTCCATCCATGCTGTCAAGCCTGGTGAGTTACACGCACATTTTTCATTGGACCCTACTTGTTTACTATGTAAACACCAGGCGGTGTTATATGGAACGTGACTTGTCGGTGACTTCTTGTGCAGAAAATTATGATAGAAAATTGTCCTCTTCTTCCTCTTCTAGGGTGCATCGCCCAAATGGTCGATCTGGCCTACTTCCAAATTAGTGAAGAACACACTAGTCCTAGTTGAAAGTTCGTTGAAACATTTACTTGGGAAATACTTTTGTCTTACTTTCAGTGCTTGATGTTTCCTATATGTATCAGTGGCGTCTCTAGTTCAGTGACTGCGGGAAAGTGTTACAGGACGGTTTGTTTACAGCCTCAAAGACAAAAAATGTACTTGAAAAAGATTTTTTTGTCTCATTTTCAGCACTCGATGTTCCTCGAAAGACCAGTGGGCCTGTTGTCAGCACTCCAGCCAAGGAGACGGTACATACGAGCAAAACTATTAATTTGGTGGAACATGTCCCTGCCTTAAAAGTAGCAAGATATATTTATTAGCAGATCAATAGCAGATCAAGAGATGAGTTGTTGATGTCAGTCACACAACTGTTGTCCATTGAATCAGTAATTGCAAGACAGCAGTAAAGAACAAAAAGTTATCAACAGGAGACAGAAAAAATCTAGAGAAGTAAAACAACATAGGAGACAGATGAAGGCACATTTGTCAGAACTGTGAAAGACTGAAAAGTAGTTAAGGGAGCTTTTTTTAAGGGTAGAACCTGACCAGGGTATGCATACAAAATGAGATGGATGCAAATGTGTGTGTTCACAGCCCGCCCCCCCAACAGTCACCAGTCTCCAGGTGTGCCACTGCGGCTGGTCCAAGCAGACCACCTACCAGGGCCTGAGGATCCACCAGGGGAAGATGGGCTGCACCCCAAAGAAGCCGGATATCGCTCCACGTGAGCAGCTCAGATCTAACTGTAGGAACTAGTAAACAAGACTATATGAATCCAGGCTGATGTTAATGCAGTTTTGCTATGGCTGACACATTCCCAGTTTTGGCCCCGACTATGAATGTCAGGAACAACATCATGAGAGGGGTGTCTCCACCCCTTCTTTTAAGTCTGGTGAATTGTACATAACTTCTGATAATTTAACCTCAAGTACTTGCACTGAAAAAGATTTTTTTTGTCTCACTTTCAGGTCCTAATGTTCCTCCAAAGACCAGTGGGCCTGTTGCCAGCACTCCAGCCAAGCAGGAGAAGGTATGTTCAAGAAACAGTACGATGGTGGACATGTCGCTGCCTCGAAAATGTCAAGATCTGTCCGATAGGTATATTAATGATATCAGTCATACAAGTGTTGTCTGAAATGATTTAGTACAAGGTGGCAGCAGTGGAGAACAGTTGAGTCCTCAACTCAAGTTGGACAAAAGTCCACACAAGAACCACATGGAATGAGACATGTATCTTTATTGGGACTCTAAGAATAAAAGGCAAATTTAAAAAAGAGTGCATGAAAAATGAGATGGACATAAAACGTGTGTTTGGATTTCACAGCCCGTCACCCCGACGGTCACCAGTCTCCAGGTGTGCCACTGCGGCTGGTCCAAGCAGACCACCTACCAGGGCCTGAGGATCCACCAGGGGAAGATGGGCTGCACCCCGAAGGGAATGAGGATCCCTCTGAGTCAGAAAACTGATCATGACTATCTTAAATATACCCGGAACATGGAGGTCAGAGCAGGTGAAAGAATGACAGAGACTCTCTTTCTCCACAGTTTTTGAAACTCCGCAGCGCGCTCATAAAACCGCCAGCAGTGCCCGTCGAGAGCTCAGATTCTCCTCCGGTGCAGAGCAGGTGCAGCAGGGTCTTTGATTTGATCTTCATGAGTAGATTCGTTTCAGTCTGACCACTGAATGGCGATTAATTTCACCTTGAACTGAATGTATTCCCGGCACAGTTGCAGAAGCTGCTCCAGGGACTCCCCATGGCCGAAGCTCAGGATCGAGCGGTTCGACCAAAGGAGAAAGCAAGGGAGGAAGTGAAAGTTGCTCCAAAACCAGCAAATGTACTTACAGAAACACAGACACTCACAATGTGACTTTGGTGATCCCTCATTTTTCCTGTAGCACCCCCAGTAGGTTGCTGTGGAGAAATTTCATTTTAGTGAAGTGTCTCTACAGATTTTTTAATGGGCTGCATCATCTCAGTCATCTGAAATTATGTCATGATTTAATTTTTTTTGGAACGTCTTAAAAATGTCTTAAAAATGTCTTAATGTATTGAGATTAACTTCAGGATTCCTGCATATACCTTGTCGTACCCTCAGTGGCACTATACCTTGAGAGATAATTAACAAATGATGCAAACATCCTGGACTAAGAGCCAGGGCCACTGTTTTCTACAAAGGTTTGCGATAGATCAACTTTTTGTGTGCGTTCAAGGTGCAGCAAGAGAGGATTAAAGCTGATTTACAGTGGAAATCTCTGAAGAAAGAACAGAAGATGACTGAGGTCAGATCCGTTGTCAAAGCCTGGGAGGTAAGACGTAGTCAGATGAATTGATTCTGCTTAAACGAGCTGATCTGATAAGAGCTCATTCTGAACATCCCCCCTCCCCCTCCATCCTCTTCGCTGCAGGTCAGCTTGGACTCTGAATGGCTGGAGATCAACAGTGTGTTCTCCGAGGTGATGAAGGTCGTGGACAACGTTCGCCAGAAAGCCCTCGGACCTCTGGAGGAAAGGTGTGGCTCCTATTACTGAACACGCATGCATGCACTCACAGACTTACATACTTATATAGTCATAGTTACGGCACATCCATCTATCTGGAAAATGAACATCCAGGGAGAATTTAGAGTCTGTTGTTGACCCTAATTCTTGTTTTTAGGCTGTGTGAGGAAGCGTGAGGAACTCAGCACGGTACATGTCACTGTAATTAATGTTTGCCCTGTTCTTAATTTTAAGGAGAGATGCGTTGAAGACTGAAGCCGAAGTTGCCACCCAGAAACTGCAGAATGACAATGACAGACTCAGGAATGTTATTGATCAGATGGACCGCAAGCCAGACATTAAGGTGAGCCTTTAGCTCAGATCAATTTCAAGTTAAAGAGGAAGACCATGATGTGTATCTTACTTACAATAACGACACACACACATACCTGCACAGGTTAGTCTTCCAGAAGGTCTGGGTGACTCTCGGGATTGGGTGAGTGTGGCTGCTCATAGTGCAGCCTCCCTTGGCACACTGCGAGGCTTAACATCAAACATGATGGAAAAAATCCTCCGGGCTTTGGACGAACTCTCCCCTGTTGGTGAGTGACTCTTAAATTCGATAGGATTTTAATTGAATTCTATCAAAGTCTGCATATGAGCCATCGTCACTTTGTGTGATTCTTCTTTTTCCACAGAACTCAGGAGGATTTCCTCGTTTGCAGGTGTGTGACTTAAAATTGGACCGGAGTGGACGCTAGTTTACGTTTTTTAATTCACCTGCTGTTTATAACACTTGAAAATCAGCGAGATTCCCTCAAAATATTAGACTCAAATGTGACATTGCTTCTGCTACTGCCAAAGAAGAGACCCTCCCTACTTCAGTCTCGTTGATATTGTTTCACTTTATTGGATTGCAGTGGATGTCAGGCTCGACCCAGCCACGGCACACCGGTGCCTCCTCCTCTCTGCTGATGGGAAGGAAGTGAGTGGCACGGAAGAGGACCGCGACGTTCCCGACACCCCGGAGAGGTTCGACGCTCTCGGCAGCGTCCTGGGGCTCAACAGGTTCAGCACTGGGAGGTCTTACTGGGAGGTGGAGGTCGGGAACAAGACGGGGTGGGAGCTGGGCGTGGCCAGGCGCAATGCGAGACGAAAGGGGAACGTCTCCCTGAACCCAGACTACGGCTACTGGGTGGTTATTCATTCTAATGAGAATTACATAGCCCTGTCATCTCCGCCCGTTTTCCTCACCCTGACAGCCAAGCCTGCAAAGGTGGGAGTGTTTGTGGATTACGACGGAGGTCTTGTGTCCTTTTATGATGTCACGTCTCAGTCTCACATCTTCTCCTTCACGGGGTGTGTGTTTCGTGGTGAGATCGCCCCGTACTTCGGCCCGCATTCCCCACAAGATGGGGAAGACCCAGCTCCTCTGATTATCACTGCCGTGGAGAAGCGCAACTGAATGCGTTATATGCGCGTGTTACCAGAGAAAGTTGCACTGCTTGATACAAAATGAACAAGTTCCACTGGCGGGTTAAACCAGGTTCATGTTTTTGAGTTTACGTTTGAGTTTTCAGCCCTGTGAAGGGTGTGTGTTTGACTTAAAGTTTGTTTTTTTTTTACAAGTATTACATTATTGTTATACAATACTTTCATATGTGGAAAAAAGATCTGATTTTCTACCTGTTTTGTGGCTTTATATATACAAAGTTTATACATCAGTGATTTTATACAGCAAAGGTCGTTAATAGAGCATTTACATGTTCACATGTCCTCGGGAGGATACTATAGCAGTGAACACAGCTGGTTTGATATGTTAATTTTACCTTTAGAGTGGCTGCAACCAAAAAGAAACATGTCATGTCAACCACAGCTTGTATGGTTGCAAGCACGTCGTATTCAGAGATCTATGACACTGGTAGGTGACGTTCAGTGAAATTCAACTGGATTTTGGTGGCATTTTCTGTTTTTCCGTCGTTTGATCGCTCGTTTGGAATTTTTAAAAATAAAAGTAGATGAAAGAAGAAACAAGATTGCTTCGTTTCATTTATTACATGTCAGTCAGATTTTTGTTGCCAGTTAGCTTTTATTAAACACACAAGTGTAGAAAGAAAATACCATTATGGAAACGAAGGACTGTCATGAAGGAATGTGCTGAAAATGTACACAAAAAGAAAATGAAGTAAGGGGCGCAATCCCATTAAACATCCTCCTTAGTCTTGACTGACTAGTAAGCCGCTGAAGGTGGTTAAGTCGTCATTTCCCCACACGTGCGTGCCTGCTGCCATTTGCACCCACACCTGGTCGCCCTGCTGCAGCTGCACATACACAGCGTTGCCTCCGTTATCGGCCGTGTCAACACTTTGGTGGTCACTCGTGCCCACAACTACCTGGTTGTTCTTCAGCAGAAAGAGAACTGCTCTGTGCTCTCCTCCAGCATGATAAAACATGGTGAAGTGGTAGAGGCCCGCTACTGGCGCGGTGAAGATACCTGCAGGAACGACAGTGTTTTCCAATCACTTTTGCAATCCTTCAAGTTTTTCCTCCCGCTTGTTTTAAGTAGGTGATCAGATCGCGAGGTAAAACAGTATGCGAACTTACCCGTGTCGCGATTGTAGAAATTTCCAATGTTCGTTATCACCGTTCTGTAGATCAGTGTTATGGTCTTGTCGTATGGCCCAAGTGCTACATTTCCACCTCCAGTTGCTGCAGAAAATGCTATTCTGTATCTTTCTGTTAAAAGAAAAAAGAAAAGCATTGCATCAAAAAGGCTGTCTTCAAATAGGTTTTATATATGTCTTGACAGGGTACAACCCTGCTTCACTCCATCATGAGCTGAAAGTCAGATCAGCAAGACTCTCCTTACCTTTGTTCAGCTTAGTCTCCATCTCTGCCAGTTTGTCTTTCATGGCATTAAAATCTTTCTGGAGATCCCATCCAACCAAGCATGAGTGAGATGTGTCTGTCACGGACACCTTTGCATCTTCTTGGGCCCAAATCAGGCCGCAGAAGAGTGCCACAAACAGTGCAATGGTGAAATTCATCTTCTAAGTCGGGTCAAAGCTGACACGTCCTCAAATCTCGAATCTGTCATTTATACTCATGGGAGGTTAATTTTTAACATTTGTTTTACGTCTCTGCAATGTGGACCTTGTGCTGACGCTGAGGATTTCAGTTGACTAAGGTCAACTGTTACATAAAAGTTAACATTTCCCAAATATCACAGGTGGCCTACAATCAGCACTGAGTGGGAATAGTAAATCAAATCTTGTGTCACAATGAAATCTTACCAAACCTATTTGTCGAGATGATTGAGGATGAGGAATCTGGAAAAAATATCAGCTGTCTTGAGATAACTAGAACATAAAGCTGAATTCAAGACAGTCCATTGTTAACATGTTTTTTTTAGGTTTCTGCAATGTGGACCTTGTATGTGCGACCTTTGGTGCCATTAACCACGTCTTTCATACAGAAGTCTCAACAGAGCAGTTTCTCAAATGTCCACTTGTCTTTCCGATATTTTAACCTTAACTTTATTATTGTTCAAGACGACGTGATGCTTCTTTCCACTGATGTGATGACTTACTTCACACTCTTCATATACATGGAAGAGAGATTTTAGACATTTAGTATGTCTGGGTTTAATGCATAGAATTGCAATTTTGTAGCACTGTCATGGCAAATTTGTATAAGACTAATATTTGGAGATGCTGCCTGGAATAGATTAACTGTGTTGAGTAACACAGTGGAATGCCCTTGATTCAGCCGCTAAGAAAACTGCTTGTGTCAGAACTACTGTAATGTTTTCCTATCTGTATTTCATCCAACTGAGTTTCCAGTCAGTTGGTCGGTGTATTTAGTCAGTTCACCCCTCAGAGTATGTGTGTAGTGTTCTTAAAGTACTCTCCCGAGCCTGCACAGTTGACAGTTGACTCATCATCAATTCAAGTCTTGACTTTACAAAGAAAAGACAAGTAACATTCAAAGTGAAGGTATTACCTTATTGTGAAGTACTTGTTTTTTCTCTCTGCGCAGTAACACTGGCGACCTGATATTAACGGCTGAATATGTAGAATTGTTATTAAAAGCTATATTAAAAAAAAACAAAGTAATACATCCACGGGGCGACCTCAGTCTGTGTACTAACTTAACTAACATCACCTGTCAATCAAACTCCTTTGCAACACTTGTTTTCATGATATCAAGTTGACCGTAGATATGAGATTACTGATGGTGATCTGTCAATTTCCACACCAAGTAAACGTGGGAAACGGAGGCAGCTGGTAACCTGGCAACCAGTTATTTTTCATTGTTGCAATAGTGATCAATAGTGACCACTAGATGGCGAGACCGATGCTTATTCTACATATTCCACCTCGGACATTTAATAGGACATCGGCTCATCTTTAACATTTCTGTGGATTGTCTGTTCAGTATTACAGATGAATTAGGTCGTCGTCTACAGTGATTTTGATGCTGTACCAGGTCCATTGTTATGAAGAGAGAGCAAAACTGTAAGGCAAAGCTCTCAATCTATCTTACCCTCAGTCCAGCCATCCACTATGGTCACGAGCTATGGTTAATGACCAAACAAGCAGGTTTGCAAATTCAAGTAGCTGAAATGAGTTTTCTCCCCAGTGTAGCTGGGTGCAGCCGTATAGATAGGGTTGTAAAGCTTAGACACCCAGGAGGGGCTCAAAGTAGAGCTGCTGCTCTGAGAGGAGCTGAGCTGAGGTGGTTTGGACACCTGGCCAGGGTGCTGTGTTCTCGGCACGTCTATCCAGGTAAAGCTATCGATCGGAGCTGAAGTGGACCAGAGGTGTGTCTGAGCATCTCTCCTGAGCCGATGAGTGGTAGACAACAAAATGAAACGGTATATATTCTGTCGATGTGTAGTTTTTGACATCACTGTTGATATTACACCATACTCAGATGCCTCTTTCAATTTCAATATGAGACCTGAGACACATTTTTTTGTCTTGTTTTTTTTTTTATTATCCAGTACCTTCAAGAGTTTTCCAAGATTGCAATAATCTTAAGACTGTCCAGTGACTTTGGGTTTATTCTCTTTAAAAATAGTACAAGACATCGTTTGTTTCTTCTCTTCACCAAGTAGAAAACATACCATGAGACAGGATTACGGTAAAATGAGAAAAAAATGAGCATGGATTGAACCACTGCTGAGTGACCACAGGCAGAAAACGTCAGGGACCTGGTAGTCTCTGTTAGCCTTGCTCACATCCACTGTGAACCTAGCATGTTGAATACAGAAACAATGGGCATAAAACACGCACAACTGTGACTCCGCGCATCCACAGAGAAGCTAACCCTCTGCTTCTTTGACAGAGCTTCCAGTGGGGCCAGTATGTTTGTCCCTTAGAGGAAACTACACCGGAGGCAAGCGGACAAAAAGACTGCTCGCCTCAGGACGTTCCAAAAAAAAAAAAAAAACTGTGCTACTTTTAGGTTTGGCCATTACTGGCGAATCGTTGTGAAGACGGTAGTGAGCGTTTATTCATCGTCGTCATCGTCGTCGTCGTCGTCGTCATCATCGTCATCTTCGTCATCATCGTCGTCATCATCATCATCATCATCATCGTCGTCATCATCATCGTCATCATCATCATCGTCATCATCGTCGTCCTCGTCGTCGTCATCGTCCTCGTCCTCGTCATCGTCGTCCGGGTCGATCTTCCCAGACAAAACGTCCTCGATCCACTGCTCCAGCTCGTCAGCTGTGGGCATGTCCTCATCGTCGTCCATCTCCATCCACACGCTGTCGGCCTGCACAACAAAGGCATTCAGAACGGGTCAAAACCAGCTCCACTTTAGGAAATGTAACACCGACTCTGATCCAACACGGTTCTCATCAGGTCCAACAGTTCTTATTTGACAAAACGACGATGAGAGTGATACGCGGTCTCCTTGTCCGTAGCTTCTCAAAGCACTTTGTGTTGCATAAAAGAGGGTTTCAGTGGCATGTAAGTAATTACTCACATCCTCAACATCCACTACGCCAATCTGAGGAGAGGACAGGTCAATATGGAAGGTCTTCTCCCAGTACGGCACCAGCTGAAAGCAGGAAAGGACAGACGAATAGGTTGTGTATTTTGGCACAGCTGCAGTCAACTTTGTTTCAACGTCTAGATTGTTTTGGTTGATAAATGCATGTCCTTATTCTGTCTTTGTACCAGGGGGAAGCTGTCGGGGTCGATCCAGATTATGCTGAGGTTGGGGTTATCAGTGTTCTCGCGCGCCACCTCCTTCAGGATTTCCAGGAATTCAAAACCATCTGAGGGAAAGTTCGGAGGTGAAGTTTGGACGCGTGTGTGAAGTTCAAACACTTTGACTATATCAATGTAAATGACAATAAAGAGGCACGAAGGAAGAAAAACAGAAGAAGAGTCGAGGATCCTTTATTTATCTCTCAACAGGGAAATCTATATTTGTCCGGAGCAAGAAAAGGATTATAAAAGATTAGTGGGTTAGGGTTAGGGATTATGTATTAAAAACATCATACCTGGGTCATCTTCCTCTGCAAAGGCAACGATGTGCTCTCCATCAATGTCATCCTCCTGTGCACACAGACACAATAACAATGGCTTTCTCTATTGCCATAGGCGAGTGACTTCCCAGGTGTACTTTGGAGAAAAACTGAAACTGTCAAGACCTTTTATTGAAATAAAAAAAAGATAAGGAAGTGAGTTATCTTTATCGTTTCGTTATCTCTTACCCAGATCTCATACATGCTGTGTGGCTCAAGCTTCCTCAGAGTGGGCCTGAAACATTTAAACATCAGGGGTCAAAGTATTTCATTCCTGTAACTTGCACAAAACTACTTAATGACAAAAAATATACTACTGTTTTGGCCTTCCAGTAGTTTTATGACTATACCTAAATGTATAGGCCTGATACCACTATGAAAAAACAACACAGGTCTCACCTGTCGTGCTGCTCAATGTACTCGACGAGCTCAGACTCAATGTAGGGCTTTCCTGGAATGGTGACAGGTTCCTCCATGAAGGGTTCATAGAAATCAACTTCATTGATCTTCAGCTTCAGTTTCTTGGCAATCTGAAATCAGTTTTCAGTGTAAAAACAAACATTTTTTGAGTGTGTTGTGTAACAAGCCAATTGCACAGCCATTCAGCTCTGAAAGCACACGTGAAAACAAAGTGTTCAAACAAAAAAAAAATGGATACCTTGGGGTCAAATGTGGCAAAGAACTTGACGAAGGGGTGGAACTCCTCGGCAGCATCATCATACTCAATGAAGTCTACAAGATCAAAATCAACCGTGTGTTGTGTCATATCAAACATGTTTGTTTTTCTTCTTTCTTTTTTTCAGAATTTCAGTTTGAGAGTGGGGCCTTTAGTATCTCTATCTACAACATACGGGAAGATTTCTCGCTCTTGAAGTAGCCGACCAGCTTGATGACCTCGTCCATGTTGTGGAAGCCTTTCAGCTCGCGCTCGTTGTCAATGATCTCCACTGGGTCCTCAATCACCTGAGAGGAGACAGTGTGCTGATTAGTTTTACTGAAGTTCATAGTAGAAAAAAAGCCTATATAACAATTTCAGTCTTTAGACTACATGGATGACATGAGGTCCGGAGAGTAGTGGGAACAGCCCAGATTTGAGGTTCACCTGTGAATTACCAACCTTCAATGTGATTTTATTATCATATTGTCTATTTATCACTTGCTTGTTTTGCACTGCAGATAGGAATGGAGTCAATACAGGCCAGTTGTCCTTCTCTGGTTTCCCGGATGGTATCTCCCTCTTTGAATTTTAAGGTTGTTTAACAGGTTTATAGACTCTTCTCTGTTTTTTAGGTTTAGGCTAAAGTCCAGTGGAGCTTATTGACAAAGACCCCCGTCTACTGCATTCACTAGGACTGTATCATGTACCTTTTGCTTTCAGATAGTGATTCTGTCCCAGCCCCCCTGTGGCCGACATGTCAAATTGTCCATGGGCAAGATATTGAACTGTGCCACAAACTGTGACTGACGCTTAATGTAAGTCTGTGTGAGTAGTTAAAGCTACTTTTTGACTCTTTGTTGGGTAGGGTGAATGTGAGTGTTGACAAAGACTGGAAAAGTGTCTATATACAGTAAGTTCAGTCAATTTACTGTTTATCACTGGACTCAACCTTGGCCTGATATTTGGCCACCCATACTTATCACTCGTCACTCACATCATAGAGGAATTCCACCAGGGTGTCAGCGGCCAGCTCTCCGTCGTACTCAATGATCTCATTGTCAGCAAAGATGTAGATGCTCTCCACCTCATCCAGACCTGAGGAAAGCGGTGCTTTTATACAGCAAATCTAAATCATATGAGACATCATGCAGATTCACATAGGCTTTGAAATCAACACAGCAATGGCAACTCATGACACATGACAACATGACTGGACTGTTCCTGTGGTTGTGTGTGTGCCTGTGTTGGTGCGTGCGTGTGTGTGTGCGTGTGTGTGTGTGTGTGTGTGTGTGTGTGTGTGTGTGTGTGTGTGTGTGTGTGTGATCTGCCAGCTTACCCAGCTTCTTGGCAACGGCAACGTCCTTCTTCTCGTCCACCAGGCCGAATCCAATGTCCTCGTCATCGAGATCATCCAGAACTTGAGCTGCGAGCTGGACGGAGCAAAACAGGCAGAGAGGGGAGTGGGGAGGGTGAGATTGAGAGTGAGAGTAAGGGAGATAGAGAGAAGTGTGGATTTAGCATCATGAGGGCTCCAATTCTGTCTCTGACCAATCTTAATAGTACCCTCCTCTGTGCATGATAGACATTTCCCTAATCTCAGAGAGCCGACGAAAACATACTCTCAGCTTCATTTACATAACTAACCCCTTGGCATTTCATATTAATTTCAAGGCCTTGAAAGCAAAAGCTTCGGAGTGCTGCCTTGCACTTTCTAAATCTGAGTGAAACCGAAGCCAACAATTGACAGGCCCTCGGAGCCGGTTTGAGAGGAGCACGGACAGCGGGCTTTCCAGAAGAACAAGAGGGGCAGAACTTGAGCCAACTATGTCGAGGGGAAGAGACGCTGCAACAGGTGCGGTGGAAAAGGAGAGGAGCAAAAATGAGGCGGCTACACACACACACACGCGCAAAAATTTGGATACAAATTTAAGCATGTGTTGGTGTTCTCCCGTCTCTTTCTGCCCCACACACTTTGCTAAACTGTCCCTTTCCCTGTTGCTCATTAATGCGCACGACTGTTCACTGATTTTCGTTGCTAATTCGTTGCTCCTCTTATTGCTCCACGACTCAATGTAGCCTTCGCAGAGGATGATGATGAAAGGCTGATTGCCCCTCAAATTGCTAGGCTACATTTTGTATACAGTGAGTCAAAGCATCATGAAGCGCGTTTGCAAAGCGGCTTTGCTAAATAGATGACATTCATACACAGCCAAATGCCCCAAAGCATACGCACGATTAGCTTGTGCGATGTGATATAGTGTGTGCTATGTCACTGTGCGTGATCCATTTTTAAAAGCCATCCATTCTTGTGACCCTCAGAATCCAGACACATTGGCCCATGATTGGACCCAGGGCCGTTTCGTTTTCCTCCAATCCCATTTGGAACTTGGGTTTATTTCTTTGGTTTATTTCCCCCGAAACACTAAAGCAAGATAATCATCTAACAACTAACGGATGATGTTTCTTTCATTTTGATAAGTTCACCCAGATCACAAAAATTGCGTATTTTCTCACAACATGCTGTGTCTCCAGCCATGCAGATCACAGTTTATCTGCTATGCCTTTAAAGGGATAATTCTCTGGTTCCCTTTGTCATGGTTGCTCCATATGAGGCCACAGGGGCTGGTTAGATCAGCACCTGAAGCCCTGACATCGTCATGATGTTTCCAGGCGACCGATTTAGGGGAGACATGTCCTCTGTGGCAAGCTGTGCCAATTAAAAAGGTTATTTCACAGGTAATATTCTCATGGCATTAAGCAGTAAAATCAAAGCATTTGTCTTAGAGCGTCTTGATGCAAAAAAAAAAACCCAAAACTACCTGCAAAATATCACAAGTAGTTTGTCAGAAAATAGGATTTTGGTGATCCAGGTGAAGAATCTATTTGTGATTATTGATGGCTGCATGGACAGATAGATGGATGGATGGATGGATGGATGGATGGAGTGATAGGTGGATGAAAATGATCATGAGCATGAGTAAAAGATTAGACAGGAGCCTCTTCCAAACATCTTTCCTCTCTCTGTCACAACTGCATCAGCTTGCTTTGGCACACAAAGTGCAGTCAAAGTATCGACTCACACTGGCACAGCCCAAGCTGCTGTTGTTTTGGTTTTGTTTTTTGTTTTTTTCTGGACTTTGAAAGCAGTTCAGTCTCTGCGATGTCTGCTTGTCGCGTTCATCCGTTTTCAACCAAACTGCAGTCAAGGGGCGTAGTAGCGGGATTCGGTGGTTCGCAGCCCAGCTTTACAGACACAAAAAGGCAGACCTCAACATACCTGAAAGATAATTGCTGCTTGACTTGTGATCAACTGCAAGGAGAGGCAAAGCACAATAGTCACAGCCTCCTGGTTTACAAGAAATCGGTGTGGCCTTCACGGGAGACACAATGGATTCACACTTAAACGCTGACATTGCATATGGGTGATTAGAGCAGCATTCACACAGAGCTATTGGTAAAGCTTCAATGCTAAAGGTATTCCTTCTTTCCATTCTAGTGAGTGGATAATGCAGGCGAGGGTGTATGAACTGAATCATCAGAGGCTTTATTTGTGGGACCTGTACATATCACAGAAATCCCTGCTTCTTAGATGTGTGTAGCTCTACATATACTGCTGTACTACTTCTGAAAGGCTCGGTTTTTAATAGAAGGGTTCATGATTAGAGGTTGATTCTCTCAGTACACTGGGTCAGAGTAAAAACCTTGAGAAAAAAAAATCGATAAATCGATAAAAGACTCACAGTGTCCCATGTGTTAGTGATGAGATGAGATGTTCTTCAAGCAAGTAAATGGAGGCAGAAATACTGTGGCACTATCGTTTCATAGATGCATCTTTTATATTAATGTTGAATCAAGACAGCGTGAAACAGTTATTCTCTTTTTCTCCTGTAACCCACCTCCTCTCGATCGTGTTTGGAGAGCACACAATTGATAAGGTAACAGCAAGAGGGCTGGGCATTTCAAAAAGCCTCTCCCATGTTACCCACCCACCCCCGTGTCGCCACGGAGCACAGCCATATTATTAACACCAAGGGTATTTATAAGGCAGGTGAAGCTGCGTGTGAGCGATGCAGGGACTCCCACAGCTATATAAGGGTGTCAGAGAACGCACGGTTCGAGGAGCCGAAAAGAACGGGAGCGAGATCTGTTACACGGAACGGGTGTCTGTGGCGGGGCGGGGGTTCAGTTAACACCCGACGGCCGTCTTCGCTCTGTGTCATGAGCCTGCCCTGAATGATGACGACAGCGACACAGTAGATGAGTGCTCATGGCTCTCACCTCACAGCAAGAAGAGGCCGATTCCCACTCTCCATCGGACTAGGGGCCCTTCTGTGTGGAGACTGCATCTTTTCTCTGTGGTCTGGCATAGCAGACCCACTGGTATGAATCGGTATAAACCGGCACCGCCACAAAGCAGATAAGATAATGAATGGATCGATTACCTGTGGACTTTTCTTGGCCAATAAAGCAAATAGAAGCTATCTGCGGTGTCTATCTTCGGAGCCTGACACTGGTTTGACCCTCGCCATCACGCGACCCTCGCAAAAGTCTGAGCGCGGCGGGCCAAGCGAGAGGTCAGCGGCGTAATGGCTTGGCTCTGCCTCCCGATGCCCAGTCAGTGCGGGCCGGTCAGGTGACACCAGACCAGGGCAGAGTGCCACGGTGAGTTGTCAGAAACGTGCTCCGGGCCTGCGCTGCACTTGGCCACGGCACTAAAGGGAGAGCGGGGAGAGGTTGACAGGTCCACAGTGCTGGAGAAGGAGGGGAGGGGTGGGGGGTGGGGGGGGTCGGGTTTCCTGTAATGCATCCGTCCCCCATGCTTACTCTACACTGCTTGATGTGCGTCCGCCCGCAAGCCGGCACCTTTGGTTTGGGCAGACGGCAGTGGCAGGTGTTATTGCCACTGTGCACACGCAATTTATGAGACCGCACGCAGCACGCTCTCAGTTTTTGGGGACCTACGCGTCGCTACATTTCTCATTCTCCCTGGTTCGTTGTGTACGATATCAAATACTCAACCCCCCTCCAGAACCAACTCTTGTTAAGCAAGATGCATTATCATTTCAAAATGGTAATACGTGATAATTTGCCTGAGCAACAGGTATCACATGCAAGTTGGAGTGAATCAACAAAAATCCTTAGTGGAACAAACAAATTCCACCTGACATGGACACTCTCTTTGAAAAGAAACAAGTTTCCATGTCTGAAACACTATTCCAGGAGTGACCTGGTTTCAAGACAAGAAACTGAATCAATCTAATCTCGTCTCTACATTTGCATCAACAGTACAGCTTATGCGAAACATAAGCCTGGATCTCAATACAATAGGCAATACCTCCCTATACAATATCTCTTTCTGTCACTAGCATACTGTTTCTATGCTTATGATTGAGGATAGGGCGTCATTAAATGTTTTGCTCTACACTAATCTCCATTGTACCACAAGGTGACAGTATTGTATTTGCTTTGATGGGGTTGACTCGATGAATCCATTACCAGGTGCCTCGTTTCCTATATATCTATATATATCCTTTTGACTTCAGCTTGTTGTTGTAAGGAATTATTTAATTCAATTTTCTTTACCTTTTCTAATTCACCTTTCCGACTGTACTCTGCTGTGTACTAATTTAGACACCTTCCCTTACAAAGTGTTTTTCTTCATTGATAGCAGATGCTGGGATACACTCTGGATTTTGGGCTTTATTGGCTTTCTGTACCCATTATAATCCAGATTTGCCATGGATGAAACAAGAAATCTGAAGTTTGCTTAAATATAACCTGATGTCAAGGAGTCCAAGGAACTGTGGCAGTTGAACTTGTTGTAAATTCTTGAATCTTCTACAAGAAATCTAAAACGAATCCAGTTGGCAAAACTCTACAACTCTATCTCGTCAAAAGCTGTAGTCACTCATGCAGTGCTCGTGCTTGGAAATCATAGTCCATGTGCAACAATGTTCACATGCACCAGAAGAGACAGTAAACCTGAGCTCAGTCTGTTGTTTTATTTAACGCTGCATACACCCAGTACAGTCCTCCTTCACAGCCTCTATCCTGTGTGTCTTCCTCAGCCCGCGTGTCTCCAGGCCCGAGGGCTCAATAAGCCATTAATGTCGAAGAGCTCGCCTCCTTGCTCCCCACTCTGTCATTGGTCTAAATCTGGGCCTCTGACTGGGACCGAGTATTTTTGTTTTTGCCTGTTTTTTTTTTCTTCCTCCAAGTGAACATGTGAGTAGATGATGAGTCACATGTCTGTACGTGTGCGTCACCTTGTGATGTAAGTCACTCCGTGCCAACCCAGACGACACAAACGCATCCCTCGAACTTCCACACCAGCCGAAGCACTGCAAACTTCACTTGTTGGCTTGGTTTTGTCATTCAGAATTTGTCTCAATACCTTTGTAAATCCTATGCAACACACCACCAAAACTACAATAGAAGGAAGAAACAGATACAGATCTCCCAAAACACAGGTGTGAACACAAATCTACACACCAAGACACACAGATGCACAAGTTGACCAAAATATGCATGCTTAGGTTGTTCGATGCTATAAATTAGATGTGAGAGTCAGAGTGAATGATGTGTGTGTTTCCTGTAAAGAACTGGAAACCTGTCCACAGTGTATTACCAACTTTCGCCTTACGTGTGCAGGTAGAGGCTCCAGCAGACCCCAAAGGTGCAGGTCAGGTTAGTAGAGCAGGAAAAATAATGAATTGATGCATGTTGTATTGACATTAGATGGCAAACCTGAAACCTGAGTCATGATAGGTGATTTATTTGATACATGTAATTCATATCATCAGTTTTCGCAAGTGAAAAAGGTAGCCTTACAGCTGGGGGAGACACATGTCTATAGCATGTGGTCCACTACCTGAAATTTTGCTGGAAATGAATGCAAATGAAGGGAGATTGAAAGGTTTTCCCACCATCCTGTATACGAGCCAGTGTCCAGGGAAGTGTGCAAAATTAGAAGTTCAGCCAGCCCCCCGTCAACCCCTGCACCCCCCTTCCCCCACCCACCCAGCCAGCCAACCAGACAGTAAATTAATAATGGCTGCTGTAACACATCAGGACGTTCTACACCAGGCGGTTACATAACACTGCGTCGGGGCGATCATAAAAGATTCAGATACAACAGTCGACACACACACACACTCTCCGACTTGCCGGCAGCGGGTGTAACTGCACTGTTTTGATGAGGGAGATCCCAGATTTCAGCAGAGAAAAGGAGATGCTCAAACGAGGCCGTTTCTGAAGCGGGGTCTATACTCCTAAAGGGGGCGGGGGGGGTGGGTAGGGGGGGCTCGTCAGCCGATTCTTTGAACTCCACAGTTTCATACTTTCACTTTGTCGTGGCACAGCGCGGCCTCGTGGGAGACGTGATGTAACGCGCGGAAAGCTTTCAGAGGTCTCCGAGGCGCGCCAGCTGATTCACCACGACAAATTGTGAGGGCAGACGCGTCTGCGACCATCTGCGAGTGAGTCACGTCGACAGCAATAGGCCATGTTGAAAATATGTCACATGGCGGTCCCACAGTGGCTGATGAACCAAGACTCACTGCACGTCTGTCAGTGCAGCAAACACTCAGTGTACTACACTTATTTGGATTGGAAGTCTGGCAGAAAACCTTCTGTGTTAGACCTAGATGTATGTACTCGTATGGTGTATCTATACGATCAGGATGTGGAATGCATTTAGCGTTTTATATTCACAGCATAGGCATTTGTACACAGTGTGATGTAATGCACCTGTGCTCCATTCTCTTAAGGACCGTACCGATGTAAGCAAGGGTTTCAACGTCACAGAATTCAGATTTTAATATTTCATGCCGCACCTTGATCCCCTGCATTTCCTTGACATTTTTCTCCCATGAATAAGTGATACGGAGACATTTCACGATACAGACTGCGGAGGAGAGGGATGGCACAGGGACTGAGGGGACATGTAATGAAGGGACAGCCACTTCAGGCAACGTTGTTGTTGAAATACCTCCTCGTACTCTGCTCCAGGATGTTTTCTTTCTTTTCTTTTTTTAGGTACGACTGCAATCATTCCCTAATCTTTATCGCGGATATATTATTCTTATGGAAACAGGGTCTCTTACCCTGGCAAGTGAAACATGATTGTGTTTGTGACCCCCTCTATAAGAACCAACTCTCTCTCTTACTGAGAGGGAGTTACTTGATATGATCCTTTCTGCTGCAGCCTCACTTCAGATGTGGGCTGAGTGTAGTCGATGGCTCCTTGAAAAACGCAAGTGTTTTTATCAACTGAGATGGCGGACGTACACGTATGCTCTGCAGAGGCTGCTCGGGAAAATTCACGTCATTCACCTGCAGAGAGGATCCGGCATTGACCAGGATTATTAAGCTCTAAAATACGTTCCCAAAATTATATTAAATAGCCTTAATTCCTCCTTCACCTTGTCACAGGGGGAGAAACGTCTGATTGAGTTATGATATGACAAACCAGCCACTGACCTGATCTGTACAGGACACCTCTTTTGAAAAGACTTTTAAGACAATATTCAAATGAAAATTTGCAGTCACACCAGTGATTAACTATGTATATAGGAGGTGCAACGGGGGGAAAAAAGTGGTAATAGCATCCATCAATTATGTTTTCTCTGTTCCATCTTGGACAGGTTGTCAGCCCATTGCAGTGCAAA
The DNA here is from genome assembly GCA_029224185.1 of Karalla daura. NCBI lineage: Eukaryota > Metazoa > Chordata > Actinopteri > Chaetodontiformes > Leiognathidae > Karalla > Karalla daura. Next base: position 5,530,367 of record CM055210.1, on the reverse strand, counting down.
CACCCATAGACACACACCACTCACTCTCACACTCTTTGTATCTCAAATCGACTGTGTGGGAGAAAATCCATGCAGACATGCAAAGTCCACACAGAGAGGCCATTGATCCGACCACGAGTCGAACCTGGGACCTTCTTGCTTTGAGGCAAGAGCCCTAAAAGGCTTTGTCCATAACGCATATTGTGACATTGCATCCTGCCGTGAAATACGTAGTTTCCACAACAGCTGGGACCCACAAAATGAAAAGGCGCCTTTCTATTAATTCCCATAATAACAACAGGTGGCTTTCAACACTGAGCAAACAAGACAGGCCGGAACATTAGTGCGGTCAGGAAACAAACATCTCTACCCATCAACACCAATAATAAGAATAACACCAAGGACGCTTGATCTAAACATAACCTCCTGTCACATCCAGTGAAATCACATCTGACAAATTAGTTCTTTATTTAGTGCGGCTTTCACACTGTTAATTGGGGAGTGGAGAGGCAGAGTGAAGAAGGTAAGGGGAGAGTGATGGAGATGTGATGTCATTCTCGCACAACCTGACAGCACTTAGCAGCAATGTTAAGCACTGACAGCTGGACCGTTTGACTCCGTCAGAGTCGACCAGCCACGTGCACCTCAGGAGCCAGGCGGACGAAAGGGAACTCTAAGGGATATTGGATAGTCTCAAAGTATATCTCGGAGCAAATGAAGTGGAGCCTGAAGCCGAAGTGCCTAATGTGGATTTCATGAGGTAAAGGGAACACAGGGACGTGGCCTGCCGCCCCGGCCCGCTCCAAGATAACTTGTGGTAATGAGAGCCGGTCCGACTTATGCATTCTCGATGTGTGGTGACAATGTAGGTTAGATAAGTGGATAAGATGATAGATGGATGGATGGATGGATGGATGGGTAGCTAGGTAGGTAGTTAGATATTTGAATTTTTGGTATGCAATGGAGCTGTTTTCTGCAGCTTAACTTGTTTTTTTTTGTCATAAGCGATATCTTCCTCTTCACTGGACACTCCATTTAATCAAATCACAGTGGTGGTTTCAACAGCGAACAGCGGCCATTGTAATAAAAATGCCTGGGCAGGCCAAGGTGAATGGCCTGCGGTCGGATATAAATGAATAGCTCCACTCCTTCCTTTCCATTAATACTATCCAGTACCATTAATAACATGCGCATGAAATTTATTGCGCTGGTGAAAGGAGGAGGGCTCCGACAGTCGGTTTGGATAACCGTTACCACAGCGACAGTCTGACCTTTCTTTCCACAGCTCTCCGGAGATGGAGGGAGATTAGAGAAGACAAAGCAGAAGCCTCTTTCTCACCACGAAGATTCCCTGCACACGACGAGCTGACATGTTGGCTTGACTTATGTGCACCCATGACAACTTTCTCACCTATTTAACATAATTTGATGTGACCTGAGGGGGGGAAAAGGGGAAGAAAGAAAAAGTTCTCAGGCGATCCGTTCCTTGGGCGGGAGACGCTAACAGTCTTTCTACCCCATGGGATGCCTTGTAGTTATACAGTGATTGACTAAATTAGGCTGATTTTACTTTTCCATTCACTGTACCCTTCTCTGTGTGCACATTAAAGGCTATGAAGTTTAATAAAAATCCATAAATTCAGAGTGGAGTGGATTCACTTTTTTCTATTTGACTACTTCGTCTTTTCATTCTCGAGGAACTCGTTGTACGTTGGAGTTTTATCAGAACTGGATCGGTCAGAACAAACTGATCGCATTCATTCACCAAACAAAACTAACAGTATGAGTTGAACATCAAAGAGCTAACATGCACATTATTACAGAGCCAAAATGCATGATTGTTTTGCTTGTTGCCATGGTAAACGCAGCCAGGAACACAAAGTGCAGTTCAGTCTGAAGGTAAAGAAGCAAAGTATTTGCCTGATGTCAGATTGGTATTTCTGAATAAAACCCCACAAAATAAAGAGAGGATATGAACATATGCATTAAAACTTGAGAGGGATTGGTACAACTCACAGAATATTTTCCCCACTGTTTCCATTCCAGAGAATTTTATTGTTTGCAATAGGGCAACAGTATGTGTCTGCTTTTCATTACCATTAAATAAAGTCTCTTCTTGTATTTTGCAGTAGGTTATGTGCTGCGTGTTAAGTCTGGCCTCTCTGACCCCTTTTTCTTATCAAGGGACTCTATTTAAAAAACACATACATTTGGTATGTTAAGATCATATTACAATCAATGTACAATGCAATGAGGTCCTTGATGAATAAGGCAAAATAAAAGTTGCAACTCCACATTGATTTCATCCACATGAAATGAATGTCTGCTTAGTGTTAGCTGACTGGGTGTTTGTGTGTGTGTGTGTGTGTAGGCAGGACAGGGGGCTTTGGTGTAAAAACGATGGCAAGTAAAAGATCACTGCAATCTGAGCTGTGTGGAGAGCAGTGATTGATGAGTATAGGCATTTACAGTATGCAGTCTGCCAAAGGTCAGAGTCCAAACAGAGATGCAAAGACAGAGAGAGAAATGTGCAAGCAAAGCAGAACCAGCCCATCACCCATTTATTATTAACAATATTAAAAAAAAGTTAGAAGATGCATTGAGCATATAAATCTGCCATTTGCAACCATTACTGTTTTGCAGACACTAATCAGAGTGAGGCAAAGCTCCAAATCAAAAAATATGTCTGTCAGGAAACAAACGAATGCTCAAAATAAACTTAATTGCTCGGTACAAACGTAGTATCTCTTCTCTGTCAGAGAAACAAAGCAGAGACAGGTTCACTGGCTGCAGTCCATGAGGACAAAATAAAGCAGTCAATGCACAGGCAACAGGACGAGGATGCTAGTAGATTGGCCACATTTTAAAAGGAGGTGCATCTTTCAGAGTTACGTAGATGACAGAACCACGTTAATACGGTATGTTCTGCACGCAAAACATAAAAAAACACGTTGACTGTTGGCCGATCTTGTTTTCACAAAAGTAATTGTGTTCTGTCATTTTTCACCTCACGTTACTGAAGTCTGTTACCTAATACAACCTTGTACAATCATTCACCTCTGTTCTCAAAGTTCACAAAATCATTATTTCAATCTACTTTCATCTAATCCTACGAATTCATTTATCGTAGCCGTTGTGCGCGGTTGTTAATTCTCCATGCAGTGCACTACTCTTTAATCACATCTTTGGAGGACTCCTGCTTCATAATATTTGGTCTGAGTCATAATGGGGAGATATTTTTAAACTTGAGTGCTGCAGGTGAGGGGGCTTTATCTCCAGCCCATCGTCGGGGCCGTCAAATCCATCTCGTGCCTGCTGAATGTACTTTTTACTTCATTAAACAGATTGCAGTTGTTACTCTGCGCAGATTGAATGTTAAACACCTGTGATTGCTCTGCTCGACATTAAATCAAACTGAAAATTTGCACAGTCAGAGAGCCATGTTAAACCCTGCCGCTGAGCCAAATGGAGCTTGACTCGGACGCCTCCAGTCATCTGTGTTTCACCGCTGTGACTCACTACAACGCGTACGCGTGAAAATAAAATAATCCAAATATGAGAGAGACCGTGCATTTTATCTTTCCCTCATGCATGAACATATTTGAGTTCAGCATTGGGGTTAGTTGTACTTGGATGTATACACACATATCCCACACAAAAAGCAAAATGCTATTATTTCTTTTATAGCTAAATGTGGCAACCAGAGCGGGCTTTGCCATCGCCAGCTATGACAGCTATGAGGAGCCACAGGATTGTTTTTCACAAACTCAGACAGCTCCAGCTGGGGTCAGAGGTGACATGTTGCGCATATTTGAAGAGTTGACAGGGTGACTTATTCCGTCACACAATCTTTTGCATTGCAGAATGCTGAGTTTGTTGGAAACTGAGTATTTTTCGCTACCTGCCTTAGCAGTCAGGATTTCTGTCCTGTATGCACTTCTGCCTTCTCGTTGATCTTACAAAACAGCTGTGTCTGTTTCCAGCAAGTCCAGTATCATGAAGACCAGGTTAGATACCGCCACTTTCTTTCAAGCTTCCAGACCGACATACAGCTATGTGGCACGCTAACAACGTGTTGCTACTATCATTCTACCACCAGAAAGGCAGCCTCCCCTAGAAGCACAGCAGATTTTACTGCTGAGCAACACAAATTTGTTCGTCTTTGCACTACGGAACAAGAAACCTTTAAAGTTATGAGGCTCTAATTTGACGACAACAATCTGCTACATGATGGATGCTCTCATCTCTCAACCTTAATGATCCACTCAAACCAGAGCCTTCGGGATTATTCTGGAAACCCATTTGCTAAATTTAACTTCTGGTTCTCTTCATATGCTGGACAGCAAAGAGGAAGCTGTGGTTTTAAAAAATTCAGCCAGACTTCTTAATAACTCTGCTCCTGACAGAGAAATTATAAGAGGCAGAATGACCTCATACAAGCCATTTTAGTGCTAACACATCCTAAAAATGGATTTTTGGTACTCTCGCTCAATTAAAACTGAATAAGTATACACAATAATATTTCTGATATTACACTAAAATGACGAACATGAGTGTACTGCGTGGTCTCTATGTAGAGAGTGACGTCTTGTCAGACACTCTTGAGTCAAGCTTGAAACAAAGGCAGTTAAGAGTTTGATTCCCTAAGCTCTGCACTTAAATAATTCATACTTCCTGATTCATAGGTGGTAATGACCAGCTATTTTAAGCATCCCCTCTGAGCACCTCTTGTGCTCGTCACGGATTGGCTGCACGGGGACCACTGGCAGGAAGTCAGTAAAAGACTGACAGTCCAGGGGGGACCTGCGCCGGTAAGCATCTCCATCTCCAGCCAAGAAGCACAACTTGGCAGCACCGGCAGGAAATTGATCAGATCCAATGACTTGGGTGTGTAAATGATGGTTTAGGACTTCAGCCTGCACCCAGAAGAGTGTGTAGCGATACAAAACAGAGCAGTGTGTGTATGTGTGTGTGTCTGTGTGTCTGTGTGTGTGTGTATTGCCTGGGAATAATGACGGAGCTGCAGTTGAGGTGAGATATGGCCCTAAACTCTCTGTCCATCCCCGGAGGGCTTTTAGCCTCTTGCAAAGCATGCAGGACTGTCCTGGGCTATTTACAGAGGTGACTTATGGAGGCTAGTGTAAGGTACACTGTGTCTCTGTAAGAAGACACTGCTGCACTGACAGGCTGTGGTGAATGGAGTGCGACAGTGGGGCCCAGGTGCATCCACTGTGGATCGTCTGCTTAAGAGTCACTTGGATCTATTTATCCAATAGGAGTCTTGAGACCATGCACGCTCCTTTATCTGGAGCCAGCTAATTAGCAGTACCACTGGAGTAATTTCAGGGCGCTGTCTCAGGGGCACTTATTGTTGCTCCTGAAAAAAAAAGAAACGGTGCTGCAGGCCCGCTGCTCACAAGCTCCTGTTCTCCTTCTAAGCAGAGCCGGTGGTGAACTGGCAGTTACACTCAGCTGAAAATATAACACACCACACTTGCAGGCAGAAGCAAACACTACACACTTATGAAACGCGAAACGCAACAGATATATGGATGTACTGCCAAGTCTCTCTTAATGTTGTATGCACAGTATAAGTTGCAAATATGGCAATGCCGCAACAAGTTACGATGGCATATGGCAAATTTATACTCTATGCAATGGCTTTATGGAGGATCATCATGTCGTTTGGTTGTGTGTGACATGACCCTTCACATGCAACAATAAGGCAATATATAGTTTTAGTGATGAAAAAATGCAATTGTTTGTATGAGTAAGATGCTATTTGAATGCCATTAAGCCACAGAATTTGCAAAATACATACATTTTAAATGGGTTTTTGTGCAATGGCCTCTAAAGACTGCAGACACGACATTAGCTCTGTGATGTGGCCCGAAGCTGGGGATTAAAGCTGTATTAAGCAATGTGCAGGTGCTGCCAATGGCCACAGTCTGTCCAACCATGACTACCTGTGAGGACAGACTGGAGAGAAGTTCAGACTGTTCACACTATTCACACGCTCATTGTGAGGTCTACGTGACTTCAGAGAGCTACAAAGCCTGTGTGATGCAGACCTGACCTGATATCATTATGATGCGCAAGAAGTGGATTTCAAAATTGCTAAAGCTGTCCAGCTGACACATGCTGTTTTGAAAATACAGCATAGGTCTTGTTTAGCATAAATGCAAGCTGCCTAAGTGGCATGTGATTAAGTCTCCCAGCTTTTCAAATGTTTCTCAGATGCCTCACAGGTTGTGTTCTTGAGGTAAATTCACTCAAGAGATGCTGTCCCAATTACACCTGGATTTAGAAAGGAATTGACCCTGGGTTCACCCATCACCTTGGTCTGTATCAACTCCATCACTCCTTCGCTTCATCGGCTTCTTCTGTTTGCACCCTCTCTGATCTCCATTGGGTTGGCAGCAATCCAGTCTTACTTGGATGGTTGCCACTCCTAGAGGGTCAATGAATCCCTCGACCTCAACCCATAATTCCCAACCGTTCTGTTAGGAGCCTTCCTCCTCACCTGTCAACAGCCACAAGCCAACTCAAACCCCAAACTGCGACAACCATGTCTGCCTGCAGGAATCTCCAATCAGAGCCAAGTTTTCCATGTGAAACCCTTACCTTCCTTCCCCTCTTCCCACCGTGACCCTTCCCCTACATGTTCCATCGGAGACCCACCTCCAAAGCCAGCTCCTCAATCTGAAACTGCTTCATGGCACTGCGGTTCCCATCCACATTTTTGTGGTAGTAGATCACCATCACGTCGTACTTCTTCATGATGGATTTGTAGTTCTTGGCGTTGAGGTCATGGACACGGTCTTTGCCATCATACTCGGGGATCTCCAAGCCCTTCTCCCCCCAGGACAGGGTCCCCAAAGATATGAATACCCCCAAAAACACCCAGCCCCACTTCATGGTTGCTGTCACCTGGTGGACCCAAGAATGCCTCTTCTCAGAGCCTTAAATGATGACGCGGGGGATAGAAAAATACACCACGGAGGTTTAACGTTGTCCCTAACGCAAGTTGGTGTCAAGCAGGGAGAGTTAGGAACAAAGTCTGCTTCCTTTCCCCACCGGCTAGAGAAGAGCAGGTCCGACTGCAACAGCCTCCCTTTAAAAAAGAGGTACACGTGGTTCTGCTGATGCCACTGGCTAAGGGGGAGGGTCCCTTTTTGGGAAAGCAAGTTGGTGCGCGGGCAACCGATCCCACTAGTACAAGAGCCAGATGGGCTGCCAAAAAAGTCGGACTTACAGTGACTGGGATTTGAGAGGGGAGGGGGGTCCTGAGTAGAGGTCAGAAAAATAGCAAATGGGTGGTAACATGGGAGGAACCATGCAAAGGGCCCGCAGCCACCTGTTTGAAGCTGTGGCTATGTAAAGGGACGGCACTTGTGTTGGGTGTTTGGAGAGTTGCAGATACCAGCTCAGTGTCTTGAAGGAGTAAAGGTATGGATGGATGTCCGATGAGAGCTTGAGGAAAGAGGAGCTCCAAGATGCCATTCCCATATTAAGTTTTGCAGAGGCATTGGGGTCTCGCTAAAAATAAGGCCCTCTGCGGGACAACTCCGTGGACAAGATGGCATCCTCACAGTGGGTTGTGAGTGTAGATTTTCACTGTGTGCACAGATGGATGGAGAGAAATAAGGACTCTAAGTCAAGCACAGACTTGTTTTTGCATTTTGATGCCTTTAGATCCCTGTATTTGCTTGAGATGTTCTCAACTGTGATTTCACAAGCAAATGTAGGCATTGTCTGTCAGTGAAGTCACAATTAATCAAAATGTTGTAATTTAGTTCAAAGTTGTATTGAAAATTCCTGAGCTGGACAATTTAAAGTACATAATACGTCATTGTGTTTCTAGATTTCTACAGACTCTCGACATACATTCATCTATGATGACTCTATGTGTGAACTGCTAATGAGTATTTCAGAGATATAGGATCAGTGTGTCCTGACTGGAGGATTGCCAGTCTCCCAGAGCAAACCCCGGGGAAGGATAACAGCACCAAGGTTGTCGTTAAAGCTCTCCAATGAAGTTCATGACAAAAGAACAGCACGGCACAAACAAAATGAACCGAGCCACCTCTGAAAACAGAATTTTACCACTTCAAGGAGTACACTTTCCGGTGCAAACACAATTATCTCAGTAGTCCTATAGATGATTCACATCCCAATTTAAACCACTCAGTTACAAAAAGATAATCATCTCAGGGGTAGCTGACACAAACCTGCCGTCCTCCATCAAATGTAAACACAGACCCTGGCAGAAGCACCAGCTCATATCCGGATCTCAAAAGGTGCCATGAACGCAGTAGAAACTGCCTTTAACTGCTATTAAATCAACACTGACTGAATAAAGATGTGCATGACTATGCCACCATGATTCACCTAATAAATCATGAATATTGTATTCACCACAGAGGAGGTATCCGGAAACCAAATGGCTTTCTGAAGAGAAGAAAAGTAACACACTGTTGTTTTTTTGTTTGTTTATTTGTTGTTGTGAGCTGTAGCTATCATGTGGCATGGCCGACAGAATGATGTCATGTCAGTTATATTTCTGCACACTTGTCAGGAATCTGTGGAGAGTATATTTTGGAGGCAATGACCTCAGTGGACAAAAGAGACAGAAACACGGAACGGGGGAGAAACAGCAAGCGACTGGGTGACAGTTTGGGATCATGGCAGCTATTAGTTTACAATGGGAAAGGAGAGAGTGTGGCTATTAATAACAGTGTGTAATATGATCAGCCCTCTCCCCCTGCCAGCATGGTGGGTCTGACTGTGTGTATGCATGCCCATTTAGATGCCAGGGAGGGTGTGGGAGGGTTGGGCACTGGATGAGGGTTTCTACTACGCAGAGCTGAGCTGTTATTGCTAAAATATCACACTATCGTGATGAAAACATTTGTCTCTGTATATGTCCCTCATTAAGTTCTGAGGGTTATGACAGGATCGTGAATAACTAAGCAGCTAATAGGACATGTCATCAACTTATCATATGAAAGGGAAAAAGTTGGATTTAGTAATTTTCTAAGTTTTTAAAAGTTTTTATCTCATCGACATTACTTCATCTTCAACTGCTTTACTTCTATCTCTTTTAAAAACCCTGTGAGAATCTTAGTGAGAGAAAGAGAGAGGTGGCAGGGGTGGTGACTGTAAAAGTTCATCAAAACAAATCCTCACACACATCTTTATATATAATAAAGGTGTGTGTGCCTCCAAATGATAATTTCTTTCCTATTTCCTCATGTCATTAGACCAAGAAGTCTGAGACAAACGGACTGAAAGGTTTCCAGTTACACACATCAAGCCTGAATCAATTATTTTGAGAGATCTCTGGCAGGACCGGCTGCTGCAGTAACGGCAGACAGCAGCGGGATGTGACATTTTTCCAGGCAGCACAGGCTGAAAGACACACTGTCTCTTTACAGACGTTAATCTGACTTTCGCCACCACTGAGAGCTGACATTTCGCCTTCCATCAAATTAAACAAACAAATGTGTGACCCACTGCAGCAGCTGACACTGCTTCCTTCATTTGTGTTTGTGTATGTGTTTGTGTGTGTGTGTGTGTGTGTGTGTGTGTGTGTGTGTGTGTGTGTGTGTGTGTGTGTGTGGCAACCTGTAGCACCTCTGAGGTGAACAGCACCCCCCTCTGGCTGATGCACCAACAGACCTTATTACAAGTCCATCCTCTGCCTCTCATCCCTCCTTCAAATTTACTCAAGCAAGATTGGTAACAACAGCAAGCATCTGTACCATCTGTGTCAAGTCACTAAACTGTGTGTGTGTGTGTGTGTGTGTGTGTGTGTGTGTGTGCGTGCGCACGTGTGCGTCTGTGCATCTTTGTGCCGTTGCTACGGCGACTGAGAGCCTGTCTCGAGCAATTCACTCAGATGAGAAAAGAGAGAAAGGAGTGCATATGTCTCAGGTAGATGGTTTGATGAAACAAAATGACACAGAAGTCACTCTGGGTCTGTCAGACCCAGTCAATGTAGAGAGAACGTAGGGGATTTGTTTTGGAGGTTGGGGTTACAGTCAGGCCAAAAAAGGTCTTACATTTTGTTGTGAAGACACAGAAAACAATGCAAATGTGTCTCCCACCAGTGAGTAGTCTAGTCTGCTGTTCAGGACATTTTCATCTGTGTAATGAAATCTTTTTAAAGAGCTCAGCCCGACAGGTCACGATGACTCCACAGTCTTTATGGCTTCGTCCTGGTTCTAGGGCGACGTCTATCTCCTCTCCGCAGGTTGATGAAAGGCCCGCAAAATACACCTGAGAGCCGTTGTAACATCACCTCACCTGCAATGGCAGCGGGTGTGAATGTGACACGTCTGATTCGGGGCGCTAATGAGATCTAAAGGCCCTGTTGCCTTGAGTAGGAGTGAGACGAGGTGAGGGGTGGGGGGTTGGGTGGACGGGGCAAGGTGCGATGGGAAAAAAGAAAATTAGACAAGAGAGCGAGGGACAGGAAAGGAGAGGAATCGTGAAAAGAAGGGAGAGAGGAGGAAATGAAGGAACGGCGGCGCATGATGAAGATGGGGGAAGAAATTAAATAAGGAGGCAGGAAACTGGGAAATATGCCCGTGTGACTAATAACTAGGCAGTAATTAATGTGGTGGGGATGATGGGCCAAGCTCGAAGGCTCGTCGGAATGGTGTACAATGACACACATACACACACAGTGCACTCACATACACACACAGGCACATATCTGAAGCACACTTCAACTTCAGCGAAGAAAAGCAAAGCACGATATTTCACTTGCTAGGTACGTAACACTGGGCTCATTTTAAGTGCGTCTTTAATTAGGTACACATGCAGTCGTTCCATAATAAGATGCAGATTCAGTTTTATGGTCCTCTTGTTCGTGACATATCCAAAAGAAATACCAGATGGTTTCAATCTCAAATTTATTGGAGCCATAAAAGTACATTTAGTAGTATATGCTGCACGTTAACTGCTTTAAACACTATACATTACACACGTATGAAGCAAAGTATACAGTATACAGTCACGTGAAGCCCTGCATTGTATGCATCCATTAATCATAACCTCTTCCACATGCAGACTTTTCTGCTCTACAGGCTACGTCACCTTGCTCCAGGCATCTAAAATTGGCACAGATGGGTTGATGTTTTCTGAATCTGTACAAGACAAATATGTGACCAAACGTCTGGCTGAACACTACAGGTCAAACTGTAGCTAAGGAGAAGTTTCTACTGTTTGCAATCTTCATTCGTCCATATCATCCAGGGTTAAATTGTATGAGCTGTATGTTATTTTATTTCCCATCCAAGAGGCTTCTTCATTTGTCACTTACTACCAATAACAATAGTCATGAACAACAGACCTCAGGTGACTCCAGCGGCTCTTTACAACCACTGTTAACAGCCAATGGATGCGCTAACATTTTCAGAGAGGCTAAATCCTGGAATCCCCCCCAGCCAACTAGAACTGAGGAAGTTTTGGAGGAGGTCGCAAGACTGTACGGAACAAAACAACTCATTGGACACGTTGTTGGGATACGACTGCAAACATATTTTTGACTTTGACCCTGACTCTGCTGTTTCAGAAAACTGATGCCAAGGAGGGAGAATCAGCCAGGTGTAGAAATACCACAAATGGCATAATATAAAAACCTGTTTCCAGAGGACACTGGGAAGTGATGCATACATCTAGGAAACACTCTGTTCTACCAGGATTTGTATCTCATTAAGATTTTAAAGTCAAACAAATGCTCATATCTTTTATGCCTTTTGTCTGAGCCCACAAAATATTCTCATTTGTTTTGTTTTTTTTCTTTGTGCCTGATTTCAGTGGGCACTCAGGGCCACGGTAACATTTTGAATATTTATGACAGATCTTGACTTTAACCTTTCAAACCCTGCTCTGTGAGTCATAACAGACTCGTGCTTTCATCCAAACATTGTTCAAAGCCAGGAAACATTTTGATTGTACTGTCAGAGACCAAATGTCAGGCTGAATCTTGGCATAATGTGTGTCACATACAACCACTACCACGCCTTCAGTGTAATGGTACGGCCATAAAAACAACACTGTCTTTGTCAGAATATTCCACCTGTGCGTCAACAAATTGTAATGCACTGTGTGCGCTTCAACGTTTACGCACAGTGGCTGTCGCTCGGTAGATCTGTTATGACACAAGTACCCCACAGGCAATCAGAGCAGAGCAGCGGGTGTTCACATGTGACAGGAACCAGTCGCAACCATGATTTTTTTTTTTTTCCCCCATCTGACTCAAATCAACAGACCAGATTGGAGACTCACTCCTCAACGTAAAAAAAAATGGTTTGACTTGCAGTTGATCAAATATGACTAATATGCCAAATTAGACCCAAGTCACAACCCTACACACACACATACACACACACACACACACACACTGACACCTCCCACAAAGATCGGTCTGGCCCTGGTGCCCGCTCCCTCGCTATCCCACACCCACGGTCCGTATGCTGGTATAAATGTTGCTAAGCGTCTCCACACGCCACCAACTCTCTCCCGCTCCGACACAGAGACACGAAAATCTTACAAAAATCAAGGGCAAAAACCCCCCCAAAAATCACCGGATGACGCAATGGCAGAAATTCAAACACAATATCTGAAAAAAAGTATAATAAAAACGTGCACAATGTATCTCCTTTCTTCAAGTCTTGAGTTGGCTCCTCGTGCGAAACCCCGGCCAACCTCTCACAACTGGTGTCCAAGCAACCGCAGAGAGAAGAAAAGAGCGTACACTCGCTTACGCAAGTGCACACACACACGCGCGCACACACAAACACACACACACAACAGACGTGCGTGCGCACACGTTAGTGAAGGCCAGCACACATACATGAGATTCTCTGACATGCAATTTTGTATTATTATCAGGCGAGGCCTTGACATTTCCAGGATAATGGGGGAGAGGGCGTGTGCAGCGGCTGTGAGTGAGCCAAATTCTTTACAGTCCAGAAGTCTTTCAGGTGAGTCTTTCAGGTGATGGGCTGTCGGGCTGCGTGCGGCCGTCTTCCGTGGTGCGACTCGACCGTGAGTGAAAAGGGAGTGCAGCCGGACTTCCTGCGAGATTCAATACTTCTCTGTAGAGTCGAATGAGACCCGAGGCTCAAGTGTGCCTCAGTGCAGTTCAGCGGCAAACAATGAAATAAAGCCAACTCCGGGGAGAGGGGAGACATTCATCGCAAAGCTGCTTTGTAAGGCTTTACAGCAAGTTTCGGCTAAACTGAGTTGGAACATCAACTCCACTGTTTTAGTTTATATCACTCCAACTGTAACAGTGTCATTTTCACTCGCAGCGGGAGGGCGTTTAGCGTGAAAAATATCTTAGAGAGGGTTGCTAGTTGATTAGCATGAAACATTAGCCAGTTAGCGGCTAGCAGCTGAGGAGCCTGATGTTTTCCTTGGGAGTTGGGCCAAAAACTGAAATGAAGTAACAATAACGTTAAGGTTAGATTTGTCTCAAACTTAAAATAACGTTCATAAAAATAATTATTGGTAAGTATAGGCCAATGGTTGTTCATTTATTTCCGGTGAACAATTAAACATTTCAAAAACTGTTGCTATTCAAGTGCTCTTTTGCACATCTACAATTTCTGAGCTCCAAATACATGCTCAAATTATTTGAATATTTGCACACTGTTTTACGGTTGCTTCATGTGTTAATTTTATGTGTTTTACTCTGATTTAGTTGCGCGACACAGTAAATGTTATTAGGACTGCTTGTTAGAAAGGTAACATTAGCTCCTAGGACTGCATTGTGGGCAGTGTTCAAATTCTATCTTACACGTACTGATTTGTACTAGAAGCAAAACCAAAAGGCTTGAAATTGAGTTTAGTGCTGATATACAAAACTGTGAGACACTGTCCGCCGTTGCCTGGTATTATTTTTGTTGACACAGTGCTTTTAGCGCAGTGCTACGGCCTGTGTGCTGCCAACATTTCCAACTGCTCCAGGCTGTGCACTTGGTTCTCTACCACTTTATTTTTTTTTTTTTTTCTCACCAGAATGCACTGGAGAGTCCTCCAGTCACACGGCACCCACGGTGACCGTTAGGGCGCGGCGTTTGCATCCAACACCAATACTTGGTATGTCAGCAAATAAGCTGTGAACGTAGCGAAATGCAGAGACAGCACACACCTAATCAGGAAGACTCTCGGGCCTTCGGCTGCTCATTTTCTGGACCTTCTTTTCGGGCATTCGCGCCTGGAGCAGAAGTTCATTTGTCCGTAGCCTCTGTGCCGTGAGACCATTTAGTCTCTGTCAAGAAATGTCAATACTCAGAGACTCATTGACAGTTGGCTGATGACCGGAGGATGCGACGTTGCTTGGTAACAGTAAACCTGACAGACTGATCAGGCTTCAGACCGAACAGTTGGTGTGTGTAGGATGGGTGTATGTGCTGTAGTAAGTGTGCATGATGTGTGTGTATGTGTGCCTGTGTGCATGTGTGTGTGTGTGTGCGTGTGACTATGAGCTGTGGAAATGTGCGAAACAGGGACGTGGCAAGAGGCCGGGAAAAATCATGCCTGAGTCAGGGTCAGGAGGTTTAACCTGTTTTCAATCAGGATTTGCACAATGAAGAAACCGAAACAGATGGTCCTTCAGTCAGACTCAGTCTTTACCCCCTTTTTTTTCGGATTGGTGAGCTGCAGTAAGCAGTGATAGTGGCAGTGACAGTGACCAGGGTGACACGGTGACTTGGAGAGTGTGTGTGTGTGTGTGTGTGTGTGTGTGTGTGTGTGTGTGTGTGTGTGTGTGTGTGTGTGTGTGTGTCACCAGGGTTTGTATTCCTTTGTCCTTTGTGAGCCGGAGACAGACCCCTGCAGACCTCCCAGACATCCTCTGATACTGAACGGGTAAAATAATGCACGGATGGACCCAGAAAGCACCGGTGCTTGAGTTGGTCTATTGTAAATTGGTGCCTGAAGCAACAGCCACAAAAGCAGGCCCGCATACTACAGTGCCCCGTGTTATTAAACGAAAAATGTAAATTACTGACCCGCTTGGATTGTTTTCCCACATTTCACCAATTATGTACTGGGATGAGTTCCAGCTTGAAGAATAGCACCAAGCTGTTGCAGCATCTGTTTAGTGCAACAAGTCCGCCAAATAAAACATGTTGCAAAGCACTGATGAAAGAAAACAATGCGCTGGATTTAAAACAATTATTCACAACACAATTCTTGACCCAACAGTCCTGTCAGTATGAAATACCTCCCAAAGTTAGCACACAAACCAACTATCAAATCGGCATCAGAATCACATCAGAAATGTTTTCTTGATTTGCAAATTACTCTGAAAATAAAACACATTTAGTTCAACCTCGGCAGATTTTAAATACCCCCCCCCCTTATGTTCATGGTTTTCTGAGTGAGTATACTACTCTGGGTGCCACATTTCACACTGCTGTATGACCTACAGGTGTCAGGTTCTTTTTTATGTAAGACCTCTAAAAGTGCTTCTTAAAGGTCAGTTATAGCATTAAGCATGGTTAAGGTTCAAGGAAGAACTCCTGCACTGTCAAAAACCAATCACTGATTATTGATTGGAAATAGAGACAAGTTCATTTTTCTCTCGAACCATTCATCTGCCAATCCAGCCCCTTGTTTTGTGTGCTCTCTAGCCGTGCTTCAAAAGACGTCCGCTTCTTTTTTTGTTGTTCTTTCAAATCAAAGTTGAATACTCCATCTTTTTCTCCCTGTTGTGACAGCATACGGCCATGAAATGCAGCAGCCATTTTGTGTTGAGATTAACAAGCTGTAATCAATGCCTCTGCAGGTCTCCGAGCAACACCTAATGTGACAGCCCCTTTAGGCCGTAATTGCAAATTGTAATTGTGCTCCAGCTAACAGGCCTTGTGGGGATGGCGTAATTAAGAAACTGCTGGTAATGGAGGACAGTTATCTCTGTACCGATGTCTGACCCAACCTGGCCTAATGTCCGACAGCAGTGAAATGGTCAAAGCAGAGATGTGAATCATAAATACGGGGGGGGGGGGGGGGGGAGAGATGAATGACTGGCGAAGCAGAAATAGATCTGGGACAAGCAGGGACGTGAATCTACGCAGCAGGGAGAATCCATCAGGTCTGACTGTATATCTGCCTGGCATTGATTGGACGCCCATTCGCCTGACGGTTCACACTGTGTATTGTCACAGGTGATGGATCCGCTCCACGCGAAAATCATAAAAAAAAGAGGAAGAAGCACGTCGGCCGCTCTGTCATTACTCATAAGTGCACCAGCCGACGTCACCGAGATGCAATTAACAAGAGGAGTCACGACTGACACGAAGCAAGGCTGGAGTATTTCAGGAGAGGGCAAACAAAGACCCGGATGAGTCAAGTCCTCCTGAGGAGGTTTGGATCTTGTGATCCGCATTTTTTCTAAATCTCATAATTAACTCATTTCTCCCGCCGTGAGCAGAAAGTGGAGCTGCGGTTGAGCCGAATTTTCGAATTTCCCGAGCATCGAGTATTTTGCCACGAGGTGTCACATTTCAAGTGAAGTCAGCGTTAGTTTAACATGCGGAAACGCGTTAATGTAAAAGAAAAACAACATACATTCGTCACATTAAATTGAAATGATGTTGCGTCTTGGAGTCACCTCTCAGCACGAAGCTTTCCGGGTCAAACCCTGGTTGGACCGAGGGTCTCTCTCTCTCTCTCCACATTCACCCTGTGCCTGCGTGGGTTTCCTCTGGGCACCCTGATTTCCTCAGATAGTCCAAAAAACATGCATTAAAGTCAACTGGAAGACGCTAAACTGCCTCAGATAGCGGCGCAATTGGAGTAGCGAGCGTGTCCTTCAATGTACCGGGATCTGCCCAAGTTGTATTCCCTGCTGTTGTGAGCAAGAGATTGGCACCAGCAGACCCGAGCGACATGGTTGGGTACAGAGCAAGCGAGACAGCGGATTGATGGATGGGTGTATTATCCTTCAACTGAAGGGTATGCCTTCTCTTTTTTCCCTTTTTCTTTTTTGTCTTGACAGGAGCTCAGAGCGCCGAGTCCGCAACCGCGGACTGATCGCCGTGAGCGCGAGCGGCGGCGGCCTCAAAGGCCACCGTAATCACTGTGATTTCTCAGATCGCTCATCGCGGTGCGCCGCCCGCCTGTCATCAGCCGGTCGCCTCCGTATGGCTTGTCACCACGGCTCTCAGCCAAGCGGCCCCGCGTCCATAATGGGGCCCGATGGGTCCCGCGCTGCCAGCCTGCGCTATCAGCGCCGCACGCGATTAGAGAGGCAGAGCCGGGTCGGCAGAGGGCGGAGGAGAGAGGAGGCGCAGGAGCAGACAATGGTCTGACACGTCCTGTGCCCTCCGAGTCTGAGAGCGCCAGACAAAGCTTCTTTTGCCATTTCAGCCCAAGCTCGAAGGTGAGATGTGAAGCAACATGTAGGTTTTATTTATTGTAGTTTATTTTTTGCTTCAGATGTTCCGTGCAGTGCTGCAGATGCAGGAAGGTCAAGCTTTGCTGTTTATCCGTAGACTTAAATGCCAGTTCTCAAATCACTGAACAAACTGGACGTGTGCCAGTGGCTGGATCATTTCATTAAAAATGTCATTTGTCCACAGTCATTCTTATCTGACTGTTTTTAAACATGTCCATTTGCAGCACTTAGATAGATATTTATTGACATGGTCATCAAAAACTAGCATGTTTTGTCACAAACAATGTTAGCAAATGACTTGGAGTTTGGCTTGATAATGAGCTCAGCCGTGTGGCTAAAAAGTAATTCTGACCTTTTTTTTTGCCTATTTAACAATAAATTATGCATTCTGTACATGTCCAAATCATCTCAGCCTGGCCTCTCTGACACTATCTCCAATCTTCGAATATGTGCTGTCCCTCCATCCTTGTCCATCCACACACTTTAGTCTCCAAGTGATGTAACACTTGTGGTAAAAACAAACAGAGCATCCCTGCCAAAGACTTTTCATTGCAACAGAAACAGGAACGTATTGCGCCTTGCAAACTTCCCCGCGCTGCTTTAAAAACCACCACAGACACAATAAAAATGTACTGGGAGTGGGTGGGAAACTATATGAAATGCAAGCGAGGTCCACAACCGGCAGGCAGGACAGGGAAAAGTGAGGCAGGGAAAGTAAGAGCAGCACATGAGAGCTCTGAATGAAAGGGGTGCAGTGACTCTGCATTTTCATTGTTTCTCTTTCCACTGACTCATCCCTTTCAATGAGCACATTCACTGCCAGTGACACAACAGTACCCCCCTCCACCCCCACCCCCGTCTCTGCTGATCTTTCTGTCGTTCCTCCATCCATTCCATTTACTTTTCTCTCCATCGCCTCCTGTGTTTTATGCTCATATCTCTCCCGCTCTTACCTCCCTCTCTTTCCTCTCTCTCTCCTGTCGAATCCTCAGACTTGTTTTTTTCTCTTTTCTTTTTTGGGACAACTTCCTCTCTGTGTTTTTTTCTTTCTTATTTCTCCCCTCCAATAAATGAGCTGGTCTTGTGATGGGAAACAAGAACTTCCCTATTTTACTCTGCTCGGGGGAAAACACACACACACACACACACACACAGAGGGAGAGGGAGAGAGAGAGAGGGGTTGGCTTTGATTTAGAGCTGGATCCTGTTTGTCAGTTAGGACAACCACTTCCACATCCCCAGGATGCAAACACCCTCACACAAATACACTCATGCTCTCTAGTCATTTTTGTGTGCACAACTCCTATCCAGGTTGTGTGCGCACGAGGCGGATTCTTTGTTGTTTCTCACTGTCAAACGTCAAGAGACTTTGGTTTATAATGGTTTATAACAGCAGAATCATTCACTGGTTTCCTTCACGTAGATCTACAACCAACAGAAGTACGGCAGCTGCATCTCTCAGGAGGGCTGAGTCACTTTCTGAGACGGATGGACAGTGCCGTCGTACACAAATGTGACCAAAAACAGAAATAAATGTTGTTTGTTTGTTGGGGACTATTTTCATCCGTGGATTAATACACATTAGATGCTTGAGTGAGTTCTCCAAGTAGCAGGATAAGATATGCAGGACTGACTCAAAATACATCACGTTAGCCAGTGGAGTTATTCGGTTCAGTGGTTTGTTGGTTAGGAGCAGGGCAACAAGGCGGACGAGTGGATAGAGCTGTTGTCTGACAGGAAGAGGAGGCGCCCGGGTTCAAATCCCTGTAGGACCGTGGGCCTTTTTGGTTGGCATGTACTCCCCATTTATGTGTGGGATTCTCTCTTCCCCCCCGAATCCTGAATCAACTGTGTTTAGTCTGATTGTGAGTCTGGGAGTGAATGTATGTGTTTGTCCTGTGATGGACTGGTGGACTTCACCCAGTGTGAGCTGCAGACAGATGCCCAGTGGACCCCGCAACAGTGTTGATGGATGGGTTAGGGGGGTTGCAGCTTAAAGGTTATCCTAGATATAGCATGCATGAGTTTTTTTTCACAGCTTCACATTTGTATTTATTATCTTTTTGAAAATGTGGGATGCCTCCTTGAATTGGAAAGATAGGTTAGATAGGATAGGCAGGCCAAAGAAAAACAAAATAAAACAAATAGGCAGATACTTGGGTTGTTTGTAAACTGAGCACGTTTTAGATGTCTTAAAGATCCACTATTGGATTTCTGCTCCATTCTGTGGCAGTCTTCCTCACGGCAGAGATACAGTCAGGTGGCCTCTTATCCACTATCACTTTTTCTACAATGCAAACTTGTTGTTGTCTTGTTGTTGTGAAAGAAATTTCTTATATAAAAAGATACTTCACATTTTACAACAAAGTATGTAATGCGTCTGCAGCCAATCAGAGGGACCCCGCACTCAGTGAGGCTTTCACATTGCCTACCATTTCCATAAATCTCAGCATGCTAATCAACGTATGGCCCCCAAGCCACCAAAGATCATCAACTGACTCATACATCACCCGCTGAGAGCTATTTGAATATCCGACATGCGAGGCTAGAAAAAAAACTCACGCCTGATTTCATTTCCCCTCTCAGTGAGTTGTTGTTTATGCCAAATGTTGGCCTTAACGCTTTCATGTTTGGCTAATTACAGAAATGAAACACTCGAATACTTTCCAATTTCACTTAACCTTTTTAAGATTTCAAGAGTTGATGCTATGTCATTGCAATTCTAAAGGGTGTTTTCTTCTGTTGCTCCAAAGCAAAGGGCTGTGTGCTTATTTGCATGCATTGGCAACAATACGCCCATTGTTCATGTAAAACCAGCCGGTGAGAGGGCTTCATTTCCTCCAACCGGTCACAGGTGGAGGGAGTTCGTGTGAGTGTGAAAAGACGCCACTACATTGATCGCTACATTCAGCCACATTCATAATATTGCATAATAGGAAAAAGACATTATTAGAAGTCGAGATATTATTATCTTTGAGATAGTATTAGGAAGATTTCAGCCAAGCAATAAGAAAGGTTTTGATTCCCATTTCCACCACCATGGGATTCATCAGTCTGATCTCTTCCATCACGTCATGTGAACAAGGGTCCTAAAGTTGACTGTGGCAAACAGTCTGTGTGTGTTTATGTTTGTGCGTTTGTGTCAACCAGGGGACTTTCGCTCTTGCCTCGGGGTCACAGACCTCACAACAAAGGTCTAATTCATGCCCGCAGATTTGAAGATGGGCTTCATCAGGAGTTGCAGGGCAACTACAAAGTTATAACTCTTTCCCTGATGAAGTATGAAGTGCAGCTTTGCGCGGCACAAGGTCATGAGACGCACAACAAATTTTTTGGAAGCTTCCGGAACAAACAGAATAGCCCACAGAGCGGTCTAAATCCACCGGCATCCCAAACCAAACTGAAAGGGGCGAGAAAATCAGAGAAGGTCAAACCTCAGGCGAGTTCCTCTGTGCTTAAACATTTACTTTCTCACAGTATTGCATGCATGGTCTGACCTTCGTGACAACACGTACACACACACCTGAGGCGTGTGAAACCATTAGAAGTCATTAGCCCTGTGTAGCCCTGAGGATAATCATTTCTTTCAGTGACTCCATGTGAGCCTGTGGCCACTTCGGTCTCCTAACACCTGTGAACCTTCCGGGTTTAAGTTACACTTATGGCCTGCTCACAAGAGCAAAAGCAGCTGTGCACTTCACGCCCACACGTGAGCAGCTTGGATGAAGACTTGAGGAGTGAAGCTTTGCTTGAGAATGGAGATATTTTCAAGAAGGCAGTCGCAGTTTCAGCAGAGTGGTTTATGACTTGAATGGGCTTTGTCTGCCTACATTCTTTGAATAAAGATCATTTTCGTGCTGCAAATGTCTCCACATCCTCTGCAAACTGAGCATCAATGGCAAATGCCAACACTAAATTGCGCTTGCTCTGAGATGTAGATAATGTCGAGGGGTCTTGGGGGGGGTGCCTATCACCAGTACACATAGGGCAAGGGTGAGAAATGCACACACACACACACACACACACACACACACACACACACACACACACACACACATGGCATTCACTATCACATTCAAATCAAATCTTCGCCTTCAGGTCGTGTGATTCTGGAACGCTTGTGAAGACCAACTCAGACTATGTTTTTGAACCTGGTCCAATCCAGTTTCCACTCTTTTATCACTTTGATTTATAGTGGAGGTCAGTAAAACCTTTGTGGAGGGCAGACAAGAGAAAAGTGATGGATGATTTCACCTCATTTGAGGGAGCAGCACCGAGCAGCACAGCTCCCGTTGGCTCACTGTCACTTATAAAAGAATGGAGCCGGGCTTGGAGGGGTTTGGCTGTTTTGGATCGTGGTGCGATGAGAGAAAGAAACAGGAGGAGGGATTTGTCGACCGGATAGCGCAGTGACATCAGCTTTGAAAAATGTGTGTGTGTGTGTGTGTGTTTGTGTGTGCGTGTAAGTGAGTGTATGTCAGTGTCTGAGAAATAAGCGGGACTCAGGAAGGAGAGGGACAGGAAGAGCGCTCACTCTGTCCTTTTTTCAGAACTAGGAAACACATAAATGCCTCTGTGTCACAACAATTCAGTCAGCCCATATTATTTGAGATGTGAAGTAAGTAAGAAGAATTTAAATATGTGAAATGCTCCAAACAGTAGATACTGTGGCTCGAGAGGAGCGCCATCGTCCACTTATCAGAAGGTCAACAGTTTGATCCCAACCCCTGCCCCCTACATGTTGAAGTGTCCTTGATCAAGCTGTTGAACCCCAAACTGCCCCTGATCTTTTATCAGTGATTGAATGTGTTTGAATGGTTAGAAATCCTGGTTGAGCAAACAGTTTTGCAGGGTGGTCTTTGCCACCAATGAATGGATGAGTGTGACTGATAATGCAGAGCACTAAATGGGAGTCTAACAGTAAGAGTGACGCAAGAACAACATTCCTACTTCATCTTCCCTTTGCTTATGGAATGAAAAGCTGCAATAGTGTGTTATCAGCCAAAAGTTGTTTCGATTATGGCTTAACATCAGTGCCTCCATTTAATTCTTTTTTGGAAATTGCAGGGGAGCCATTGAAAAACTGGTTAATTTGGAGTCTGGCTCGCTTCCTGATGGTGTAACAGCTCCTGACATCAAGGAATAATCAGACAATAATTAATTTCTGAAAATTGGATTTTGACAATGTCAAGTAACAAGTTATTTTCCCACAATAACCAAAATATCCAACCTATTTTGGCTAGAGGACTTTGCCCAAGTATACTTAGGTATGCAAAGGCACCATGTAGCAAACCACCCACCAAGTGGATGACAACCTGGGGCATGTCATTACCAGTACGTGAAAGAAAATTTGTGGTAAGATAAGTTCTTCCAATTTTACACCAATTTATTATTTATAAGATCTTCAATAACTCACTCAAAGACATGCAACTTGTTGATGCAACTGCTGCTATCTCTGTTCATATATCGCCTGCAATTCTCAGAAGGAAATCCCAGACACTCCTCTCCCTCGTCTCTTCCCCAAACTTTTCCAGGAGGATCCAAAGGCATTTCCAAGCCAGCCAGGTGCAATCTCTTGTCCCCTGGGTCTGCCTCTGGGTCTGCTTTCAGATAGATATGTGCCTTAAAAAAAACCCTTGAAGGCATACATTTGTGCTTGATTGCAGGGGAGCAGTGGCTCCACTTTGAGCTCTTAACCCTGAGAAATCTCAGAAATCTCATAGATGAAATGGCATTTATAGGAAATCAGTTTGTCTGAATTATTTTTCTCCTTTCTCCCTCGCTTTCATTCATTTTATAGGCACCAGAGTGAGACTTCTGCCTCAATAGACGATCTGTGGGTGAAGCGAGAGACAGCGAGAGCGAGGGAGACAGAGCGAGTGAGAGAGAGAGAGAGGGAGAGGGAGAGAGAGTGAGAGAGAGAGAGAGAGAGAGAGAGAGAGAGAGAGAGAGAGAGAGAGAGAGAGGAAAAGGCGTTTCCAGGGTTGTGCAGCCGGTGTCATATCAGACCGAGCGGCGGACGGACACGGAGCGGAATCACGACCACCCTGATCCCGTTATTCCCGTTACACCCACTGTTCCCTGCGCTCTGACTGACAGGCTCAATCCCACCCGTGTCCCCTCTCACGGCCACGCTGATGCAACACTCTCACCTCCATTCGTGAACGACAAAAAAAACCCCTGCAAAAGTGAACCGAAACCACCCAAGACCGACCGAGTGGACTTTTCCCTTTTGCACACATTTTTCCCCCCTTTTTCCTTTTTTTTTTTTTTACATCTCAAATTAAATTCCCACACAGCTGCTTCCTGTGAGACCCAGGGGAGATTATCCTCGTGCATCTCTCGCTCTCTCTCACTCCCCCCCATCCTCTTGTCTGCAGCTGACTCATTTTCTGCTGGGGTGAGTACACGTCTCCTCTCCTCTCTCTCTCAGTGTGTGTGTGTATGTGTATGTGTGTGTGTGTGTGTGTGTGTGTGTCTGCATGAGACGGGGCATCTCCCCGGGTTCGTATCCGGTACCGGACAGCGCTGCATTCGCCGCATACCTGTACAGTAGGAGATGACCGCGCGACGGGTTTCCCAGACAGCCGGGCATATTCACTTTGCCTTTGCCATGAACTGGGTCACCGACAGACACGAAGACACGTTCAGACCATTGGGGACACTGGAGATACCGTGTGGTTCGTTTGTAATTCAGCAATTCGGTCTAAATGTTCGAAAAAGAAAACAAAAGTGGGGAAAGTGTATAGATTTCGTGGCAGGGACATTTGTGGTTCCAACGGCCAAGTGAAATGTGCAGTGTCACGACTCGGCTGTGAACTTGACTGCTCGGTGGCAAGTTTGGGAATTTCCTACATCCCAAGAAGGCTTTCAACGTACCACTGATTAAACTAATTGGATTGGGTTTTAGAGTCTGCATCCATGCGAGTCCCTTCACTTCCCAGTCAAATGTTCACCGTCAGACCTGGCACAGTGACGTTATGACGTGCTCCTTCACAGAACGTGCAGGACGATCTGAAAGGAGCTCATTTCCTAAGTTTCCTGAGGTGTTTTTCTTTTACAGTCACACAGAGGTTGGCAGGCTTTGCTGCAGTTCTTCTCGCCACAGATCATCCGCAGGTTTCTGCCCCCAGCACCCTCACATGGTTCAGTCAGAGGGAAAGGAGATGGTAGACCAGTGGCGACCACCTGTGACCCGCCCGGATGGCTGTGTGTGTGTGTCTATGTGTGTGTGCGTGTGTGTGAACGGATGGGGAAAGGGTGGGTCTTTTATGAATGGACATGCCTGGCCTCCCAGCTCCGCTCTACTTGTGTGTATGTGAGCTGTGAGGCGTCTGAATGATTCTCTCTGCTCTCTCCTCTGCCAAAAGCTTCTCCCCCGGTTTTAACTCACAGACAGTGTGTAAGTATGTTATGAATAATATCTGTTGAATTATTTAAGGCCTCACTCGGTGTAGGACTTGTAAATGGCAAGATGCCGATTTTTTTTTAAAAAAATGCAGAGACCAATTGTGGCAGAAGGAGCGAAGTTGGCCTCCGTTAGAGGTGGAAATAATAGCTTTGGTTTCTCCTAAGTGCATGTTCTCAGCAGCCACTGTTTGGATAATAAATAGGTGGGTAGTGGTGAATAATATAGTGCGCAAATTGCGGCTGTGATGTTTTTAAAATGCTTTGCAGTGTTTCTGTAGAAATCAGCTTTGTGTCTGTTCTTTGCCTTTTTTTAAGAGGTGCTAGAAATGTGGATTAGCACTGTGTGATGTGTTGATTGCCACAGAATCTCAGTTAGGAGCAAGAAAATATTCCAAGACTAGGACATTTCCTTGTAAATGCGGCATTTTGAGAAGTTGACGCAGTGTCGTGTTGCTGGAGTCTCTTGAAAAATGGTGTAAAACTTTGAGAAAAATTGTCCTGAACACTGACCTCAGTGGCATTCCTTTGTCATCCCATCTAGGCCTTATTGGGAATTTGTTACTGTTTGATACGCACTCTATGTAAAAGCAGTAGCACACTGAGTCTGATAGGACCAAGCAGTTATGTTGCCTTGACGGGCCAAAAAAAAAAAGATATGGAAGAAGAATATAAGAAGAAACACTAGAGAGTGCATATATGCTGAGGGCACCGCAGGCATACAGTATAGGGACATCCACATCCCCACACACTGTACACACACACACACACACACACACACACTGGACTGTGCGTGACACTCGTATGGCGTGACAGCTGTCAGTCCATTTCCTGAGAGGCTGCATTCCGGAGACGTTATCCCTCAAGCCGTGTCCGCTTGCTTTCTCGCACAGGCCGTTGAACAATCCCAGTGCAGGCGGACGGAGAAGGAGCCGCGAGAGAGGGGCCGGGAGTCCCCGAGAGCGTGGCGAATTCCTGTCGGGCTGGGAGGTTTTCATAAAGGAGTGAGGCGTCCCCGTTATCTGTACATTCAATCTGTGTAGCGTTCGCAAGCTCGCAGACAAAGATATGGGGCAACACGGGGTGCAGTTGTGTAGCTGGGGAGGCCTGGACGCACAACTGTATGAGCGTGTGTGTGTGTGTGCGTGTGTGTGTGTGTGTGTGTGTGTGCGTGTGCGTGTGTGTGTGTGTGTGTGTGCGTGTGCGTGCCTTGACTCAGCCTTTTGGGAGCCCGCCCTGTCTCATACATATTGATCTGTCTTCTCGGACGGGGGGAAAAAAAAAAAACAAAACTGGGCAGCACAGCAGAAATCTGCTTCCTCTCTCGGGTTCGCTTCCTCTGAGCGTGTGTTTGCCGGTGTCGGTTGTTCCTCCCACCGCCGGCCGTTGCTGCCGCCAGGGGAATGTTTGTGGTCGACTGTTTGCAGGCGCTGAGTCAAAGGCAGTTTTTCGGGAAGATCGCTGTTAAACCGGGGGTGGAACTTGAAACGGTCAAAACAAACGAGGAGCGCGCCAGCTCTCTTGTTTGCTCAGGCCCAAGCTGCTCGGTGTCACAACACACGTTAGGCGAGGAGGACACGCCATCCCTCCGCCGTGTCCAGGAGAAACTGTTCGCGGCCCCTGTTTTTCAGCCCGCGGTAACAACCAGGCTGGTCAAATGAGGCAAGGGCAGACTGGAAGTCACACATTCTTTTCGGGTTGACCCAAAGCGAAAGTGTTATGTTTAGCCCTTTCTTCGACCGCAGGGGATGTGGAATGGAAACTTTGCCCAGATGAAACACCTGATCTGTTTCCTCTCCGCTCTCTTCTTGGTTTCGTTTGGTATGAAACAACACGGGCCGGCTGCCAGCGGGCGGCGTGCAGCTCACCGACATTATCCGTCTGAAGTCCGACTCGCTGGCGTGGCCAAGACAAATCGTGGTCTGTCTTGTTTGCTTTCCCGTAATGGAATGACATTAAAATGTAGTTGGAACATTATATCTCACAGACAGACTCGTAAGGTCACAGCACCGCGGTTACCTACTTCGTAGCAATCCATCTGGACAGTGGTCCAAGATGTGTAATGAAAAGCAGTCAATGTCGAATCCCTGGTGCGAGCAGAGGGGATGTCGGAGATTTTGCCAAAAAGAGTATGATTTGTTCTGTCTGGACCTTCCTTGTCTCAACAAAATGTCACGGAAATCCATCCAATAGCTGAGGAATTTGCATTTGTGCAAAAATAGCCCCAGAGCTCAGGCACTCGGTTTAGAAATCAGCTTCATCGCAAACCAGAATTATAAACTCACAGGCTCAAAGTCAAAGTAAAGTACAAGGTCAGTGTCCACCAATATAATGTTTTAGGTGGGGTTATATCAGGTACTTTACTTAAATGAAAGTGTTTTTCTCACTGCTAAGCTTCGGATATTTCTTATATTGCACTGCCGTACTGCGGCGTGTCACATTATATGTATTGTGTTATGCAATGCACTTAACATGTCATGGGCCTTCGTAGAGGCTCCATAGGTGCATTATAATCGTAGATGGCATGCGGCTCCCTATTCTGTGATTGTAATGTGGTAGCTTAGCACACGTTCGTTCCCCTTTTTAAAAAAATAAAAATAGCCTTTTTGTGCATCGAGAACTCATATTCCATTGTGTTCACTTTCTTTACATAATCCAATTATTAAAAAAAACTTAAATTAATTTGACATTGCACCCAAACTCATAGATCTGAATACCCTCTACACGTTGTCATTTTCTTTAATTCAATTAGCTGGTTCTCACACTGTGGTTTTACAGCCTTAATGACGACTCCAAGCGCTTTTCCAGACAAGTCCTGCTCAGCAGTTTAGTCCGAGCCATCAATACGTTGCATGCATTTCTTTTTTACCACATTGTATGAAGAAATCCAGTAAATCTAAGGCTTGACAAGGACCTTCCCACCGGCACGACATCGGTCTCTGATAACAGCTTTAATATCGCCGGCAGAGCCGGGCTCGCCCCGGGCGCCGCTCCGCCGGGCCCGTTTTTTAATAAAGCCCGGCGCTGAGCCCGGTCCGTCAACGAGGCACGTCACCATGGCAGACGGGGGGCAATTAAAATCACACGGCGCTGAAAGCCAGCGTGGACGCGCGCGGCCCCCGGAGCGGGGACTCGGATAGCACGGAAACGAGGATGGCTTCCTGCGGCGGGGCGTCCTCTGACACGGCCTCCCGGGCGCCCGGCGAGAGAACGGATATGTCACTGTCAGAGCATCCCCTTCCCTTTTGTCCCCCCCGCCCCCCCCCCCCGCCCCCCCCCCCCCCCCCCCCCCTCCACCCCCCGACCCTCTCGCTTTCTTTGTTTACCCTGGCCGCGTGTGTGCGCCGGCCTCTCAGGAAGCCACAGAGGGTCAGTGTCATTACGCCGGGTTACATCACCGCCTGTAATCCAGCGCTCGCCGTCCCCCCCCCCCCCCCCCCCCCCCCCCGCCCCCCCGCTGCCTCGACGCTCTCCTCGGCTTCGCTCGAGGTATCCGTTTACAGATTAAACTGCCGGGGCAGATGACACTTTCTGGCTTGATGGGGATAGGGCGGAGGGGAGGGGAGGTGGGGGGGGGGGCGTTTCTTTAGGTCAACAAACGATCGTGCCACGACGCCGATAAAATAAAGGCATGAATGCGAGAAGAGTTCATCATGGAGATTGTTAAAACAACCCTGGACCAGACCAAATTAAGAAAATTGTTTATCTCACTTCTATTAATTGCAGTAAATGAGCAAACAGTACTTGAGGTTAAACACACAAACCCTTTATGTCTAATTGACCGTCTCGAAGGCTTTGGTTTCCATTGACCCTAATTGCATTCAATTACAGCCCCCACTCCACCTACCCCCGAGCGCAACCTCGACTGTTTCTCTCGTTCCCTCCCTCGCCACGCGCGGAGCGCTGCGCTGTTCTCGCGGCAGGTCGCGCCGCGCAACGCGCTCTCTGGTGTCACAAGGACCCAGCTGCGGACCTGGGCCCCGGGCTTGTGCTGTTAGGATGCTGCTCAGCCAGCTGAGCTGCCCTGGTCCCCAGCTCAACTTTGTGCAGACTCACCGTCTTTTATTACACCTAAAACCGTTCCACTACTTCACCTACTTACCGACCCAACTCGGCCCAGGCGGTTCCAAACGCTCCCCTAAAACACTCTTAAAGAGACGGAGCCAAACCAGGATGTCCCGTGTGACGTGTCACTAATATCCGCTCACTTTCCTTACCCGCTCTATACCAAGTTAATGTCATCTACTCTACTGGAACCTATCCCAGTGCTCATGGGGTGAGACGTGGGAAATACACCCTGGAATTGCCCTTAATCTGTCACACACAAACACACACACACACACACACACACTCACTGTTCACTCTCCCACACACCAGGGGGCATTAAGAATCTCCAGTGGGCCTAAACATGCATGTTTTTCAACCGTGGGAGGAGACGTCTTTGGAGAAAACCCACACACTGCAGTCCTACTGCAGCACGTATGCCGTAACCTTGGGAGAGACTCGTTCAAGAGTATCCTCGCAAATGGGCAAGATCATCCATTCGTCCATCCATCCGTCATCCGTTTTTTGGATCTACTGGTGTCTGTCTATACAGTGAGGGCACAGAGCCCGCTCCCTGACACGTGGGGTCACAGGAACGCGACAGAGTGGACCGGGCCGAGAGCGAAACCATCACTCCCGCCCACGCACTTTTAAGAACGTCAGCATCCGGCGCGCCAGACACTCGGCCGTTGTGCAAACAGGAAGTGATGCCTTGTAAGGGGAGGCTGCATTTCCAGTTACATCACCGCTCATAATCGGCCATTTCTCCAGTCACAGGGTTCTTATTGTCCCGATGCGTTGCAGTTAATGGACGGGCTTCGTTATCCACCTACGGCTACTAGTCAACATATGTAACGGCTCGCCGGCGGGGTTAATGCGCCAGGCGGCGCGACCGCGTTTGTTTACTGGGAATCCGGCATCGCGTCGCGTTTCTTCGAAGAGGAAGTGACACGGCCGCTCACAATTTGTGGGCCTTTCGACCGGGGGGGGAGGACGGTCTTACCTTGATAGACTGTTTGTCTATCCGGAGCATGCGCAACGATTTATTTTGAACTCCCAAATGCCAGGGAGGTTAAGCCTCTCTCTCTCTCTGGGAGGCTGCAGCCACATGGACACATTAAAACGCGCGCGCGCGCACACACCCGCGCGCGCGCGCACACACACGCGCCACTTTAATCCCCGCAGCAACTGCCTGGCCGCGCGGACGGCCAGTTGCCGCGCTACCAGGGACGCCTACACCAGCAAAAATCCACTTTTTTTTTTTCTTTCTTTTTTTTTCGTTCCGGGCAGCGCTCGCTTCCACTTTTCAGATGCCGCCCGTCCGCTCTGGCCCTCCACCGCGTCCGCGCGGAGCGGACAGGCTCCGGGTTTGATGCAGATCGACAGCGGATCCACAGGTTCACGGGAGGGGACGTAAAAAAAAAAAAAAAAAAAGGTCGGGCCGGAGTTGTGCACACAGCCGGAGAGAGGTTTTTTTTTGTTTTTGTTTTTTTTTTTTGAACGGATGCGGGGAGTGAGTACAGCGCGATGGAAAATTTTCAGAAGTCCAATCTGTGTGGCTGGCAGTGTTTCACTGAGGCCAGAATAATAGATGAAATCATCCTCACACACACACACACACGCACGCAGTACACACACATACAGTACACACACACACACAGGCGGCACACCTAAGCCTACACAGACGAACAGAGCCACTCAAACAGCGACGGTGCAGATGGGCCGAAGCGCACGCATGCACACACACGTGGATATGCACAAACACACACGCACGCGCACACACGCACACCCCTTGCTTTTACAGGAACACCAACACACGTACACACATACACACTTTGATTTGATCCCCATCGTCCGCGTGCATAATCTACTCTGCCGCTCGACTCCAAATGAAACGCCTCAGTGGGTCTGATTGGATTTGATAACAGTTGATTCGATTGGAGCAGCAGCGGCAGGAGGTGAATACACTTTGGCAGTGCATGCGCGTGTGTGTGTGCGCGGGTGTGTGATTGAGGAGTTACTGTACTATACAGGATGGCAGGATTCCCGTATTCCTCGCCTTCCATTTTCATCTTTCAGCATGTACAGGCGTGTAAGTGTGCATTTAATCATACCGAGCTATCTCGGGCTTCAGGTCCAAGATCGCACATGGATCTGAGTCGGAGTGGAGTAGGAAACATGGTGCAAAGCCCACCCCCCGTTCCCTCTCTGTGCTGTTGATCTGATGCATTTCACATGCTCCTCTCATCTGCATCTGCACAGGCCCTCACACTCATCCACACACACGCACACGTACACAAGTCGTAATGACTTTACCATCCAGGTCAGTTTCCTACAGCGGTTCACGCAGTTCTACAAGTTCACTAAGCAGAGAAGCCACAGTCTCTGCGATGCATTCAGGTGCTGAATCCGAAAACTGAATGCTGAGTCCGAAATCAGACCCCAAGAGGAGCCGTTCAGTGTTTTCTCACCTAGCACTGACAGTATTCATACAGCAGAGGAGAGCGTAGCTGTGACTACGTTTGTGTTTGTGTACCAGTTAATGGTGTCCACAGCTTTCACAGCTTGGCAGGAAGTGGTTCCAATTCCTCAGATGCAGAGCAACCTTGCAGTAACGAGCCGAGGCATCTTGTCACAATCCAACCTAAAAGAAAAACAAACACAACACAAACATTGCGGCGCCTTAAAAGGAATTAAGACATTTGGGGAGTTATTTGTTTTTCCTCCTGGGAAATAGATGAGAAGGTCAACTACACTCTCGTACTGCAATGTAGAGTGTGAAGCAACATCAAGGTGGTGATAAGATTACCAGCATGAAAACAGGTGGCTAATGTCTAGCATTTGTCAAAATGGTTCATACTTTCAGTATATACTGATTCCTAGGTAGCATAGGTGTAACCTACCTATGTAGGTGGAGGAAGCGATCTGTCCTGCAAAGCTGAACTTGTAAACAACTTAGAAAAACATAGATATAATCAAAAAAACTAAAATGGAAATCACAAGGTGCTGAACTACAATAACCCTGGAGTGTGTCTCTCTGTGTTTGTGTGTGTGTGTGTGTGTGTGTGTGTGTGTATGAGAGCAACAGAAAGAGAGAGAGACACACACATAACTTTTTGGCCAGTTTTGGTTTTAGTCATGCGACAGACGTGGACTCAGCCTGTGGCGCTGGGGAGAAGTTGGCCGTGCCCGCCGGGGGTTCTGGTGTGTTTGCGCGTCTTCATCTGCTCTTTGGATGATGAAGGATTTCTGTGTGCGTGTGTGTCTGTGCGCGCGCGTGTGTGTGTGTGTGGCATGAAGACGCTCACGGCGTAGGAGGAACGTTTGGGCCCATAACAGTTGCTGCGATGAGCCACGAGTGCCATGATGGGAGGCTTTGTGTTGCTGAGGTGATTCAGCGCGCTCCGTGTTTTGTTATGCCTCCCTGAGTTCAACCAAATGTTCTCCTTATGTATGTTTGGAAAAACAATATTCTAGGAGAGATTTCATTGTTGTTGTATGCCTCGGTGTAGGGCTGCAACAAGCAATGCGCATTCAATGAATCTGTCAATCTGCTTTTTTTTCCCATAGTTACAGTTCATTGGAAAATAATGAAATGGTGAAGCATATGTTGTAGCTGTAAGTTTTATGTCTAGCCTTTTCTAGCGTCCCCACACAGCTGCGGCGGCTACAAACATCCTTCTCGAGCTGGGTGATATGGATGGAAGTTTGTGTCGTGAACACATCAGTTAAAGCCAGGAACGTGCCTTTGCCTGCCTTAACATTATTATCTTCATCCACTATTCTAGCGTGTGTGTGTATGCATGTGTGTTAGTGTGTTCACGTACTGCCTGCGTGTTTGGAAAAGCCTCAGGAACCAGGTTAACCTCATGGCCGCAACACACACACACACACACACACATATATACGCACGCGTGTACTTTCTCTCCACTTCGACTTGAAATGATAAAATGTGATGCAGGCGTCAAATCTGCTTTGTGTGTGTGTGTGTGTGTGTGTGTGTGTGTGTGTGTGTTGTTTATGTAACCCTCTGGGGACCTGTGTACCCACCTAATGCTGGAGGTACTGCAGCCCGCACTAATGCATTGTACCAGTGCACAAAGGGCCGACTACACGCTTTGAAGTAAAAACCTTTTTCCGCGCAGTTTTTGAAGCGAGAGCAAAGCTAAAGTAGACGGCGAACAGCCCACGGGCCGCATATGCCCTTGTCATTGTTTAATTTCAATCAGAGCTCCCTATCCGTGGCGCTCCCTCCTGGACCATCTTCTCATTGATGAGTCAGATCACATTAAGTTCATCCTGAAACCGGTCCAGCGCCGAAATATTTTTCAAATTGAAATGACCTGATGTCTGCTTTGTGGCAGTGGCAGGATTAGAAAGGTGAATATTCATTGGCTGATTAGTCCATTTCATCCAAAGTACAAAGTGCTTTTATTTGTGTGCGTTTCAAACGCTGAGCTCAGTCTTGAAACCATGGCCTTTTACATTTACTGCATCCCAGGATACCCCTTTTCAGTCTCACTGTGCTATTTTAGCAATGCTAGGAATACCTTACTGTCCAAAGCTAACAATGTACTGTATGTGTTCATCTTAAAACGTGTGGAAGAAACAGTCGGAGCCCAGCAACCTGAGGAGAAAAAAGTATGTCGCTCTCCATGTTTGCGCTGCCCTGTGTGTAGACACATTGCTCGCTGGCAGGCTTACTCATTAGACAGAGTGCATTTTGTCCGAAACTAATCATATTCAGAATGAATCATTCTTAAAAAGCCGAGTGCACTGCAGGAGATTTTATGGGTTTTAGCGGAGGCGCAGTGAGCAAAAAACACATTTTTCACTTTGAGATAATGACCAAAAGATGACCAAAATACATCTAACCAAACTAAGATGTGAATTTTGAAGGATACAAATAACTAAATTTGGATTGAAACTTCAATGAACACTGGCTTATGGCTTCTTGTAGCTCCACAGTTTGGGCAAATAGAGGAGCTGCTGAGCCGCAAGGCTCATTTCTCTTCATCTTTATAGGTTCAATTCCCTTATTAAAGGCCTCGCACAGCATCTAGTCTCACATTAGGTGGACGGCGAGAACGTTTGGTGGACCAAATGGATCTTTAATGGCTGCACTGCAGCAGCGGTAATCCAATCCCAGCAGGCTCACGGAGGGAAAGTTATGCGTCAGCCGCACTGTTGAATGTCGTGTGAGGACGGAGTTAGTTGGTTTGGTTGCTAAGGTGAGGGGTTCGGTAACCAAGGAGCCAATTAGCAATCTTTCATAATGACATCCTACTAGCACCACATCCCCTAATAATTCCCACTCGGTTCTCATGTGGTGATAATGATATGGCGGGAGAAGCGGCAATATCCTCGAGGTTCTTCGTAGTAATTGCGGGGACCTTTATGGCTGCTTAACCGCACAACGGTATCATGGATCACATATGCTGGGCGGCCATGCTACCACTATGCCAGAACTGTCAGACACCCACAGTCCCCACGGAGCCGTCCCCTTTCCGGTTTTTAGTGACATTCTCGTTCACGAAAGCAGCAGAAAAAGTTGTCCTTGATAACAAAATGGTGATATTTTCAAGTCCAAATCGTTGTTGTTTTTATGACCGAGTGCGCAATGAAAAACTAATTTGGCGTCGTGTGAGAGATATTTCACGTACAATAAACATTCTGCCTCTGTCGAGGGTCTTTCAGCACAACCGCGGGCCGAACAACGCAACGCTCTCAGTGTTGTGCTCGGCAGATGAGGTGCGGCTCCTGGCGCTCCCCCGTCAACAGGTTTCGAGCGGAACTTGGCCATAAATATCTCCGCGGTCTCTGCCAGCAGGAACACTCATTTAACTCTGAGTTATCACCTCCATAACGCGGAGGACAAATAGCAGCAGCGCACATCCAGTCGTGCAGTGGATTCATCTGCTGTTGTGTTATTATAGAAATCCATAATCACGCTGTAATGACGAGAGGCGGCAAAGGCGAAGGACGGTGTAAGTACCCCAGTTAGTTTAGTTGTCTGACATGTCCCTTGACACGGCGTGATAGACTGAGTTTCATTTTCTCTAAATTGCACCCGGCTTCCTCCCTCCCTGGTACCAACGTGCTTAATCCCATAATGGAACGATCGAGAGAACCGAGGAGGGGAGGAGGAGTTGATGTGAAAGAGTAGGGTAGAGAGCAGCCGTCGTATCTGAAAATATGCGCTCGAGATGGAGAGGGAAACTGACTGAAAACTTGTCTCGTCTCTAATGGACTATATGGGGACTGGCCCATTTATCTGTGTGTGTGTGTGTGTGTGTGTGTATGTGTGTGTGTCAAAGAGGGGTCAGTGGCTCTAATATAGGCAGCCATTCCCCACAGTCCCTAACCATTTGACTCCATGTCCCTGTTAGCGAAAGAGAAGGGGAGGCTGCTATTAAAGACTGTGTGTGTGTGTGTGTGTGTGTGTGTGTGTGTGTGTGTGTGTGTGTGTGTGTGTGCGCGTTTGTGTGCCTCGTCTCCTCTCCCCTTCGGCTCAGATGATGGCTGTAACTGACGATGACTCAGACTACACCCCACCCCTACTCCGCTTCCCTCCTTCCTCCTCTCCTTCCTCCTCCTTCCTTTCCCCCCCCCCACCTCTTTCTCCCTCTCACCTCCTCCTTCTTTAGCGCGCGCGCCTCCCTCCTCCCCATTCTCCTGGAGATTAGGCGCAGAAGCAGCTCTTGTCTCTCTTTCGAGTGGCAGTTACTGTGGATTAAGGCTCAGGGTGTAGATGTACTCTCCACCCACGCTCTTTAATCTTTCCTAAAGTGCTGACAAATCAAGATCAAGAGTAATTCTTTATTCCTCAATTAAAAGACTCCTTATAGGCTGATGCAAGTCTTTCATCGTTGACAAAGTGAACCCTGTTCATCCTATTTTAAGATGAAGACGATTAATTTTGTTGGCAATGACTTCACACTTTAACCATCGGGGTTTTCCAAATTCCATATACTAGAAAGATTAGAACGACATTGTTTATTCATGAAGTCAGTAGATCATATGCAATCCTGTAATGTTTCTATGATGTCTGTCTATCTTTAAAATGGGAGTACGCTTTTCCAGTGAATTATTGAGAAAATGGTTCAAGATATTTTGTGAATTTGTCCTTGCTGGCGCTCTCAAAGCCCCTTTATAAATGTTTCTCCGGAGGAGCTTTTGACAGGGTCGCGTCTGAGCCACACACGGGTAAAACTGAATCTCAGTTGGCTTTGTTTCAGAGCTGTGGGCTACAGGACACAATGACCAGGAAATGTACCGTACGAGAGCTTTTGGACATGCACCCGCGCCAAGGTGGAGCTAAATTATGCATGTCAATCTCGGGAATGGAGCGGATCGCAGTCGAGCAGAAACAAACGTCCTGGACGTTTGGCTTTGGAGCGGCTCCAGAGTTTTGCGAGCTTTTCCTCAAACCGTGGGGCACTGCTCCACCCATTCTCATCGAAATCGGTTGAGCAGCTTTTGCTTTATGCTCGCAAACAGC
This sequence comes from Karalla daura, assembly GCA_029224185.1. Taxonomy (NCBI): domain Eukaryota; kingdom Metazoa; phylum Chordata; class Actinopteri; order Chaetodontiformes; family Leiognathidae; genus Karalla; species Karalla daura. The sequence continues at coordinate 5,494,017 of CM055210.1, read as the reverse complement.
TAGACGGATGGACTAACACACAACACGACCTCCTTGGCCGAAAATAAATGAAATACAGGTCGCGTTGTCAAAATGATTCGTACTGCTGCTCTTTCTTCGTCTAGAAACGGAGACAAAAGAGGCGCAGCATCGTTGTTGCGTAACAGAAGGTCTCAGATGGGCGCGCAATGTGCGTAAATGCCTCTCGGTGTGCGACACTAAAAGCCCATCAGATGCCTGCAAACGGGAGTCAGCAGAGGGATTACAATATGTCAGCCTGCTACGCAGCGGCGTTTAGTGACGCGGACTGCTTCTACTATGTAGCCCCGTGGAAGCAGGGCCCACAGCTGACACCTACCGTTAAGTGTGCTCTCCAGATGGACGCAGCTCACCCCCCCCCCCCCCCCCCCCCCCCCCCCCGCCAGGCCGCTTCATTTCTTAATTATTGTGCCGACGCTCCGCTCCAATCCTAAGCGGAGAGAGCGAACACTTTACCTCTCTTGTGAAGAAAACGCGATGCAGTGGTTTCATTATCCCAATCCTAATTGCGTAATTGATGGTCTCCGTGCGTGCGTTCCACTTTTATTTTTTCCTGGCCCGTTATTGTTACCTCCAGGAGCCCAGCAAGACTCAGTAAGACAAAGGCAATAAAGTTTGACTGTGAAAACAAGATTGGGATCCCATCAGAGCTATCATAGGACTTTGATGAAATGCTTAAATACAGTGTTTGCAAATATCCCAATATCTGTGACTTCATTAGGGACTCTGGCCTATTTTTTTGCGTGGAAGCTGTTACAGAAGGAAGTAAGCCGATTTGTTCAGCATTATGACTGATTTAAGACGTGGTCTAAGCCACTGCAGCGCAAATTTGCGCCGAAACACGACTAGCGCTAGCTGCTCTGTTAGGCCGCGTTATACGCGTTAGCCACCTTAATGTAGACCGTTAGCATGCAAACATCAAGCGCCCAGCAGAGCAGAGAGGAATAAGTCGAGTGTAAATCATTTTCCCCTAGACTTGAGGAATTATTTGCTGAACCTGGTGTCGAATAACTTATCTGGGATTTCGCTGGTTCAGTAGCGTACGTAGCCAGATTAGCCATGCGGCTTCTTGACATTTCCAGCAGGCACAGCCAGAGTGTACTAATTTTAATCTGTGTCCAGATGTGGACCAGCAGCTGCCAGGAAAGTACAAAAGTTTTGCAAATAGGCCAGTATATTATACTATTATATATGAGGACTGTTTTTCAGTTGTGTTCCTGGCTTCGCTGCATCTGTAAAGGCGTGCCCCCCTTTACAGTGGTCCAGGAAATGGCCGCCCAAACGACAACACCGTTTGGGCCGATTTGAATATCATGATCGCGACACATGACAAGTGTGTGCAATCCATTAAAACAGAGGGTCAGTTTCACTTTGAACCACATGTGAAGCTCAAGATGCAGCAGGGAAGAAGCCATAAGTAGGACACATCATCTGGGGTGGGGGTGGGGGTGGGGGGTGGGGGGGCTCTGTGTTATTACATGCCAGCCCGTCCCATAGCTGCTGAGATACATCAGTCTGGACCAAAGTGGTGCTCTGATCAACAGTGCCAGCCTACTCCTAGCCCTGCTGAAGGCATTCAGGCCTGGCATCGGTACTGGAGAGAAATCTGAATCACAACATTGCAATTACAGATTACCGAAATTGAAAAGCTGACCTCCGTGTGCCCCCTTCTGCTGCGCCTCATAGGAGGAGGTGGAGGAGGGTGTGTGGGGAGGGAGGGAGAGGAGGCGGGGGGTAAACCTGCCCCTGGTGCAGATCTGCAGCGAGGAGGCTTTTTTGGCTTCCTCGTCTAAGCAGGTCAGAGCGGGGCGGAATAACATTATTACTTCGCAGGGGCCGATCCCCTCGCACGTCGCGGCTGCCTTTTGTTGTCGCAAGCCGCCGCCGCCGCCGCCACCTGGGAGTACGACAAAAAGGCAGTTTCTCCTCCTCCCACTCCTCCGCCACTCTCCGGCACCGCTGCCACCTTCACTTGGGGCTCTTGTCAGACGGCGTGATCACAGCCAACACCGTCTCCGAAGTGCGCTTCATGCGAGATAGCGCGCCGAGGTGCCATGTCAGTGTGCGCCCGGAGCCGGCTTGTTGCCTCTCTGCAGCTAATATGGCCGCGCAGCTGCGCGCGTGCTGCGTGCGTCGCTGTCGATGTTTCATGAAATCATCGACATGTATGTCGACTGCGCCTGCTTTGCTGGAGATGCAAGCATTCATGTGGGATGATGCAGGCGTGGGTGCTCTGGCCTGTTTATCCCCTGTGTGTGTGCGTGTGTGTGTGTGTGTGTGCGTGTGTGTGTGTGTCTGCAGCTGTGCCTCTTGTCCGCTGTGTGAGGCGAGGTTATGGCATCCTGTTCCTTTTCCTCGCTGCCTCTCCATCTGGAGCGCAGCCAGCCTCAGTGAACTGTGCATTACAGTGAGATACAGCCCCATTATCACTGTGGAGAATGCCGGCATCCGGGCCCGGGCCTGCTGTGTGACTGTGTGTTATTGTGTGTGCGTGTGTGTGTGCGTGCGTGTGTGTGTGCTTTAGCATTTGTGCATCCTTATTTCTGTGTATGTATGCGTTGTTGTAGCTCTGTGGAATGATGTCAGTGTTCTTGCCGGAAATGCTCGTTCATGGGGTTTTAGTGTCAATGTTTGATTAATTCTGCATAAATGTGTAAACGTGCATAGAACATAGCTGCATATCAAAATGAGTGTGTGTAGTATTGACATGCACCATGGAATTCAGAAAAATAAAATCTGTTTTGCATAATATCCCCTCCCCCCCCCATAAAACTGCACCTCATTCTTTAGTTTGTGGTTCTCACTGGACATGAAAGTGCCAGCTCATAACAAATGTTATGAGCTCCTGGTGTCTGCATCAATGTTCTCTAGGGACTTTGTTTTCCTTGAGCTTCCCCAAAACAAACCTATTTAGTTTGATTGCATACTCTTAATTGCCTGACTATATTCCTTATGTGCTCTGGAGATAGGCTCCAGGAAACCCCTGCAATGCTATTAAGGTACAAAGTGGGTGAGATGATGGATGGGTGACCCGATGAAGGTTATGGAAAGTTTTGACCTGCCACTCAAACTCCAAAACTCAGGCCGGCTTGCACAACAGAATCATCTCGGGCTTGCAGTGCAGTGCAGCCGTTGCACAGACGTTGTGCTCCACCACTGCTATTTTGCGGCTCCACCCCGACAGGCCGGACAGCAGCTGCTGCAGAGCCAGCGATCGGCAGGCCGAGCAGACCCCCGCGTGGCAGGCTAACGCGCCCGCATATGCTTCACACCCGTGAATACCACGGGCCGACAATGGGCGAGGGAGACAAACACGTTGTCCGAGGCGCGGCGTTCACACACCGATAGCAGCTCTGAAAAGGTGACAGCGTGGGTTTCTGCAGGTGGCTGTCGGATACAACGGGACAGTATACAACAGAGGAAGTGGGGGGGGGGGGGGGACCTGCACGTCTCCCTCGCATCTTATACAGAATTCAGTGTCAGCAGGTGAAAAAAAAAACCTAGGGGAATAGTTTTCCCGGCTTCTCCAAACGGTCCAGCAGCATTACTCCATCCAATCAGGCTGGAGCCCAACAGGAACACAGGTCTTTTATCATTTTTAGTTTCTTTTTTTTTCTTTTGATAAGTCAGCAGCTCGAAGGTAGTCATGCAGAGTCAGTGGGAAACGAACCCTGCGCCATCAAAGTCGGAGTGGGCCTTTTTTATCAGCATCGCTTTGCATGTCTCCCAAAGTGATTGTGATCTGGCGAGCGTGTCGGCCGGCCCATGTGCTTTGTGTCGTCACCTTTGTTTGCATATTGCCGAGAGAGAGAGAGAGAGAGAGAGACTCCGAGTGGGAGACAAGGAGCTCAGTGTGCATGTGGTGGAGGTGTTCCTGTCGTTTCCAGAGCCCAGACAGCTTAAGATGTCTGTATTAACTGCATCTCTTAAGGTCATTTTCTCAATACATCTAGACTGAATCTTTCAGCAGACCAACAGAAGCTGTTTTTCGTCGTCGCTCTCTCTGCTTGTCTTTTTATAAAAATCTTGTCCTACAGGGACTATCCTATTCTACCGACCAATACCACTATCTTCCAAACAACCAAGTCTATCCATTTAGTCTCATAGCCACTTTCTGTCCCATGGTGTTGAAGGACATCCAGCTTGGGTAGGTCACCAGTCCGTCACAGAGCACACTCGCCATTCTCAAATTCACCCCTAGAGGCAATTTAGAGTCTCAAATCAACCTAAACATGTTTTTGGACTAACCCGGAGTAGATGGAGAAAGCCTGTGCAGACATGGCAAACACGCAGTCTCCGCAGTGAGGAGTCCTCCATCCAACTGGGATTCAAACAGAGGAATTTCTTGTTTTAAGGCGGAAGTACCATTCATTCAAGTCACTGTGTCGCCACCAATCAAGTCACTTAAAGATAAACGTGAAACAAGTCGTTCGTTTTAAGAACCAGGCCCGGGTCCTCTCTTGCAGTGAAAATGTGACTGTAGCTTTAAGCAATACATTATTAGATTTTGTTATCCGTGTTTTTACAGGGAGCAGATCTTGGCATGCGTCGAAGTTCTCCTCTAATTCTTGGCAGAAATTTCACTCGAGTGTTGCCAGAAATCTGAACTTTGTCTGTGTAGTCCGAACCAGGGCAAAGTTGCTGAATCAAACGTGCTGATCCCAGTAATGCTGCCTGAGAAGTTCAAGCTCAGTGAAAGGAAAGGATGGTTTCACAGCTACAAAGATCCCTAACACCAGTGACAACGTTGCTGCCTCATTTGGAGATTTCTGTGCATTATGTGCAAATATGTGACTAAAATGTCTTCGGCCGGGGCCTTTCCAACGCAATAAAAGCAAAGCCAAGAGATTAAAAGGAAGATGCAAAGATCGAGAGGGTCTGCGCGCAACAGGCCGTAAGGCACTGGAAAAGCCTCGGAGAGAGGAAGAGGAGGAGAAAAAAGGAGGGCCTGCGATAATGCGAGCGGAACAACGGGGGAGAGGAGAAGTGTGATGATAGGAGTGAAGGTCGAAGGTGGCGGAGGCGTGGTCGAGGTGGAGGGAAGGAGAAGTGAAGCGGCGGAGGAGGGGAAGCGTACGACCGGAGGGGGGGGGGGCTGAGGACGAGGTGTGGGAGACGGCGAGGATGTGAGAAAAGAAAATGAGACGAGTGCCTGACGTCAGCCCGGGTGTTACATGTGCTTTTCTCTTCGCACGGAGGAGAGGAGGTGGACGGCTGGAAGCGTCTCTCCGAACGGCAGGCCCGGTCCCTGCCAGCCGGGTTGGGTCCCGCCGCAGCCAGGCAGTTTGGAGGGCGTGATTAGGACGCGTGTTGGCGGGCTTCAGTCGGGAGTAAACGGGGACGGCTTGATTCTTCAGTGCTGGGCCTCAGCAGCTGAACCAGCAGGTGTTGGGCGTTTCCATTCCGTCCAGGGCTGGTTTCAGGTCACATGCTATCTCTCCAGATTTGCCCCTTTTTTTTTTTTTCGCCACTTTTTCAACACCCCAAGTTTTCGGTTGTTGTTCAACAAAGCCTGCTAAGTTATTCTTTCTGGGTCCCCTTTAAGGATTAAGGACTCCCTGATTGGTTGGATTTGATCCCCTGGTCCGTTGGGTTCGAAATTCGAGAATTCGCTTCAGTTTAATGGCAAACACCTTACACTAAAACATCCAAAGCTACGTTCAAAAATGTCAGAAAAGGTGTTTAAAATATAAAAACAGACTTTCAGAAAAGATTTTCACTGCCATGCCGTGTAAGGTGGCATATATAACTAGCAGTAGCATTGCTCGCAGCTGACCTGTGATGCTGGACGCAGTTAGTCAGGGATTTGATCTTTAGTCCCTCACTTCCTTCACCTTGTCCCCTTCTGCTTTGTTGTAGCTGCTCTGCTCTGCCAAAGTGCGGGCCTGAGGGAAGCTTTAAACCTTGTAATTAGCTTTTGGGGGAGGGAGGGGGGGTGACAGTTACTGTCCCGCTTCCTGTCCTCGGAGCATTAGCTGGCTTCACCTCTCCTTTCCCTCAAACGACGCCCTTGTTCTGCCAACTTCCACCCCGCGGAGGAAACGAGACGCCGACACAGGGGCTGCCCCGTCCTCTGGCTCTCGTCTCCCCATCAGGAGACGGCTCGTAAAAAACAGTCCTCGACTTGCAGCGGGAGGCTTGTGTAAAACGTCTCGGCGCCCGTGCTCCTCTTCCACGGCCTCTTCATCATCTCCCCTCCCGTTGCTTCCTCCCCTCCGCTCGTCGCCAATCCTACACTCACGCCCAAGCTGACAGGCGCGGGCGTTATTGTCATCATCTGATCACCAGAACCCATCCACACTCTGATTTTCTTGATTATTGGACAGCCGATCAAAACATCTGACAGCGATCCCCCGCGGGCCGACTATCTGCATGTTTGTAAGCCCTTCATTTGTTTCCTGTCTCGCTAGCTCCGGCTTTCTTGACCGTTTTCAGCTTCGGTCTGGATTTGAGAAGAAATAAAATCTGGACCTATAAACAAGCCCTATGGTGACGGATCGGTGGAGCCACATGACTAATTGATAAAAAAAAACACCCCTGTAGTTGCTAGATGTAATGTTGTTAAATCAGGTTTGATATGTCAAACCATGCCATATCGTTCTTTGTCTCTCGATAAACAAGTCTAGCAATAATGGGCCTTTCTCCGTTGCTCTGTGGCTTATCGTGATTGGACCTGGTGCTCCTGGGAGAGCGTGGCTGAGTGGTCGCTGCCTCACTGTGGAGCCAAAGGTGTGCGGCTCGGCAGCATATTGTTTCACTAATCCCCAGACGATGACAAGCTGACAAACGCGCCGCATCAACGGTGACAGCAGCACAATAAACCTCAGCCCGTGTTGAAGGCATTCGGGTGACACTGCATGAATAGCAGTGACTCGATGCAGGATTCTTTTTTTTTCCCCCGGGAACATCACAACACCCAGCTCATTAAACGGCAAATATGGAAATATGCCAGTTCATCCATCACGCGGAGGCTCAGTAACCGCTGCATCGAAGATGGATAACCAGTGAACACACATTTATTTAAATAGAAGGCAAAGCTGTTTAAAACAGATCAGACAAAGGACGTAAATACGGATTCCTCTCAGAGGAAAAGCCCTGCTGCTGCCCTTACCCTTAACGCACCTATTTCACTATTGATGTCAGACATGCACCCACTCGGTTTGCATGTTTTTTCCATGTCTGTGTGGGTCCAGTCCAGAAACATGCACGTTTATGTCCATTATAGAATCTAAAACCACTCCAAGTGTGAGTGTGAAAGTGTGCCCTGTGATAGACTCCAGCAACCCTTAAGGTACAATGCAGGTAAAGTAACGGATGGATGGATGCGTGGATGGATGGAGGCATGCTTGTTCTTTACGACTCCCATCTCAAACAAGGCTTTGCAGCATCGGGGCATGTTGCATGTGTGTGACGCTTGACGTCGTCCTTGCCTGCGGCCCAGCAAATGAATGCTGGGCACGAGGGGAAGCAAACATATGTCCCCGTTCGATTCAATGTGAACTCGTGATCCTCGTGCTGCTGCATGGAGTCTCATGGGCACATTCAACCGCCCTGCACGCTCCCGCGGCCTTCGGATGTCGTTGGCAGCGGGGCTCGGGTCGTAATCGGGCGTCTGTCACAGCGTCCAGGCTTTTCAGAGGAGTCCGACTCCGTCGTCACTTTCGGTGACAGGTCAGCGCAAAAGGAAATGGAGGCGGAATCATGGCAATTTAGCCTAATGACGTTCAATTAGCCTTTCATTCATGGCAAGATCGGGTCAGAGAGGCACACTCAGCTGCGGTTTGTCATGAGAAATGCAAAAACACATTCGCAAAAATGTTGAAATGCCAAGAGCCCCCCCTCCCGCTGTTTCCAGCCTCACTGTCGCTAGATCTTCCCTCCGTCCGAGAGATGCTGCCGTGGTTTTTGCATGCCTACAAAAGCCGGCAATGGCGTGGCGAAGGGAGGAGGAGGAGGAGAGGCGTAGAAGAGCAGCGTGCGAGATGTGAGACGGGATAAGGGGGGGTGGGGGGGGGGGGGGGGATATTTTTGACTTCGCAGTGGGATGTCTGGAGAGGCTGACGTCAGCACGTGATTTGCACCTTTTGTCACATCCCGCCTCGAGCATTCGGCTCAGAACGACGCCACCGCGGCCCTCTCATCTTGTGCGCCAACACTCGGAGCAGAGCAGAGCAGAGCAGAGGAGCGCACACATCCGCACAACTTAAAAAAGAAAACAAGTAAATCTCACATCCCCTGCCACACACACACACACACACACAGAGTTGGCCCCTCTCCTCCTCATCTGCTCTCCTCCCAGAGGCACAAAGATATTTTTATCTTCCATACAGCCCAAATGTTAATGAAGCAACCGCGGCACAAATGCATTTCCGGGAATTTTCTTTCTTTTTTTTTTCCATGCCGTTCCATTCCAGCTCGCGTCCGTCACGTCAGGTGCCTTTCCCGGTGAACGTTTCACATCTCAAATGGCCGATAAGCCGTGTCGCCAACTCTCAGGATCTCATTAGGTGAGGGAGGCAGCGAGGTGAGATGATTCCACTTGTTTCCGGTCCATTTGCTTGTTTCAGGCAGTTTCATGAAACAGTTTACAGTGCCATAAAACAAGAGTCGCGGCTTCTCCACAACACAATATTAGACCGTATTCAAGGGAATTCCAAGTGTCAAGTTATTTGGATCGGAGACGGGTGAAAGTAATCAACACGTGACAGATCTGACTGATGTTTTAATCAATGGCTGATGCTGGTATATGAAGGTCGTATTTGTTTTCTACGTGATTTTTACGGAGCCTATCCCAGCGAATGGAATCAATGGTAGACGTGTATTTGACATGGCGGTAAAGAGAGAACTGAACCACAAGGTCAGGCTCTCCATTTACTGCCCTGTCTACTTTCCAACCCTCACCTATGGTCATGAGCTGTTGGCTATGACCGAAAGGATAAGATTGCAAGAACAAGCGGAAATTAGAAATTAGAAATGCGTATTCTTCACAGGGTGGCTGGGCTCATCCTTAGAGATAGGTTGGGGAGCTCAGACGTCTGGGAGAGGCTCAAGGTAGAGCCGCTGCTGCTCTGCGTTGAGCGGAGCCAGCTGAAGTGGTTAGGGCAAGGTCAAGGGTGACCTCTGGACACATTCCCAGGCATGTCCATCTGGAAGGAGACCCAAGGGCAGATCCTGGACTCTCTGGGGATATGGCCCAGGGACACCTTGGGTGAGTTGTTGGCCAGAGAAGGCCAGAGAAGGGTATCTAGTTTCCCTGCTGCCAGATAAGGGGCTGAGGACGATTCAGGAATATCTGTCAGACAGTCCTCCACAGAACGCGCAGTGTGTTTGACACAACGCTTCCCGACAACATATCTGTGCTGTGCAGGCAGTGCCTCTGCCGGCGCGGTTAGGCTCCTTTGTTCGTGCTGTTATGTGTTCAAGGCTCGCACCGCATGTGTCAGTCACTCAGTCGATCTGACAGCCGTAGTTGCTTGTGTTTGAACGGTCTGCACCCCAGCCGGGCTCGGTGGATGGAGCCGACAGGTTCGCTGTCCTAATGGCGCATGGTTTTCAGAGCATCGAGATCATTCCTGTCCTTTCTGACTCATCTATTCTCGGGATCGGTGAAGCTCCTTCATGAGAGAAATGAGAGGAACAAGGCTCCAGTCACACCTGCACTTGTTAAAGACAAACAATAGGACCTGACGCTATTAACAGGCAGTGTGAAGCACAGGCTGCTTGTAATACCTGTTGACTGCATCGTCTTATCAGGTGCTGAAGGTTACACACTTGCTCACGGTGGCTTAGCCGCCTGGAAGCAGGATTTTAATGGATTAGGGAATTAAACCTGCATGGCGGTTCATGGGCACAGTGGGTGGGTGCGTTGCGTAACCGCACGCCGTCATTGCCTTGTTTCGGCCTGACCGCCGTCACTGCTGGGTCACCGGGTCTTGGTTCGGTCCCAGAATAAAGAGAGGGATTTGCTATGATTGGCGGCAGCACAAAGGACAGTGCATCTGTGTATGTTTGTACTTCTATGTGTTTATGCAGCAAAGAAAGTGACTGAATAGGTCCCGGTGGTTTCTAGACATGCTCACCTCCCCCTGGCTCCATTTCCCTTCCTTTCATGTAGCCAGTATCCGTCTGCATCTCCGCACGCCAACATCTGCTCGCTCCGTCTCTCTCCGGTCTTAGCCGTGGCCATCTGGTCTTCCGCGGCCACACCGGAGCGCTTGCCACTTAGATTAAGCAGGAGGCAGCTCCAGTGACGGGACGGAGGAGCTCGCCGTCTATTCCTCCCCCTCGCCTCCCGCTCACACACTCATCCGCGCGTGAGGTGCACGCAGCCATTCGTAACCGCACTGCCATTCATTCGTGCGGCTGCTGTCGTACCTTTGTTCGGGCACTACGTGTGCCTCATTGAAGCAGCCGGGCAAGGGATTCGAGAAATTCAGTATGTAAAGCAGCAAGACAAAGGCACGTTGGCAGCGCACGTGTCAGTGGGTATCGTATGAAGCAAATGTCTTCAGCCATGACCCAAAAAACACTCATTATTTAGCAAATATGCAGCAGAAATGTGGGTAAGATTGAGGAGCTTTTCTGTCGAAGGAAGCCAATGCTCTCTCTTCACGGTGGATGAGAAGCGGCTGCCAGCTTCTGCTAGCTTAGCTCAGCACAAAAAAATGGACAGGGGAGGGAAACAGCCAGCATGGCACCGTCCAGAGAGATAAAAATTCACCTCTCTATCCACCTCTGGTTTTCTGGTTTTACCTTTTCTGTGCATTCTCAGCGCTCCGATCGATCCTGTGCACGGCCAGAGCAGAGAGCTACACAGAATAAAAACTCCTGTTTGCTACCTGTCGTGGAATAAACAGTCAAGAAAATCAGCAATTAGGTAGGAGCCCTAGGCGTCTGAAAGCCTGAAAAGACAAAATACCCTCCCCTCACATGCTGTTAGATATCAAAACAGAGCTAGCAGGTCGGTTAGCATTTTGCTAAAACAGGGTTTTAGCAAAAACAGCTAAAAAAACAGCTTTGCTAAAGCACAACAAAGGAATTGTGCGTACTGTGAATGTATTCACCAAATTAGCTTCATGCAGCACCACATTACTCTTTGTATCTTGTGTCATTCTGCCTTTATCAGCCAGACATGAAATATGAGGTACACTGTGTGGCATCATCACAGTATTACAGCTATGGACAGCGCTAATATGCCGCCATTCCGAAGACTAAAGTGTGGCTCCAACACGCTCCTATTAATCCATGAGTTCGGAGGATCCTCCAGGCATGTTTTCGAGAATGCGGTTTGACAAACAAGTGCTACTGTCAGTTAAATGTCTCCAAGGGGAAGGATTGGAGAGGAAGAGGGTAATAGCGAACAATGCAGAGGGGATTAGCTCCGCTTCTAATTCCGATGCAGGGTCCAGCTGCTGCTTCTTTTTTTTTTTTCCCCCTCTTTCTTTTCCTCACTCCATTCTCTCCGTTCTCCCGGTCTCGCTCTTCCTCCCCTGCTCTCCTTCCTTTTCTTTCTGCCTTTCTCTCCCTTTGGCATCCGCTGTTTTTTCCGCTGCCCTTAAACCCGGGGGCCAGGAAGTGTGTCCATGGCGACGGCAGGAAGTGAAGCCTCGGCCGGCCAGTCTCGGCCAGGTCTCGGCAGCACAAAACGCCATCTGAAGCGCCTGCAAATATCTCTTTTTCTCTTTCATCGACGCCCCGGGCTCCGGAGCGCTGCGTCTCTCCCTGCTTTAATGTGTTTTCATGCTGGCCCGGAATCCAAAGCAGACAATTAAACCTTAATTCAATCTGTTGGTTGTCTTTCTTCATGAATCACAGAGGGTATAGACGGACCCAGGCCAGCACATCCACACCCCTCTTTACATGCACATACATGCGCGTGGAAAAGGCAGCATCGGATTGGCACAATTTGCTTCATCTCTTCAACAGCGCCGTGACTCAACCTTTGACCATGCATTCACAGCCATATTTGTAGATTTGTATTTACTCTCATGTTCACTCTGGAAGAAAAGCACTGTTTGCTGCCGAATGTCTCCGGGGTGCTTTTTCTTTTTCCCTCTCTCTCCGTGACCTTTACCCTCTGGCTTTACGCGAGCTTGTGCCAAAAAATAAGGGCTATCTGTATGCAGGACCCATCCACACAGTGCCCACAGTGAGCATGTGTGTGTGTGTGTGTGCGTGCGTGTGTGTGTGTGTGTGTGGCACTTGGGAGGATTGATTGTTGGCTCAGCCTACACAAACCCCTCACCGATGTGCTTCTATAGCTTAGAGAAAAATGAGAGGGAGGAAAATAACCACGTATATGTAAACAGAAAAACACACACAAGCCGCTGTAATTACATACTGCATGTGATTACATTGAGTCAATAAAAGGATTAAAAGGCAAGTGAGTGAAAGTATGATGGACTGGGAGACGCATCGATAGGTTCAGTAGTCCAGAAAATTACTTGATGGCACTGTTTATGTTTTAAGAAGAAATCGCTCAAACACAAGTGACTTCATTTGATTGCCAACTGAGGGTTTAAAGGTTAAAAGTGTTAGCACCCATTCGTCAGGACAAAGCCAAATACAGTAATACTCAGTAAAGTAGATTATCCAAAATAAACAGGGGAAATGTTACATTTTAACATATCTCTGAGTGATTTTTTTTCTCTGCTCCAGTTTTCAGGAAGCTTATTTGCCTGTGCAGAGGGGTGAAAAAAAAACTGAAGAGGGTATAAAATAAGCCCGGCTGCATTAGTTTCTTCAAAGAGGAGGTTTAACAACAGCCCTCCAGGGTTTACCGCTCGCCCCCCTGTTTCAATCAGCCCCGCATTCAGCTCAGAATCATGTCTCATTCAGATCACATGCAGGTTTGATTGACTGAGCCGCGGTAATGACACAGTTTACTGTACAAAGGATGACTTGGATTGGGTTTATTATGCGTGGAAATTCGGCGCCTCTCTCAGACAGCAAAGCCATCGCCGAGCGAAAGGCTCGTCGCACGGTAACAGTATATGTGGAGGCTTTAACATTATTTCATGTCCATTCCCAACCACATGGCTCTCTCTGTGTATGCAATTCACAGAGAGAGCGATTCATGTGACTCAATGGCATCACAGGATCTAAACAGTAGATTGTGTTACCCAATGCATTGCATTTTCTTGGGATGAACAAGTTACATGGACTGAACGAAATAAACAGAGTCCTTGTCAGCACTGTCCGGCTATTCAGTCTCTCCAAGGCCAGAGGAGGTTCGTTCTTGTAAAGGGGTCACAAACCTGTAGCTTCATTTTTTTTTCAAAGGGTTGTGTAATATCCTGGAACAGCTGGGGACTGCAGTTTTTGGCAGACCCCACACAGGAGCACGCTGTGCTTGTATGGGATGTATTTTCGGCCACGGATTAGTACACGTTTGGTTTTTAATAGTTTTTGGGCAATGGAGCTTTAAGATTCAGCTGGGTATGGCGACGCAGACAATGTCACTTCAGCATTGGAGCGTCACTGTAGTCTGGTCTGCAATGTGGCGAGAGACGAGATGAAGATTTACAGCTAAATGTCCCCAAGAATCTAATGCAAGATGTTTTCTGTACCAACCAGCCAGAGTCGGTGATACAGTACATAACAGGTTTAACATGGTGAACAATTAGAACTGTTACCGCCACTGTGACGGCCAAGCTGGCTTTGCCTCCACTGTGCCAAAGCTGTGCAAAGCTCTTAGCACTGGCTCCAGTCTTTTCTTAGTCTCTTCACCTCATGCCAACTCATCAGTTTTCTTTCTGTCCGTTCCACAAACAAGCCACTGAGTGTCATCCGCCTTAGATTTTCACCCGACAAAGAACGCCCTTTACAAAATAAAGCAGCAATTACTTCTTATATATGAATTACTTGAAAATGTCACAGGGTGTTTGACCAAGTTTGGGAAAAAAAGAGGGAAAAAAGGAGTGTAAAATGAGAGGAAAAATGTTTCGGATATAATCAAAGACGAACTGACGGATTGTTTAAAAGAAATGAAGTTATTTGAATCAACGGCACTATTTTTACACTCAGCAAATCTTCTTTTCTCCTCAATGAAAAATGGGCCAGTGGCCTATATTCTCCGGCGCTTCGCTGCTTCTCCCCAGATTAGCGCTGCCTCCTCTCCTCCCTCTCCTCCCTCCCTCTCTCCCTCTCTCCCTCTCTCTCTCTCTCTCTCTCTCTCTCGCTCTGGGCTTTTGAACTGATAAGTGCTGGCAGTGCTCGCTGCCTCATTGGACACACGAGGCCGTCTGTAAGGAGCAGGGCCGCGCCTCCTCCATTCTCTCGTCGTCTAACCTCAACTCATCCCTCTTTCCCCCCCCCCCATCCTCTCTCATCCCATAATCCCGTGCACAATATCACTCTCTCCCGCCCACCCCCACCCCCACCCCCACCTCTTCACTCGCTGTAACCCTCTTTTCGCTGTTCGGCCCCGTGGAGCGATGGCGAAGGCAGCGGACGAGGGTTAATCCCGTGGTAATGGGCAGGGAATCTGTTCCAAAGCATGCAAAAAAAAAAAGGGAAAAAAGAAAAACAAGAAAGAGAGGAACGGCGGGACGTGCGGAGAGGGGTGGGGGAGGACAGAGGGAGTGAGCCGAAGCAGCTGAAGGAGGGGAAAACGATAGAGTCAGGTTGGAGCGGCGGTGGTGGTGGTGGGGGTGGTGACGCAGGGAGAAACCGAGATAAGTCCGCCCGGGCGCGACGTGGATGAGGGGAGGGGGTGGACGGCAAAGTCTTCACAGCGCTGCGCTTGACCTTTCCGAGGCCGGATTGTATTTGAATTGGAGATGTCCGTGCGACTGTGTGTGTGTGTGTGTGTGTGCGCGCGTGTGATGCATGTACCAGATGGTAGCGCTACATTTGGCAGTGGAAAGAAAAACACGTACTGTACAAGTGGCGTAAATACCGCCGTCAAAAATCCGCCTCGCTCGGGGCACACGACTTTGCGAACGTCTGCTGTCAACAGCCAGAAGTCCTCTGGACTAAACTCTCGGCGCATCACTTGTATGAATAAACCACGTGTCCGTCTCCAAATCCAATTCATGCGTCGAAAGATGAGATTCTCGTGAACTGTCGTCAGCAAAAAACGGGAATCTCCACCGGCCTTGAACGTGCATTACCAGAGTGGTGGGCCCATAATGCACGAGAGTACTTTTCATTCCGTGCTCTCATCTGCTCCGACGGTGGAAGTAGGTGGGAACGAAATTAATTTGAGGGAGTGCGAGGAAAACGCTGCATACGAAGAACAAGAAGGGAGTGTACGATATGGACAGGATATGGCCGCAAAGAAAAGCCGGATACGAAGAAAATGTCGGAGGCAAAGGATACGCTCCTCAAAAACCTTTGCGGTCGTGTCATGTTTTTGAACTTGTAGGGTACCACCACTAAAGGGGAGGGCCGCGGTTCAGTCCTCGTCCTTTGAGCGAGATGCTGAACCCGAAGCCTTCTGAATGGTCAGGAGGACTAGAGAAGGCATTGTATGAGGACCAATCCACTCACTCATTTCCCGAAACGAGCCCAGAGAGACAGACAAATCGCACCCTCCGGAGAGCCCCCCCCCCCCCCCCCCCCCTCCCCCACACACACACACACACACACACACCCAACCAGCTGGGCAGCATGTAGAAAGGAGCTACGGCGGTGTTGTTTCTCGCCACAGCGGGACGCCGCTCTGGAGCAGCGGTGTGTAGAGCTATCAGGAAGCGGCGCGCGGCGAGGGCCCGTGGGTTCCCCGTCGCGGCCAGACAGCGCTTCCTCCTCCGCGGTCAGCGCGGGCAGTGGGGGGGGGGGGGGGGGGGGGGGGGGTGTTTGTTGTTTGCCACGGGAGTGGGGACCCGCAGAGAGGGCAGGTGGGGGGCGGGAGCACCTGTGGCATGTCGAGCGGCCCCTGCGGTGCCTCTACGGCGGCGCCGCACAGAGGGCGGAAAGTGTGCCCGGCGGGATCCGCGGCGTTCCACGCGCTCCGCCTAATTGGTGCCTGAAGCCGGAGTGATGATGAAGAGGCAAAGAGGGAGAAACCTCTGACCTCCGGATGAGACGGTCATTTAAGAGCCGAATGGTACAAATCTGGACCAAAGGAAACGTGTACAAAAGGAGCAAAGGATGGACAGCTTTAGAGCATGTAGAGTCCCTACATGTTGTCCAGTACAGTGCCATTTACAATGAGTTTGTATGGGAATTTACTCATGTGCCAGACCTAACCATCCAAAGCCTGTTGAAGCATTTAAGCACTAGTTAAAAGGAGGTATCAGTCGGTGAATGGTAAGGAAAAGTTGGAAGGTTGGAAGAGCTGGGAATTAACGAGTCTTGAGAGGGGCACTCGCGTGCTTGGTGGCTTGTCACGCCATCGGAACACCACAGATGAGAAAAGCCTGGCTTGTCGTGCTCTCGGTTTAATTTCCAGTGCAGGAAGTATTTCCAACGGGAAGGTCGAGCCACTCTCAAGAGACAAATCTGTGCCCACAGGCATTTGATTTTTCTTGTTTTTTTATTTTGATTAAATTCTCATCTCGTGATAACACTAATAATTTGTGGGGACTCAAACCATTTTCCATCCTCTTTGGAACTGTGTGCTTATGTGAGCGTGTGTGTGTGTGTGTGTGCGTGTGCGTGTGCGTGTGCGTGTGCGTGAGAGGATGACAAACTGAGCCCTGGCACCGATTGTGATAGCATCAAGAGTAATGGAAAAGGAGTTATTGTGAAAACCGACATATTTAACCAATTTCTTTAATTACAGCTGCCAACGGGGCCAACCGCCACAGTCGGCCCAGCACTGAAATCAGAATAGCATCCATGCTTTTACAAGCCCTTAATTAGCTCAACGAGAATTACTCACTTCAACCAACCCAAGTGTTCAACCCCAAAACTGAATAATTCTAATGACCCAGCACCGTGCCCTCTGTAAGATGAGCGCGTTGGATGACTACGTGGAAAATAAAACCTTTAAGCTACGTTGGAATGGGGGCAGAATTGGCACACAGTTGAATATATAGACGCACGTACGCACAGAGATAGCCGCAAGACAAAGGGCGACATTAGCGTTCATTCAGAGCTGAGCATCAGGCCTCCTGAGGAAGAGGGGTCTCAAACTTGCCCTTCTTCTGGTCTCGTTCTTGGCTTCACATTCTAGGAAAATAAATCAGACCAGTGAGCAGGAAGACGCGGTAATGTTGAGGGAAACTGCAGAGTTTTCACCCAACTTACCCGCATTATGTCACAGGGGTCTGCTGGGCCAAGACAGGGAATATACCATGCACAGGACTCCAGTCATCCACAGGGCTCGATGCATTTGACCATAGGAAGCTTAAAGTTTATTGACTGAAACATCCTCAGCATAACAAAGGCCCTTTGCTTTGTCAACTAAAAATAATACATGCATTGGAACTCAGAGCACTCTAAGACACCAGACTTTAGGTATCTGGTTCTCAACTAATCGCGTACGTCACATTCTCAACAACTCATACAGGGTCATCTCATCTCTTCTAGCTTTGATGTAACACTGCCTTCGCTCTTCCTGCAACTTAGCCTCCTCTCTCGGTCCTCATTTTTCTGCAGCCGGTTTCGTAACACGCGCGAGGGTGAATACGGAGGGGGGGGGGGGGAAACAACAACAGCAGAACTGAGCACGTGGGCTGGAGCCGGGCGCGTGAAGGGAAAAGACGATTAGCTGCGCGCTCGGGGATGCGGACCGATACCTGCGGACGGCCGGGAGAGACTTCTGACACGAGAGGTGGACTTCGGAGGCGGACATTTGCCACAGCACCTGAGAGCTCCTCTGCCTCCCACTCTCGAAGCTCTCACCCCCCCCCCGACGGTTGCTGCTGCAAGGCGGGAAAACCGTGTGCGTGCACGCTGAGAAGGAGGTGGAGACGCTTCAGTGCATTAGGAATTCAGAGACGGAACATGGCTTAAACCGCTACACAGCCTTTGGTAACACGAAACAAAACGTACGAGGTGAACATATCTGCTGGAATTTCTTGCTTGAGTAGACAATGGAGTGGCCATACATGGACAACCAAGCAGATTTTTGGGAAGCGGAGACGAGTTCTGTGGAAGATTTGAAGATGGAGAGTGGGTGGGACACCTACACTGTGCCTTTTGGTCCATCGGAGAACAGAAATGTAGTGAGAGAGAGAGAGAGAGAGAATGAAGAAGAAAGGATAGGAGGTACTGAAATGTCAGGGTGTATTTAATGAGAGATTTAATGAAGGAGATGGAGACTAAACTGCTTGTACACGCTGCCTCCCGAGTAAAACAAGGAGCAGTGGGGCTGAAACCGATGGAGAACTAGCAGACAGGAGAGAGGGGAAACTGCGCTGTATTTAATAGTCCTATTCATGTTTATTTTGACACTTTGTCAGGTTAATGAGGAATAGGTGCTGGATTGTTTCGTAGCGCAAACTCCACTGAGGGTTCCACCCTTTGCCACAATGGCTGAACTCCTGAAATGAAGGAAAATGAAACTATTGAGACGAAAGAAACCAATTGATGACAAGTAACTGGGTTACAATAGTATAATAGGTAGTTGAGTTTGTTGATGTACTAGAGGAGTATTTATTTTCATTATAACTGAAAAGAACTGTTGATAAATTGATAGTTAAACGGTAATTTAGCCTAGGAAATTGTTTCTGTGAGGCAACACGTCACCCACCAAGCAAAACAACAGCGGTAAGCACTGTTAAGACGTAAATAATTGCTACTTGGGTAAATTAGTCAGTTGTATTATTCTACTCGAACGTCGGGTGCGCACGCACGCACACACAGGTAAAAGTAAGATTTCTATCACTAGAAACTGTGCAGTGATGCATCAAAAACCGCCGAGTGTTGTCAGAGTAACAGCAGCAAAGACAAAAGAGCAATCCAGGCAAGAGGGATGGAGCTGAGGCGAGAGGAAAAAAAAAAACTAGAGAGAGCTGGCTCCGACAAACCAGACACACAAAGACGTCTGGATTTATTGTGTCGAAAAGACTACAACAGAGTCTGTTCCTCTCTCCAGATCTCTGTCGGAGGGATTTTTGAGCTGCTATCCCGGCGGTTTGGTTGCCATGGTGAAACCTAAAGCCTCGTCTCCACGATGAAGTCCAGCATAGTTAGGGAGCACTGTGTGTGTGTGTGTGTGTGTGTGCGTGCATGAGTGTGTTGTGTTTGAGGAGAAAGAGTTGCACAGTGTGTGAGCATGTGTATTAATCATATGACTGTCACGACATCACACTGGAGGGATCTGCTCCCTTCTGTTGTCTGTTTGTACTCTGATGTGTGTAGTCAAGAGGGTGTGCTTGTGTGTGTGTGTGTGTGTGTGTGTTTTCTGACACATTTTGTGCATTGCATCACCACATCATGTCATCGTGAAAGAAAATTGATGTTGTTCGCTTGAATTGCAAATTATACGCATTCCGGCCTTTTGTGCCATGTCAATCATTGTTGTGAAATATCTTCATAGCCGTTGCATAACAACGCTAAGCTTGTGGTTTCCATACTTGTGCCTTTAAAAAAAGAGAAAATGGGATCAAAACAATAAAGCAATGAAGTAGCAGAACAGTAGCAAACCAAGGGAAGACCTAAACAATCAGCTGAGAACGTTGTTACAGTAGGGGAATATAGATGCCCAGGCCCCGTAAACGCACAAAGTGAATGAATGAATGAATGAACGCACTTTTATTCTGAAAGGGGCGGGGAGGTGAAGTGGGGAGGGGAGTGAGGATGGTCTCTGCCCTGTCGCTAGGTAACAGGCCTAAAAGCAAAGCCAGGCCTGGTTTCCATGGCAACGTCATTGGTGTGGAGGGTGAATGGAGTTTTGGTGGTTGTGGTATACGGTTGTGTATGTCTGTATAGAAATATCCACCGTGTGTGTGTGTGTGTGTGTGTGTGTGTGTGTGTGTGTGTGTGTGTGTGTGTGTGTGTGTGTGTGTGTGCGCGCGCCCTCAACAAAGAGCGGCACTCAGCAGGTTGAGGATCAGTGCTGCTGAAAGTGGCCAGAGAATAGTGTGTGGTTAAATATGAGCCATCAAATGGAAAATAAAATGACAGATCTGATCTTTGTCGGAGCAGGAGGACGTATCGTCACAGCTGTCAGACCAAGGTCTTCCACACTAGGATTACGCTTGTGGACCTGGTGGAACACGTTATCGATATTATCGATCGACGCGCTGCTGTGTTTACTCCCACTATGAGGCGCGTGCGTGTGCGTCTTTGTTTCTGTGGCTGCACGCTGTGGCACATTTGTGGACCTCCTGGCGATCAGACATGGAGATGAAGACGGACGTGAGGGAACGGATCGAACGGGGAAAAACCGCAATGAAAGGCTCAGAGAAGAAGGGAAAGCGGCCCTGTGGGGAGATCGGAGAACAGTGGGTCTGGTCTGGAAGGACAATGGCCTGATTGCACAATGTAAAGCAGACTATGGTGGAAGTGGTGGTGGTGGTGTGTGTGTGTGTGTGTGTGTGTGTGTGGGGGGGGGGGGGGGGGGGGGGGGGGGGGGGGGGGCAGTTTAGTCACGGAGTGGTGAAAGACTGCCTGGCATCCACCGTGAGATCCTATGAAGGGCCATTAACGATGAAACTGCTGAGAAACTGCAAAAATAATTCAAGCGGTG
This sequence comes from Karalla daura, assembly GCA_029224185.1. Classification (NCBI taxonomy): domain Eukaryota; kingdom Metazoa; phylum Chordata; class Actinopteri; order Chaetodontiformes; family Leiognathidae; genus Karalla; species Karalla daura. The sequence continues at coordinate 5,473,415 of CM055210.1, read as the reverse complement.
AGAGATCTCCAAAGGTTAAAAACCTCATATGCACGTATTGGATGTTGGAAAGCGCCTTGAACTGCAACAGCTATCGACTAAAATTCTATGAAAATGTAGTCTTGGGGAGAAAATCTCACTCCTAATAGGAGGGTTTAATCTGAAAGGGGTATGGAGGCTGCTGGCTGGCATCCAGTAGGAAGAGAAAAATCAATCCTCACAATCTCTTGATCAAATGTCTCTGCAAGTAAGATGTTCAAGTGCTCCCTTTATGATTTTGATAGAAAAGATGAGTCCTCGCATGAAAAAAAAATCACAAGGGTACCTGATCTTAAACGGAATATTGATATTTGGAAACGCTCAGATCCCCAGACCAAACTGCATTGCTGATACTGACATACCAAAGATGAAACGCATCATCTTACCTGCTTTGCTCCCAACAGTGTCATGGGGGTAATGTGGTGCAACTGCCAAAAACCAGGAACTTTCTTGCTTCGAGGCAATACGCTATCCACCAGTCCACCGCTCCTCCTTAAAGCGATATCTGACGGTGAAGTCATGTATTGCATTCAAACAAATAGGTCACTCTGATTCACAAACGCACCGCAACTACGGTAGCCAGCAAGTATCAAAAAGCCTCGCTCACTGATCTCCTCCAGCGTCTCTGCGCTGCCAGTGGTGCTATTTGTCCCTGGCCGGCAGCTGTAGTTTCAAGATGGCGGACTGTCATGGTCAAACAAAAAAAAACATTACAAACAAAAATGACATTATCCCTTTTAAATGTAACGCGTGTAAATTTGAATAAGTCAATAAGTTGGATTTTCTGTCTGTTATACCACCTGGCCACAAGAGGTCGCCACCTCTCAGAACCAGCATGAGTGTGACTTGTTAATATAATGAACGTAACTTTTCCGTTCGTTTTCAGAATGACTGCTGCTGACTCAAGCGATCTCGGGCCCGTTTTCTGAGTACCAAATCTGAGTACCAAAGTACCAAAGAACCCAAATATGAACCTGTCTCATAGTTAATGCCGAACAAACTACACCGCTGGTGCTAACAAGGATGTTTAACTTTTGATTGCCAAATGTTGCTAATAAGCTCCCAGTTCCACCTACGCTGCCAAAACTGCTGAGGAAAACTGTGAGAAGAGAGGTCTGAGCATGACTACAAGTATAAAACTTTCATATCTATTTTGTCACTCATGATCCTCCATATTTGTTGCCCCACAAACACATAAACCAACACATAGCACATAGCAGTCTAAACAACTAGCAACATGCTAGTTGCTAGTTGTTTAGACTTCATGAACAAGCTAACGTATAGCTGAATCTTGTTATAAGCATTTCAGCGACAACTCTCTCACTTTGTCTCTCACATTTTGGAGACGCACACACTCACACGCACGCACACACACACACACACACACACACACACACAGGGGCAGCAGAGGAACGGGCAGACAAAAGCATGTTTGTGTTCATGAGAATGTGAAGCACAGTGGGTCTCTATGTATGGAGGCAGTGTCAGGCTCGTCCTAGAGGGACGGGAGGGGGGACGGTGCGGGTGGTGATCGTTAGAGGGGATTTCACAAACTCTTAAACATAGAGCGTGACTACATTATTGCACAGCAGTTTGAAAAAAAAAATGTGCACAAAGCTATTTTTTGCAAAGCAAAAAGCAGTGATGCGTGGAGGCCTTTGAAGCCTTTGCGGAAATGATTGCGATCTGAGCTCTCTGTAGTCGCCGATACAGTTTGTTCATGTTGCAAATCAATCAGTACAGTTGGCTGATTTGTTCTAATTCAGTAATCAATAAAAGCATTGATGTTTTGATCTGAGTGCGATACCACAGGTATACAATTGCTGCTAGATGCAGTGAAGAGGCAGCATTTGACAGGCCTTGAGCAGGACAAGCTTTGAGTGCTTATTGAAGTTTTCTGCTTTACTCTAACTGCAGAACAAAAGGGTCCCTGTGCTGGATATGGGAGCGTGTTCGTGCCCCAGAATATAAAACAGACAAGTAGGTAAAGTGGGAAACAGATCTTTAGTTAATTTCACTTTTTTTAACTTAAACGGTGACAGTACTCGAGATGTAAAGCATATTTAAGTCCATGTGTGCTAAAATCAGTTTTCTAATTGACATAACATTTCACAACATATCTTTTAATTATGAGATAACTCTCGTAGAGTAACCAATATTCAACAATCTCTCAGTGTTTTACTGGCACTAGAGAAAAAGTGACCACACACCTGCTCATTAAAGCTTACAGCATCATAAACTTTAATATAGTAGTGATACCCTTCCATCACAGATCACTGAGTCCCATATGAGACCCATATGGAAAACTACAAACTACCTATGTTCTGTTTACTTATGTATAGATTGTTGCATGACATAATTCAGCTTTATCCATAATTATTAAACCAATATGTGGTAGCTCTAAAGAACAGCTGTAAGTGGATGAATGCACCGCAGCTTGATTCAGGTTATAGGAATGTTAAATGCAAACAGGAAACACTGTAAATTCAAGTATAAACCATGAAAAAAAAGTAGTGTTTGAAGAATAGACTTATTTCATAGAAGTTTGCTTTGTAGCGTGGTTGAGAAAGAGTTAAAGGCAGTTGGATGAGGGAGCTATGAGAGGGAGATGGTGGGAGAGAAACACTAAAATGTAGCCACTCTATCCATTGTTGTTCGCCCCCCCCCCCCCTTCCACCCCCTCCTCCTCTTTAAAAGTACACAAAAGCAGCGCCAGTCCATTGTGGTGCAAAACAGAGAGCAGGCAGGGCGACCTGGGCCGAGAGAGGAGACGCACACACACACACACACACACACACACACACACACACATTCATTCTTTCAGTCTGCCTCCCCTCCGTCACACAAAATTCGCGAGCTCCTGAGTCGATGCGTTCAAGCGCGCATTCATTTGATACATGCAAACATGCACGTACGCACGCACTCATGCAATTGGGAGGCAGGAATCTCTCGTGCACAAACACACACACACACACACATACTGGTTGTACTCACCGCAGTTACATTTTGCATTGATTGAACCAGTTGCTCTGGTTGGAGAGGAGATGAATGTGACATTTAAGACTGAAATAACACACACACACACACACACACTCGGAGTAAAAAACGCTCTGTCATCATTGTGCTCCTGCCCCGAGGCTTAGATCATGGATCAGACAAACCGAACCAAATGCCACCATTAGCCATTACAGAACAGGCAAACAAATCTGACCTGAATTCAGCCCAGTGGGACAGCTCCATCCTTTGCCTCCCATATTACATCCCATAAAACTTATGGGACCACAGGATGCAGACGTACACATCCTCTCACCTGCCAATAACCTAAATGGAACTTTTGACAGTCGGGTTGGGGGCGCACAAAGTCAGAATGTATTTTCATGTAAATTACGCGAGCTCACACTAAGCCTCAACACATCGGCTCCAATCTGCCCGCCTGTCTGAGCATACTAAATACGATTAAGTAAAGGCATTATTGTTCCACTGGGACGCTTGAATTGCCATGGCGGTGGACGGGCGATCTCTAGTGGCGGCAGCCGAGAACAGCAGCTCTTGCAATATAGGTCAGAGCGCTCATCCCAGAGCTCTTCTGGGCTTTTCTGTATTGCCTGTTTATCTGCCATGAGACCGAGGGGATCAGAGGCAGACGGAGCTCCGTGCCAGTGCCCATGATGCACTGCATCATGGGCAGCCGCTCGCCAGATGTATGGATGCCAGGGACTTGGTGGACCGCTTTGTGTGTGTGTGTGTGTGTGCGCGCGTGTGTGTGTGTGTGTGTGTCACAGGCAGAGATGAATGCGGGCGGAATAATGCATGTTTGTCTGGTAGCAGACCGTTTCATGCCAAGGAGTGATGGGCAGAGGGGAGACGGAGAGGTTGTCAATGTGTCCCCGAGCATGACGCTGGATACGGGCCAGGCCCAGTGCATCCATTTTTATTCGACCTTGGTCGGGTCCGCGCGGCCTAACGTGAACTCCTAAAGCGGCATTTTGATCAGACGCGAGGTGGGAAGCCTCGTCACCTCCATTTATTTTTCGGCTTCGCTGTCGGAGCACTGTATCTCACCCACTCCATTCGTTCATCACAGTGTGTTTTTAGTTAGTCAGGAATCGTATTTGTCTGATATGACAAACAAATGTACATATAGCCATTCTTGATGGTTTTGATGAATCGCTGCATGGCAGAAACTGCTGAGTGTTCAGAAGAGCCAAATATTTTTTAATTCAAATATCCCAAATAAGAGCACATTTTCCTTTGACAAATGCCAAAGTCCCCTGGAACCTAAGACCAATGAATTCCGTCTGACCCTTAGAGCTGAGAGCTTTGCGATGTTGTTTGCAATCTTGATTAAAAAAAAGGACTGTGTTTCTCGTTACCAATTTGTTTTCATTCAAGCCCAATGATCATTCGTTCATCGGGCATTGTACACGAGACCAAGTGGTGCAAAAATGAAACACCTTTGTTCCGTTGCACCGCCTCCCGTCGTGCGAACGACCACAGGAACGCGCGTGGATGCTTGCGACATGTACGGATGTGGAGCCCGATGCGAATAGCTTGACCCAAATATGCTAATAACCGCGATGAGGGCGGCGGTCTGAAACGCTGTGTGCCTGAGCTGCAAACGCCCGCCTCGTTTCCCTCTCGATCTCTTTTCTTTGCTCCCTCTGAGCAGAAGCAGCCGAACGGCGCAGACGGCCTGAATCGCTCCGTTTTTCCGTCCCTCCCTCCCCGCCGCCTTGTTTTCTTTTGTCTCTCTCTCGCCGGCCGCCTTTTTCTGAACGTTTCGCACATGCCAACACGCGCGCACACGCACACACACACACTCCCACACGCTCCCTCGCCAGTTTTAGATAACCTAAACCCTGAGATGTTAACCGCGTAACTGCTTCTTTTCTTCCCGACACCGATCTGTAACCACCGCGTGCCTGTGAGCCGAGTCCTCAGACCAAAATTCCGATTAAACGGCCTGAAACCTTAAAATCAGCCAGTGACGATCGGCTGCAACTATGCTCCATTGCCGTTCTTTCAAACGCCGGCGGGCTCGGTTGATGGTTGACTCAGAAACTCCTGGCCTCGGGAGGCTCCTCTCCAGGCGGCGAGAGGAAAACGCCGTCGACCCCTGTGACGCCACTTTTGCCGCCATCGGCTTCTGTTTTCATTCAAATCAAATAAGTCATTGGGGGCAAAGTGAAAACCAGGAACTTCGATCCGTTCCATAAACGTCCAACCCTGCCGCTTTTAAAAGGCTCTCCGCCACGTGAATATCCAATTATGCGTCAAAGAATAGAAATGCAGCAGTCCGATGGGTTGCACGTCGCGGTTGTTTTTGGTCCCTGTAGACAAATCTCCCACAACGTCGTCTCCCTAAGACCACTAAACTCGACTCGGCATCGCGCCTAAGTCATCTTTTAATCCAGGATAAATTCAAATTCAATGAAACGTGGTGTGTGTATGTGTGTGTGTGTGTGTGTGTGTGTGTGTGTGTGTGTGTGTGTGTGTGTGTGTGAAGTCCTCTACAGAGAGTCATCCTAAAAAGACAAAAGACCTTGTTTGGTCCCGTTTTGTCCTGTCCTGTCTTTCCGGTCAGTCTCCTCTTTCAACTGTTTGCTGAAAGAGAGAGAGAGAGAGAGAGAGAGAGAGAGAGAGAGAGGAAGAGAAGCTTTACCTGTCTGATGCAGCTTTGCTCTTTTCCATCCCACTCTGACAGTGTGCTATTGTCATTAGCTAAGATCTCCTAACTGTTTCCATTCGGGAGTCTGGGAAGTAGGTGGGCCGAGCAACGTAGCCACACCAGGATATTTTCAGTGCACTTTGTCTCTTTCCCCTGTATTTTGTGACTTTGCTCGGACAAGCTAGCTCTTCGCTCCTGGCACCATTTGGCTTCTGTGACCGTGACATCCCCTCCTTCCTCCGAACAGATCATGGCGGAGTACAGCTCCCTGCTCAGCGACCTGTCTGAAAACATCACCAACGAGGACTTGGAGCAGCTCAAGTCGGCCTGCAAGGAGGACATCCCCGAGGACCAGAGCAACAACATCACCTCCTCCAAGGAATGGTTCAGCTACCTGGAGAAGAACGACAAGCTGGCCCAAGGTAAGGCAACAAAAAAATGTGTGCTACGACACCTACTTTAAGGAAAATCTGCTGAGAGCATCGAGTAGTGACAATCCCTCTGGTGCAGATAATCTGTCATACATCGAGCACATCTTTGAGATTTCGCGGCGACCAGACCTGCTGACCAGGGTGATCGAGTATCGCACCACCGTGCTCAAGATCTCAGAGGATGACGAGATCGACACCAAGCTCACGCGCATCCCATCAGCCAAGAAGTACAAAGGTAACTGACTCTCGAGCGGACGGAAGGCGACAGGTGCTAAAAGGTGCGCTCTTCCCTCCTGTCTCATGATTCCTCTCTCCCCACAGACATCATCCGCCAGCCCTCTGAAGATGAGATCATCAAGCTGGCCCCGCCCCCTAAAAAAGTGTGAGGTGGTGGCCCAGCCCTGAGCTCCGCACCTTGATTTCTTCACTTCTGGCACTCCAATCAACCGACCAACCATTCCCGCCCGGTCCCATTTGCCCACCCCGCCTCAACCCCTTTACCACACATACACGCACACACACGCACACACATGCACACACAGCCCCGCGCACATACACACGCCACGCAGGCAGCCACCCACAAAGCCACCAATCGGACTGAGCGACGCAGCGCCTTTCAAAGCTGAAGGGAGAAGGGAGGAGGCTGCGAAACAAAAAGACATTAGAGAAAGAAATCTGGAGACTGACAACAGCAAATGTGTGTGTGAGGAGAGAGAGAGAGAGCGAGAGTGAGAGAGAGAGAGAGAGCCAAAGTCTACCCTCGATTCGAATGAGTGTAATCTGTAAACACCGTTCTATCTATGATGCTGTGTTTATGTAATCGTCCGTGTGTGTGTGTGTGTGTGTCTGTGTGCGTGCATTAGTCAAATTAGTTATAGATTAAACATCCAACCGAGACGAAAACTGCAAACCCTGCCTTTGAGACGCAAAATTAAGTGGGAAAGTTTTATTTTTCAAATTGGGAGAAAAAAAACGAGATGTTACTATAGAAATAAGACGTGTACTCGTTGTGTGTACAGTGGCACATAGCTATGACTAACATACTTCAGCAGTGCTTAATTATTGCAGAATAGCCAAATTGTCTAAAGGGACACAGTGACAACTACTTTCTGAGGATAAAATAGAGGTAAAACATGTATATACACAGTTTACATGAGCGAATCGTATTTGAGTAGCAAACCTGCAACTAAACCTGACACTTCTGAAGAGAGAAACTAATACTCATGTAACGCATACACAATGGTTCATCTCTGTGTGGTTCATAGTTTTAGTGTGTAGCCGTTTCAGTCGTTCAAATGTGTTTACAATGTGACGGGATCGTTCAGCATTTCAGGAAAGCCGATTAGTTACGTTTTCTGTGGTGATTAGAGGCTCAGTGCCACTCTCATGTCCGTCTTAACCAACAACAAGTTAGCTTAGCATAAAGAACAGAGGCACTGGGAAAGAGCTAGCCTCGTGAGCATTGTCATCTCACTCTCTTAAAGGACTAGGCAAGTGAGATGTGATTTTGTCACATTCGGGTGGATGAAGGCAAGCAATTTTTCAGTTCCTGTGCTAAGCTAAGCTAAGCTAAGCTAACAGCTCTTGTGCGCCCGCTGCCATACTAGCAGAGTGGTATCGATCCTCTCACCCACGTCTCGGCAAAAAAGTGGGAAAGCTAAGGATCTCAGAAATTGTTCGACTCGTCCTTTAAAAAAAAAAAAAGAAATCACATGAAATTAGCATATTCTCCCCATATCAGCCACATTGACACTGTTCCTAGAGCCTCTGTATGCACTCCATTTACTCTTAAGCAGATAATTATATCAAGAGCAAAAAAAAAAATAGAAAGCCTAGTATTTTAGAAAATATCTAAAGTTGATTTTCATAAGAAAAGCCAATATTTGCCTTTAGCTTATTGAGTCATAGCAAGAGTTATTTAGAGGAAATATTTAGATGGGAAGGTTATTGCAGTCATTTCTATACGGCGGAAGATTCCTGTCCATGGGTTCTCTGATCAACCAGGGGACCAGGTCGCATGAAAGCAAGAGATGTAAATACACAAATAATTTATTACAAGAAAATATAGCAGAAATAATATATTGACCCACAGTGTTGTCCATAGAGGACACGATGCCTCTAGCGGTAAATTTACACTGAATGCTCGGTTTCGCCACATCCGAATTAGTGATTTAAGACTCTCATTCTAATTTTATCTAATCTGAAGCGACGGTGTCTCTGTGTCTGACAAAAAGACGTAGCAGGCACTAAAAGTACATCCTCTTTGGACCGCATCATAGAATACGAGGGTATATTTTGAAAGGGATATCATACAAAAAGGAAAAACGTTACACTTGTGTTGTCAGTTCAGTTTTTTTTCGCTCCAAAAACAACCGGTTGTGATTTTTCTTTCTAACGGAAGACACGTTAAAGTGAAGATGAGTGGAGAAGAGGGCAAAGACGGAAAACGTGACGTGTGATAACGGAGCACGTCCTATAGAGAAAATGCACACAGAGTAGATTGTGACAAGGATCTCCAATGAACACAATGGCTCACAAACCGCTGACTATGCCATTTCTGCCATGCACCAACATGATAGCTAGTAAGACTGTTGAAACTTAACTATAATAACTGCTCTCTTGAACACTGTGTCTCTTTCTCCCCGCATTGAAGCCTTAGTGCACTCTTGTGTTTACCCCGGGAAAAAAAACAAATAAATTCAGAACTGTGAGAGGCCGCGTGCCACGAGGCGACAGACGCCGGCCCGCGCGTCCCGCTAATCCAGAACGGCTCTCACTTTTAGAGAGAGTGACGCTACTTTTACTCTGAAATTTGCTAAGGACTTCAGTGTTGGTGTGTACAGAATGTCTGTGGGTCTATTTCTGCCCCCCACCCCACCCCCCAACTATGTTGATGATGAAGATGTAGGGTCAAAAAAAAAGAAAAAAAGACCAAAAAAAATTGAACCGACGTCATTAAAATCTATCGGTGTACGACTAGTCACTTCTCCCCCCGGCCCTTTGCCTCCCGTTCTCCAACTCTACTCCAACCCAGGTGCCAACGACTAAGGCTTTTATTTCGATCACAGCTTTCGTGATCCATCTTTCTTTCTTTCTTTCTTTCTTTTCTTTCTTTTTTTTATTGCTCGCCGTATACTCTTGTGTTGGACTGACTTGTATCCTATGCATTTATGTCTGTAGGAGAATCTCTGCACTGTAACTTTTCCTCCCACCAAAACACTTACTCTAAAAGGACGGAACTCTGTACCTGTGACAAGTCGCGTGTTTTTATGCCCGCACCCCGATTCTCGTGGGCTTAGTCGAGAGGCACACAAGATGAGGAAAAAGTATCGGAAAAAGAAGATAAGAACCTATTTTTTTTTTAAAGCGACAAGAAAACCTTTGAAGACAACCGTACTGTATGAGTCTCACTCTACTCTTTTGCAAGCGTTCAACAATTCACACACACACAGATTCATACTGTGTGGAAAGCTTTGATAGTTCAACGATTGTGTCTTTGCGTAAAAGAGCTCGATATCCACGGCGAGGTCAAGATTTCTATTGCATTGTCGAAGGATTAGTCCACTGTTAATACTTGAATACTGATATATACATAGAATGAAGCCACTAAGCAGGCATTGGGGATGGTAGCATCCACCTGTCTCTTCACTCCAGACCGAAGGATCTCATCAACTATTGGACAGCTGAAATTGACTTTGGCGGTCTCGTTTTTTTTACCCTACAGTGCCAACAGCAGGTTATATCCGGGCTTTTACCAATAGAAAGAGAAATCTTACTGAAATTCAGTTTCTTTGGGAAAAGCCAGTCTATCAGAACTCAGGTTCACTAAATTGGGGACCACAAGAATCCAAAAGCATAAATAAAAGAAACAAAAGTCAAAGCTTCGAAATACAATACTTATCAAGATTTCTCTGCACTGATGCTACTAAAGTGTTAAGATATAACAGTGTCTGAGTATTTCTGGTTCGATGTTTCAGAGTTTGCCTGACCCCAAGTGAAGCGGTAACTGCCTTCCTACAGTTTTCACCACAGAGCAGAACTGTCTTTGTCAGGCCGAGGGAGGCAGTGGTAGTTACTGCTATGACCTGTGGGTAATGGTCTTTCCCCAGCATTAGAATCGGTGCAATGTCGGCCATAGATGTTGGATTGCAACACACGACTTTGTGGTGAGGAGCTTGGGTAATTTTTACTGACTTAAACACAGGTTTTTCTTTCTAGATCTTCGCATGTATTCTCCATTTCTGTATAAAATATCAGCAAGGGAGGATTTGGGCCATAGTATTTCCAGTTTTCAGTTTTTTTTTCCTCTTTATTCTTTGAAGTGCTTTTTGAATAGCAACTTGTGAATTTAGGTGGATGTGACCGAGTGACTTTTCTTTTTCTTGCTCTCACAGTTTCAGTAGGAAATTGACTCATTTTAGCGACTGTGTGGTAGTCTGACAATAGTTTGTCCATGCAATATATCCGTAAACATCCCAAAAAAAAAAAAGGAGAATAAAAAATGCTCCAGGTATTCCTGGTTCAAGTCTGAGTTGAAATGTTAACATGCTTTCACTGGAGTGTTCAGTTATCTGTCTGTATCGACACACGGCTGTGCTGCACCATCGCGCTTCTTTTTTTTTCTTCTTTTTTTTATGTTTGTCACATTCACTTCCTGTTCCCTCCTCCCCCAAATCAGATCCAGTCAGTATCACGACGAGAACCGTGGCACAGCCCCACCGATTTCATCACAAGGCGGATTGTATGTTCGGCGTTGCTTGGCGTTTTCCTGTCTAGCCAATCGGCAGAAAATATATCAACATATCAGTCACAGATGATGTCAGATTGGGATTTCCATGTACCAAGTACATATCAACTTAGTAAATGCTGCAAAAGTATAAACCTACTAAAACACAGATGTATCTTTGGTGAGTAGCCAAACACATGCGTAGAGACGAAGTAGGAAACGGAGAGGCCAATATTGTGTGAGGGTAGTGGGCATGTAATGCTAACAGTCAATTCAAATCATTTCAAGTAATACTTTCCCATGAGGACGAGACTGTACTTTGTGTTTGTTTTATTTGGTTGTAAATATGTATTTTGAATATGTACCACTGTGTTTGTTTTGAAATTGATTAATTTATTTAATGCCTATATATTGTTGTTTTTACGTATCCTGATTTTGTTTTACTAACTGGAAACAAATCACAGGGATGAAAAATGTGTCGCTTATCTAATGTAAACCAGACCATGCATCAACACTTTTATAATTCATGTTATTCTCTTCATTTATGTTTTTTTGCTGTTTTGGCTTTTGGGTGATGAGTTTCCAAGGAAAAAAAAAAGTGATTTTCATTTCAATGTATTTACTGATATGTAACATATTATGTTTTACTGTGTCGTATTTGATCAGATGTGTCGTGGTCACTGCTTGTAAAACGGTTTTTATTCAGAGAGTTTCCAAATCATGACAAAAGACAAACGCAGTCAGAGGTCATAATCCGCCATTTTGTTCGTATGAGACACGTCACTTGCACATATACGCTGAGAGCAGGAAGTCTGGAGAGGAAACGGTGTCTTGAAACGTTTGGCTTGAAGCACGTCTAGGGTCATGCCGACACCAGATTTGTTGTAGCTGCGCGAGATGATAGAAAAACAGCTTGAGGACAAAGGTGTTAGCGTCACCTCGGGTCAGACTTTTTAGTTGGATGTGCTCTGATGAAACGTTTTCGTCCAAAAGAAAAACGCTAGACTAACTTCATTTGAGGTCTGTTGTATTCGAAAATAGTCACACGAGTCAACGCAACAGTCGCTACAACTGTCGCTAAATTTAGGTCGCTAGCACAATTATGTCGCTGCTTCGGGACGAAATTGCAGATTGGGTGACGTTTGAGTTGAATTAGAAAATCAAATTTGCAATTTATTGTCTTTTAGTAAACTAACTGACTATGGCTGCCATAGTGGCTATACATTAGTATGTTCATAGTATTTCTAATCGTACCAGTGTGCTATTGGTGCATCCAGTGACCCGGATTTTGGCTGTCGTCGAATGAGGTGTCGGTGAGTAGGTTGGAGGGATGCACAGGTGAAGTGACTTGTAATTGTTAGTGCTGGGTCAGAGTGCTGTAAGTAGTGAGTCGTGAGTAGTTGTGCGGAGGGAGGGGGGGCCTGAAGCTGGAGTTGAAGAGGTGTGAGCGGAGAGGCGAGGAGGAGGGTCGGCACGTCCGAGCCCCCGAGGACGGGGACGCCACACCTCTGCATGGAGTCGGCGTCGTTTTGAATGTGGCAGGCGTTGCACAGGAATGCTGTACGCTGGCGAGGCGCTGAATGTCTGGATGTCTGAGCGGTCGTGGCGGCTGAGGCTGTGCAGCGGCGTCTTTGTGTTCCCTTTGCACCTTTTTTAACTGTGAGTGACGCGGGAGTCGGTTGTCGAGATTCGATTACTGCTTCTTCTTCTTTATTTTTCTTTAACCACACCTACTAATGTTTCATTTGGAGCTGCACGGCGGGAAAATCACGCGTTTCGATTGATTTTGAGGTTCAAAAGTTAACATGCAAGCACAAAAATAAAAAGCATTCACGTCATGGGTAAAAGTGCCAACTTGATTGAATAGCAGCTGCTGGCGTGCCGGGTCTTGATATAATGAAGTTTGTGAACAATCTCATTGTCGTGGCTTGGTCAAGAGAGTGCTGTGTGTGCGGTTTGCGATAGCAGAGGACATTTAGAGGAGTGTTGCATTTTCAGACCTAATCCCTAATGTTTGTGGCTGCGGGTTTGCTCCCGTGGTGCGGCTCGGGGTCTCGGAGGCGCCTGACGGTTGAACTCGGCTCGAGGTTGCGGCTCAGAGGAGGCGTTGGCGGAGGCGTCTGACGACATGTGCGAGGTGTGACTGTGCGCGAGGACCCGCGGGGGGGGGGGGGGGGGGGGGGGGGGGGGGGGGTGGCCGCGCGCGCACATCCCTGGTTTGGAAACGCCAACCCCCCGGCCGGCGTGGGACTCCGTGGGACGTCCCCTCTCGTCCTCTGCCCGTCTATGCCCGAGGTGTCCCCTCCTCTAACGGTGAAGCAAGTGACGCGCGTTTGTTTTTCGTTACCGTTTCTCTGTCGACGAGGTCCACCGCATTAGTCCCGGGAGACGGCCGCGCGGCTGAATGCGGGCACGAGACAGCGAGCGAAGGCGCTGACCGGCGCGGAGAAGTACGTCATCGCAGCCATTGTTTTTTACGACAACGTAAAACGGTTAAAAATAGAAACGACTCCGCCCGACACCGTGGGCTCAGTGCTGTTAAGAAACTTTTGCTAAAGTTTTTTTTTTTGTTTTTTTTTTCCTGGATTTTATTCAGCATCGACTGCAACAAAATGCGACATGAGGTGTTAATCGGACAGATGTAAAAGGTGTGGCTTTTTGTCATGATTTAAATGAGACTGAACTGAAATTATGCCATTTTGTCATTGTGCTAAAATGAATATAAATATTATATATTAAAATATATTTGCTAACCTATATAGCATCTCGCCTCGTGTTGCCTTCCTTCTTCTTCTTCAAGATCACACAACCTTGCAGTTATAGTGGTAAAAAAATATCTGCCTCTATTTCAGGCCTGAAAAGTTTTAGATATTTTACCTGAGAATTTCCATGTTATGTCTCCTACTCCTACTTGAACTGCACGTCCTATCAGAGGTCAGCGTAGTGCTCTCTTATTGCATTGTTGAAGAAGGAGGATACCCACACACTGTCCACACTTGCAAAAAGAGTACATTTATTAGACTTTCAACGTTTTGGTCATGGATCTTCTTCGGGTAGATTTGGACAGAGCGAGAAGTCCACAATGACACGACTGGGTACGTATTCGCCTTACTCAAAGCATGCTGGGATTCCACACCATGCCCCATGCGAGTCAATGGCCGCGACGCGACCCCTCGTCTTTGTCGGAGCCAATATAGCATCAGATTTAGATGAGGATCTTTAAATGAATCTGCCAACCCAAGGTCTGCGCTCAGAATGTGCCACTATTCCTGAAAAATAGTTTTGAACATGTGTGAGCTGGACGAACGAAGTGTTCAATAGATCAAAATGATGCTTGGAGATGATGCAGGTCCGGCCCAAGCCTCCGCGTGGCCCTAAACGAAGGTCTCTTCCCTCTCTCCTGCCTCGCGCTGACACGGCTGCGCACACGCGCATCCTTCATGCAAAACGTGGCCCCTCTTGGACCGCGGCACCCTGCGTGTTCTGCTTTGACAAGAGGCAGAATCACTAATCCTACAACAGGAACAGCACTTTATTGATGTATAAATCGTGTTTTTGTACAATAATATATCTTTCATCATATAGAAATCACCATTCATACATGCAAAAAAATAAATAAATCACTTTTTATTCCGGAGATTACACTTGGGGGGCCCCCTAGTGGCCACCAGGCCCTGAGCAGATGCTTGGTTCGCTTTGGCCTTGGGCTGGCTCTGAACTGATTTTTCGGAATGACACCCTCTTCTCACTCTATAAAATCAACTAATAGGAAGGGACCTTTTGAAACAAAGTTGTTTTCTGGTTGCCAATCAAAGTGTGTTTGTTACTTTTTGGTATAATGTAGAGTACAAACAACCCTTGTTTTCAGTTATCCACTCATCAAAACAGTGTATTTTATTCTGGCTCGACTCTCCAAATCTACCCGAAGAAGGTCCATGACAAGAGACTTTTCACAGGTGCAGACAGTGTGCGGGTATTGACCTTTTTCCACTTGGTTGTTCGTCCCGCCTACACACCTGTTGACAACTGTTGGGCACATTTTGAGCATCCAATGTAGCCTTATGAAGTCATGAGTAATGAAGTCTTCAGGCTTGGATAAAATACACAGGGTTTTTTATTTCAGCGGAGATCACATGAGAATGTCAGATACAAATGTGCGCAAGCGTTTCGCTGCATTTGATCGCTGCAGATGATCTTCCTTGACTGCGACCGGTGCAGGGATGCCGGGGGAATAAATATACAAAAATCGAGCAAGAACTCCTCACAAAGAATTCTAAATGTCTGCGGCCAGCATGCCCTATTGGTTCATCTGAGCGAGGAGTCCCTCCAGCTCCGGACGGATCTTGAACCTGGCGTGGAAGTCACCCTCGGTGTGCTGAAGTGAAGCAGAGGAGAGAAGAGGAGATCATCGCATGGGTATTAAAACTTGCTGTAGTAAATACTCATGATTGTAGTAACACATCTACTTAAAATGTTCAATTCTGCTTCAAGTTCAACCATATTAACCAGGACAGACTTCCTACTGTAGCTCTCACAGTGAATAACTGTAAGTTTATGGACTTGTGGCCATAATTATTGGGACATTTGAGTATTTTGGGCCCTGTCCAGAGTGGGTGCGACTCTTGACAATTGTCATTGCTCTGACTCACCTCCTTCACAGACAGGTTGACTCCCTCCGGCTGATTCTTCATCAGGACGTCCATGAAAATGGGACACACCGCTGCGTTCAGACTGTTCAACTGGACAAAGGGGGGGGAACTGTTCATCACGTCTAATAAAAAAGAAAAAGTTAAGCTCAGAGGGAATTTAGAGTGGTGGAGTACGTACCTGGACGACGCGCTGATGAGTCTTCAGGATGGCGTCTACGTACATCTTGGTGCCCTGCTCTGGCATGACCATGATCTCTGTGGACTTGGTTGGTAGACCGTAGCTGGGAGGGAAGGGGTAAAACAGATCAACAAGATATAATCTAGATAGAAAGACTCTTCCAGGGGAACAAAAACAACGAGAACAACAAAAATGTCCTCACCAGTCCACCACTTTGAGGCCGAGTCGGTTGCTGAGGTTGTGGATGTACTGGGAGTAGTGCTCCACCATAGTCATGTCATACCCCGACACTATGAAACTCAGGGTCCCGTAGGACGTGTCTGTCGCCGCCAAGATCGGTTTCATCTGGTGTCTGTCTTTCTTCTTCTTTGGCTTTAAGGACATAAAAAAAATCAATTAATTGACAATTACTTGACCTAATGTGTCCACATTATCCATTTTGCATGCATTTGTCTATTTCCCAATATATTTGTTTCAAAACATGACTGGAAGCAGTTTGTCGTATTATCCAGCAGGGGGCGCTCTTGGATTCAAGACGTTCATGAAACACCCAGAATCAACCTACTGTTCGGCAACAGCTGGAGCTACAGTAACTTTCCAAGTTGGTATAACTTGGAAAGTTACTGTAGCTCCAGCCTTCATTAGCTGAGAGGAGTGTATAATCTCATATCTATAATCATTTATTTTAAGTTAAACAGTTAAGTCCAGAAATATGAGTCGTACTGGCTCTTTCTGTAGAAAATGTTTCCACCTCCCAATCCCATGCGTCGGTTGGGTTCTGTATTGTCTCTCGGCCACAGAAGCTGTGGATGAAGAGCACAAATGGTCCATTTTTAGTGTCTTTCATTCCGCACACATGTTATTGTGAGGATGCTGGATCTTACAGTTACACTGTCAGAGTAAAGTAAGAAACCGATGCTTACCCCAGACAGGATGCTGGATGGCTTGTGTGACACTGTGGACGCAGCAGAGCAAGCAGTTGTTATACAGCATGACATCTGAAGTGATCAGGTATGAAGGTGTGGCAAAACAAAGCAACGTATCGACTCACCGGCATGATGCCAGCGTGTGCTTCAGCACAGGTGTGACACACACCTGCATCTGGTCAGAGGAGGACAACATTAGTGTTCACATTTACAGCTCAAGAGGCTCAATCTACGCACAGCCAAAACCAACTGCATCCAATATATGAGGACTTAACGTGAATTACATGCTATCCGCAAACGGAAAAGTCCGTTTCAGACTACTAGACATTTTTGAATTGACAGTTCGTTCATAGATGCTGCTATGACAGGTAGATTATGGTATGCAAAGATTTAAAAAAAAATGCGTTTGCATGTGCAGTGATACTGGCTGAGGTGGTCTTAGCAGACAGGACCGTCTGCGGTCCACATAATCAGGAGTGACCTCTGGGAAGACATTTCACCGACAGAGACGTGGGGATACCTTCTGAAGGACAGAGTTCATGGTCCCAGCTGTGTGTGTCGCCAGCAGGAAAACGCTCCGGAGCGGAAGGTCACTTAGATCTAGCTACAGTCCATTAAACGTCTCAAACGCATGCATAAACGGAGGGAGGATGGAGACGGCGGAAGTCAGTCCGTCCGCATAGGTTCCCCCTGGATGCGCAGCACCAGAACTACAGTTCCGGGGCGGAAATGGAAAGACGACAAACGAACGAACGAGTCTTTAAAAAATAAGTGACAAATAAGAACAAATGTATAATTAAAATATGTAAATAAGTAAAAGAACAAGCTGATGAATGTAAAAACAAACTGAGTGAAAAAAATTAGTGTATCAAAGTGTTTCATTGCTACGGTTATTTGCATCTTATGTGTTATGTATTTGGATAAATGTGCTGTGAATGTGGGGCAAAACAAAGATTAATGCCATTACGCCATTACGAGTAAAATTGCATTAAATGACATTTACATATACTATTTACATATACTCATTCATGCGGATTACGGTTGAGGGAGAGCATTAGTACTTCTCTCTTCAAGGGCTTTTTGGGGGTTAGATAGGACTGTCCCCACTGGTTGGTTTGTTCCACCTTCTAGGAACCACAAAAGAAAACTGTCTGGACTGCGACTGTGAAGCCTTTTTAGCTGGTTGAAGACAAGGCATCTTTAAGGAGAATTGCGGTAACAAGGCGGAGGATGACCATTACCTGATTAAAAATTTGGCAAAGATTACAAATTCATATATTACATTGTATTCAGTGATTAGAACTATCTACTGCCAGAGTCAAAAAAGGGTCAAGATTACCTCATAAGTATAGATTTCCCTTTATTGCCACATGATTGTAAGAAAATGTGTGCCCTGCAATGGACTTTAAACATGTTAGGGGTGTATTTTCTGCCTTGACCTTATGTGTGCTAGAGGTAAGCTCCATGACAGCAAAGTACAAATAAATAATAAAATAAACGTAAAATAAATATTAATTAATTAATTAATCTGAGATCCAGTTCTTGTTTCTCTTGAAAGGACGACAACAACACAAAAGAATGGCGTACATTTCAATAGGCTTTATTATTCGATGATTTCAGGTTGGCACCTCCCAAAATTGCTCGTATCAAAATAAAAATCGTACTGTGAAATTCAAACATCTCTGGCCAAACGTAGCAGTTTAGTAGTAAAGTGCAAAATTCATCTTAACCTGAAACCTTTTAGTATAACATATGAACTGTGCATAGAACATTTTCAACGATACATTGGCTACTGTTATTGAGCGCGTCTGGGAAAAGCAAAGTCGTCCTGCAGCTTATGTTAAATTGTTATCAACATACCGCACTGCATTGCCTTACATCATGCATAGCAAACAAACATGTCAAAGTATCCATGCATGCACGCACACGCTCCACTTTCTTTGGCTTGCAATGTTCAAACTATATTACAAATTAAATAATAGGAATTCACACACGCAGGACTCATTCAAGTGCTTTGTTACGAAGCCCTGCGCCTCTGCCATTCTCCAGGTAAATTATATGCTGCCGAGAAGTCACTGTTGAAGCCGATGAAAGACTGAGAAAGACATGCTCTCAAAAATGTATAGAAAAGTCTCTCAAAAGATTCAGATGCCCTCTGCTGAGCAGCGACGCATCCAAACTCGGGTGAAATAGTCTCGAGATAAAATAGTTTTAGGCATTTTGTGAAATATCTGGCAAAGTGGTAAGAAAACTAGCATCGCAGGCATGCAGAGCTTTGCCAAAGTATTCAAGTCCTTCCTGCCACATTCGTTCACTACAAAGTCACATTTTCTTCTGAAATAAAGCACCTTGTTTAAGTTCAGCAGTGCATAACGCGGGTTATGCATGAGATTCACATTGGCAGATTCCCGGGAAGCTGTCTGGACTTGGATCCAGCGGGATCCAAAAGGTTTGTGGTCGGAGGGCAAAACGAGGCAAAATGTGGTAGCTGCTCAAGTCCTTCACTGCACATGAGACATTCAGAGCAAAGACGCGGAGACAGATGTTCGCCGCCCCCACATCTGCCGCGCTCAGCCGCAGGTAGAGGTCAGAGAGCAAAGCTGTAAGAACACAAGTTCACAGAGAAACTCTCGGTTAAACCCGCCTTCTGACAGATCGCTCCTCCTCCTCATCGTCCTCGTCTTCGTCTTCCTCCTCTTCCTCCTCCTCCTCCTCCTCCTCTTCCTCCTCAGACCTGTACAGGTCGTCGGCCCCCTCGCTCTGGTCGGGCCCGTCATCCTCCTCCTCCTCCTCCTCCTCCTCCTCCTCTTCGTCGTCGTCGTCGTCCTCCTCGTCGCTCCTCATTTCCTCCACGCTGCTGTCATCCAGGTCGTTGTCGTCGCCGTCGCCCTCCTCCGCGGCCTCTTCCTCATTGGCCTCCTGCTCCTCCTCCTCGAGGTCCGAATGTTGGCCTGATGGGAATTGGAACAAACACACTGTTTCCAAAAGACAAGGAGCACTTGGTGCTAACTTAGAAGCTACAGTACACTGCATTAATCAGATACGACTCACAGCTCCAGTTTCCCATACAATGTTTTGTTTCAGGTTTTCAGGTTTTCGGTTAAAAGGTATTTGACCATAGCTTGTGTAACAGGGGCCGTTTAGAACATGGTGTGGTGTGAAGCTGATGTGACGTGCGAGAACTTCTTACACAGGTTACTGATGGCAGCCATGATGTGGGACGGCAGCTCCTCGTCGAGGAATTTCCTCATCTCTCCCTCCATCATCATGCCGACGATGTCCGTCTCCATGTCCACGTACTCTGGGTAGAACAGGCTTTTCCTCAGTTTCCTGCTCCACCTGCGTCCAGACACAACTGTTGCGGTGACCGATTTCAATATGAAGATACAGTGCAGCCAGGCCAATGTACAAAGCAAGACTTACTGTTTTCCTGTGGTCCTGCACGCCTGGAAAATGTACAGAAACAGATGGGTCAACGTCACGGGTGGAGTTCAGAAAGAAGCAAAAGAAATCTAATGCTGTTACTCTGCATTATGTGGTAACATCAGTTATACCAGGGGTATAGCACATCTATGAGACATTGTTGGAAATACATGGTCCTAAGATCCTTATGTCTTGTACAGCACTGAACCTGAATAACTTAAAGTCAGGCCGAAAATGTTCAATCTAAGGGCAGATACTCATAGATACTTATAGATACTATAAAATGGTCCTAACAGAGATCAATGGACTCAGCTCGTAAATGAAATATACACAATGGAAAAGCAAGCATTTTTGTGTTGCATTTATATAAAGTAAAAATAACAATTAAAACTAAACAGAGTGAAACTTAAGTTTATCTCAGCTGAGATGGACAAGTAAGGCTGCATGCTGGACTCATCACGTAAGTTACCATAAAGGCCAGAAAAGAGGCCCCCAGTTGAAGCGTACCCTCCATTTAACAAGTGAATAATAATACTGAGTCGCAGGACAGCGCTCTGGATCACCTCTACGAAGCGGAAGGGGTCGCTCTCCTGCATGAGGCTCTCGATGCCGCAGCGGACCTCCTGCAGACGGGCCTGGTCCTGGCAGATCCGGGAGATGTTCTTCTGGATGGTCGGCCCGGTGGAGTCACAGTGAGTGCGCGTGCACTCCAGCAGCCTGTTGACGAAGGCCTGCACCTTGCCCTGGAGGTCCTCGCCCAGCCGCGTCAAGTTCTGCTCGGAGCTCTCCATGAACTTCTGCGCACGCGACGGGACAAGCGGCTGGGGTTAGCAGAGCCACGGATGCCGGCCCGGCTCGGTCAAGCAGCCAGCGGTTATCTGCCCCTCTCACCTTATTCTGCCTCTCCTTCTCCTTCTGCTCCTGGAGCTTCCTCTCCGCCTTGCTGTACTTCCTTTCGACCTTGTACAGCTGCTTGTCCAGGTTGCCCTGCAGCGACACGGACCTCAGTGTAGGCGTGATCGATGGTCAACAGGAAAACATCCCAGAGGATCAAGTGTTTATAGATACTGTTTGAGCTCTGATGCATTTTAGGTGAGAATCAAATGCAAAAAATATGGAATATGCTCGAGTGTATGATAGAAAACAATGGATGGAGTGAGATTCTAGTATTTCCTACCAGGAAATGTAACACACAGTAAACCAACAAGGTACAATACAACGTTGGCCATCGTATTTAAGCATCACAGTTCAAAGTTGGGGCTTCATCAAACTGTCCCAAATACAGAATATTCAGTTAATGTGGCAGTTTTTTAGCTGTTTTAACTGTCTAAAAATGGCTGTCTAAAACAGCACAAGGCGGTCCAGAAGTTTTGTGCTGTGGGACAGGTGAAGGCACATTACAGGCTGACGTCCCCGGGCCGCTGAAAAGAGCAGCCCCCCCCCCCACCCCCCCCCCCCACACCCCCCCCACACCCCCCCCACACCCCCGACAATGAATTGGAAGCCTCTCAACTCCGCTGAATAGAGGCGCGGGAAGTGGATGTGACTCAACTAGTGGCGGACCAAAGAGTCATGTGACTGTCATGCAGCTGCGCACACACACAACTACACACACACACACACACACACGTGCGCGCTACAACAACTGACCGTGCCCATTCTTAAGGATTCCAGACTCATCGCAAGACTTTGTGTGAGCCAAACAAAAGAAGGGCGTTTGAGCCAAACCAACAATAGCGTGTCCCCATTGGCTATGTAGTGAACTGTTTAGGCTATATAATACATACCCAATATCCACTGTATAATCTAAATAGTCTACTATATGTAGTCCACCATAAAATCCACTTTAGAACAACAATACATTATGTCACAAAGCTATAGTATTGTTACTACTAGACTATATATAAATATATAAGGAAAAATGTTCCAACCTGGAACATTTTACAGCCTTTTTGGCTTTTTGCGTTTTTCAATCAACGACAGTGTGCACAACCGTGAAGGCGCGTCGCGGTAAGCATCGGAGGCGCTAACTAGCTGTTAGCGCCGAGCGTGTCGGCTAACGCTAAGCCGCGTGCCCGGTATGCGGGGTGCAGGTCACGGTCTCTAAAGGTCGCGGCTGGGACCACCGTCAGGAGACGAAACGTGAGGGGCGGGGACTGCTTTTGGTCCGGCGCAGAGAGGTGAGGGGGCGGCGGGACTCTACCTTGAAATCTTTCATGGCGTTTTTCAGGGTCTTGATGGTGTGTCCCGAGTGTCCGCCCTCGATGGTGCAGGCGTTGCACACGCACTCCTTGTCGTCCATGCAGTAATACCTGGGGGCGGACAGCGAATACGCGTTGATGGTCAAGGAAATGACCCCAGTCCCAAGATTCTCATGGACGGAGTTCTGTTGTACGCATATGGACCTACCTGTACATTTCATCGTGGTACGGGCACTTCCTCTTCCAGAGGTCATTCATCGGCTCGGTCAGCGGGTGCTCGCGGAACGCCGGCAGCTCCAGGTGCGGCTTGACGTGCTCCTGGCACATGGACACCTCGCACTTCAGGCACGTCTTGACCGCGAACTTGGACGTGGCGGCGGCGGCGGCGGCGGCGGCGGCGGAGGCGGAGGCGGAGGCGGAGGCGGCTTCCTGTCGGTCGGCGTCCTCCTGGGGAGGAGGAGCCGGCGAGGACTCGGCCGCGGCGCCCTCGGCGGCCACCTGGGGGCAGTAGTCGCAGGGGACGGAGGAGGAGGCGCCGCAGGCCGGCGGCGCCGCCAGGGCCGAGGGCTGCATCTGGCGGGACCTGAGGGCGCCGGCGGCGGCGGCGGCGGCGGAGGGCCGGCGGTGGTGGCGGTAGTCGTCGGCGATGTTGGCCAGCTTGAAGTTCCTCTGGAACTTGGTGCCGCAGCGGTGGCTGTCGCGGCACTCCGGGCAGCGGAAGCGGCCCCGGTCGGCCTGCCGCTTCAGGTGGTCCAGGCACGCCTTGCAGAAGTTGTGGCCGCACGGGAGCAGGTAGGGGTTGCGGTAGAGGTCCAGGCACACCGGGCAGGTGAGCTCCTCCTGCAGGACGCTCGACTTCTCCGGCGGGGCCAGAGCCATGTCGGCATTCAAGCGGGGAGGACGGGCGGGCGGGACGTGGCGGGACGCGGAGGCGAGGTGAAGGAGGCGGAGGCGAAGGGTGGAGGCACTCAGCCCTTCGTTGAGATTGGGCAGCTGGAGTGAGAGACAGTTCGGGATTAAAAACTGATTTGAAAGCGCCAGATGAGATGATGAGATCAGTTCTGACCATGCGATAAAATACACAGTCACCATCTTTGTAGGGGACCAAGAATTGTTCACTGGAGTCAACAATGCGATTTTCTAGAGTTAACACGGAAGCTATGGGACACTGGTTTCTTCAGAAGTGTCCCAGATGCCACGTCACAATCCTATTTTTGAGAAACTGAGTTTACGCCTCAGCATAGGCCGTGTGATGAGATCAGAGCAGTTTCTCCTCAGTTTGCCAACGAATGGCGTACTTCAAGAACCCATGAAGGAAAACTACTCTCAACAGATTTCTATTAAGAAAACATTACACAATGATTTAACCTATTGTCAGGGCAACACAGTGGTTGGTAGGGTAGCACTGTCACCTCGCATCGAGAGGGTACTTTGTTCAAATTCCCAATCACCTGTACGATATAAAGCGAGCCGGATGGTTTGGAAATGAAATCGTTTTGGACAGAGGCTTTAACCTACTGAAACTGAAAAAAACGTTAAATCCACCAATCAATTACTAAAGTAGTTACCGATTAGTGAATCGGTGGACTGATCGATTACTTGTTTCTGCTCTATAACAGATGGTTCATGTCTACCTAATGAACCTGAAAGTATTCGAGCAGCATCATCTGACGAGTCTGACTGCAGAGTGACCCGACGGCATCACCTCGTAATTGAGCTCGTCACTGCAGAAATTACAATTTCTGTCAAAGAAAAAAAAAACAAGACACGTGCTTCATCCGTTTTATGGCCACATGTGACTTGCACCAATATGATCAGTTCCTCCTTTCTGTGTCTGCCTGCTTCGCCGGAGCATAAAAATGAAAGCGAACCCTGCAGAGACTTTAGGCCCGGGTGTGCATGCAAACATGATCGGTTTTCTCTGCGGATACCGTTCCTCTGAAGGAGGGGGGGGATCCTGTTCAAAGGTCCCGACCCCGAGATAAAACCTGCCAGCCTGTGTTGTTTACATGTGACAAAATCTGGTGTAGTCAGCAGCGGCTTCCTGTCCCCCAGCCGCCTCGCAGCTCTTCTGTTACGATCGCTCCCCAGGTCAGTGAGAGTGACACCGGGCGACGCATCGCTCTGCCTCGGGGGGACGGAGGACCTGACGGCACTGACAATCTGACAAACCACTGACAAACCAACCTGTTCGCGTCCATAATCTCCATCTGGAGGAGTTGCCGGGACGGTGATGGGCTAATGCCACACACGACTGTCAGGCTGCGGGCGCGACTTACCCAGACACCGCGGCGGTTTCCGTGAAATACCGCGGCTTCGGAGGAGATGGATCACACCGATGAGATGCTGACACAAGTTGTCCCGGTGGGTCAAATCACGGCGAAACCGGCTGATAACATCAACGTGGGTTGACGTTAGGGCCGTTAGCTTGGGTTTTTTCCCCCCTCCTGTCCGTTTTTCTTTTTTTTTTTGTTCCAGTTTGTTTCACGGGTGCCGGGAAATATTCCAGTCCTCGGTCATGTTGTCTGTGGTCTGGAGTTTTCGGTATTTGAGAGAGCGGGGACACGGGGCAGACCCGCACACCTGTCCGACAGACCAACAAACCGACTGCTAACCGACGCTGGGCAGGTTGATGCGGGGAAAAAAGATGCGTTCAGGGACACTCGGAATTTCTCTTTCTGCGCCGAAAACGGCTCATTTTCGATCGTCTCTACGTCGTTGAGGGCATTTGGAAAATTGGTAATTCCTGAGAGACGGACCTTGCATCGAAAAAACACCGACAAGTGCGACCTGTATTTCAGATTTCAGTTGTTGGCTATTCGAATAATACAGCACACATAGTTAACTTTTTTGTAACAATCCCGACAGCACCTGAAGGCAGCATTCACCAGTGCGGCAGCGACAGATAGATAGATAGATTTATGTGTGTGTGTTCAATCCATCTGTCAATCCAGATAGATAGATAGATAGATAGATAGATAGATAGATAGATAGATAGATAGATAGATAGATAGATAGATAGATAGATAGATAGATAGATAGATAGATAGATAGATAGATAGATAGATAGATAGATAGATAGATAGATAGATAGATAGATAGATTCGAATAAGTCTTATTTTTAAGTCTTTCTATTTTTAAGTCTTTCTTTTACTTTCATGTTTAACATTTGTTTATTGAAAAATAATATATATGAGTGTTTCTTTATTTTGATTTTCCTACATTTACACTGCATGGTCAGTATATGGACATTTTAAATTGCATGCATAATATGAAAAAGCAAATAAAAAAACATGACAATATTGTTGACTGTAAAATCTAATTTCAGAGACTCTTGTATAATAATGTCTTCATTATGCATTGTAATGTGTTGTCACATAATAACTAGCATACTAGGACCCTCAACCACCCAACACCACCATACTCTGACATTAGCTATAATGTCAGAGCCAAGCTAAAGACTGCTGTATCTACATCACAAAGTGCCCTTTTCAAATTACTGTGTCTTATTTAACAATCATTTATATTGCCTGCAATGCAATACGTGATCAGTGTTCACACATTTTTGGCTTACCACATGAATATTATGCTAAATCTAATGTTGTTCATTAACTCCTGTATAATAGTGTAATCTTGCACATTTACAACAAAACATTAAAATTACACAATAAGGCACCCACCACCATTATCTTTGTCTGTGAAAAATGAATTGCAACGGTTCAATTTAGGTTTTGGACATTGCGAAGCTATTGCATTGTTCTGTCTTCATCTCAAGATACTGCTTCAAAGATGGAAGGGCCCTGAATGTTGAAGCCGAGGTAGCGAAGCACTGGGCTTTTCCCTGGAGTGGGAGTCTCTGTTCTGGTCTTTTGGAGCACTATTTTCTGTCTTCCAGCAATCACAAACACAGACTCCTTTCCATTCTCCTGTGGCATCATGGGAGATTGGCATGGTTCCACCTTGACTGGGAGAAGGAGATCTTTGATTTCTGGGATTTGCCACACTTTCCCACTGGTCCACATTTCATCAATCCACTCCATCTTGACGTAGTCATGCCTTCCAGCTAATTCATCATTATAATTCATCACTGCCTCCAGAACTGCATCCAACCTGGACCTGTGGATCCATTTGCTCAGTCCAGGGCCTTTACCCAGAAAAAACAGAGGCAAAAGGTACCGACCTCGAAGGTATTTCTTATACTCAGCTCTCTCAAATGCTCTCTCCATGAAGTTGACCTGCTCCTGTAGGTCAATGTCCAACATGGTCTCAAGAGATAGCTGAGCAACTGCTCTTCTTGTCTCTTGTTCCCCATCCCTGTCTTCAACCTTAGATCCTTCATCCTCTGGCCCATCATCCTCTGCAGACACTTGTTCCCTGCCTTCATCCTTCTCCTCTTGCAGCACCTGAGCTTCTGTCTCTGGCCAAAACAACAGCAGAACCAAAAGGTAAAACTCAGGGCTCTTCTTCCTGTGTGTTGTGTTCAGGAATCTTCTGATTATGGTCTTGAGTTCTCCTTCTGGTGTCAGATGAGGTGAGTGATGGGTTTTATTGCTCAAGATGATGTTTGAGAGAATGTATCTGTTAGCTGCTTCAATATCATCAGCATTTGCCTCATATTCCTTTTTCAAGGCATCTCTGATTTCCTCCAAATCAGAGGCTGTTTTTTCAGCCTCCTGAAACCCAGCACGTCTCCACTTTGAAATGAAGAGCCCGTGGTTCAGCCGATCCAGAAGGCTCGGAAAGCTGGTGGACTGGCACGCTTCTGCTTCCGTATAATATTGGTAACAAAGTACAACATCTTCCCAAAAGTAATCTGGCTCGAAGCTTGTTTCATCAGGTTTGGAGTAGTTGAGATACCATTCAAAAAACTCAAACGTCTTTTGAACCTTTGGCCCAAAGTTCCACTGGTCCAGTAGTGTAGGATTAAATTCGTTCAGTTTCTCAAAGGCTATCCTTGCCACTTTGATGAAGCCAAAAAGGCCTCTGTTGTTGTAGCTCTCTGATATGCTTGGGGAGCCTTCTGTCCCCATTTCTGGGCCCTCTTCTTTATCAGCCTTCTTCTCCACTTCTTTAAATGCATCAATTGCCTGGTTTACCAAATGTACTTTCTCCCTTTCACTGGCCAACCTCATACATTTTCTCATACGTTGTTTATAAACCTGACCAAGTGTGTCAGCTACATAGGAGTTGGTTGGAGCTTGCTCAATGGCTTTCTTTGCCCATTCTTCAGCTTTGTCAAAGCCCTCGATGCCTTGTGTGTAGCAGTAGAGACGGGCAATGGTTTGGGTGAACATGAATTTACAGGAGAAGTTTTTGGAAGCTGTTTCCAAAACATGGACAGCGTTGTTGAACTTGTCTCTCTCTACAAAGAACCTCACTGTGTAACAGTTAAAGGAATACCTTCTCTTTTTCTTTTTTTCTATGATATCTTCAATCAGCCTTGAGAACTTTTCTTTTTTTCCATCATTTCGTTTTTCTCTCTTTGTTAGCAAATCTCTGATGAAGTGACTCACATATTGTTGGGCATCAGAACCACAAAGTGAGATGAGATCCTCCACAATAGTGTGCCGAGAAATTCCACTGTCAGCCAGTAGTTGCACAGCTTTCTTTGCATGTTCTTGGTCAATCAAGCATACATGTTCAGGATTCTGATTGGTTGTGATGAAGAAAGTGAATGGCTCCATTCTGTCTTCAAAGGGGGGGCCTCCATGTATGGGATCAGGTGCTCCTAGGATCTTCAGACAGTCAGACTTCTCTAAGTATGACTCAGGAATGTACGCGTTCAGCAGTGCCAAATAAGAAAATAGTTTTGTATTGTTGGACAATGGATGGAGTTTTACATACTCTGAAACTTTAGTATGCTGCTCTTCTTTGTGTTGCTGGTCATTTTGAGACGATGCATCCTCCTGCTTCTCTCCGGCATGCAGAGATGGTCCTGCTGACATGCTTTCCATATCAATAAGCTTGGGTTTCCAGATGAAGATGGTCGTTTAGATTTATTCGTCTTTGGCTCTGCATCAAAAGAACACAAGAGAATTCAATATTTGAAGATCAACAACAATAATTCACATACATAGATATATAATCTTTGTTGGGCAGGGAGTTGCAGGCTCAAATGACTCAACAGCTGAGACATAACACTACATTTCCTTTTACATAATACATTTTGAAGAGTCAAATGGTGTTACCTGTTGGAGTTCCAGCGGTTGAGTGACATGCTGGGATACCTGGGAGTCTAATTCATAGTCCCACCTGCTGCATGCTGCTCTTATCACAGTTGATGTCGTGTCTTGTCAACTGCCACTCTTTCTATTTCCGTACAAATGAAACTTAAGAATTCCTTTAAACTAGTTCTGCAGCCTTCTCCAGTTCTTCCAGGGACCCACTTGTTTACTGTTGGTCAGCATATCTCACTTGATAGGCATGTAGTCAAGACGATGAAGAATCTCAACAGACTACTGTCAGGTGTGTACGGTGAGCCTGTGTGTGTGCGTGTGTGTGTGTGTGTGTGCGTGTGTGTGTGTGTGTGTATGTGTGTGTGTGTGTGTGTGTGTGTGTGTGTGTGTGTGTGTGTGTGTGTGTGTGTGTATGTGTGTGTGTGTGTGTGTGTGTGTGTGTGTGTGTGTGTGTGTGTGTGTGTGTGTGTGTGTGTGTGTGTGTGTGGGAGGGAGAGTTGGGTGAATACGTCATGTTTGTTCTTGGGATTCGTTGCCAGTTCCAGATGCCAGTTGCTAAACGATCACTTGCATTTAAGAGGAAATAATGAAACTTCAGCCTTTCATTCGACTAGTTGTCACTTGACTGCCCTGTCTTATGTCTTGTTAAATATAAGTCAGCAGATCTGACAGGTAAAGAGGATTAACAGCCGAATATGAAAAGCCGAAAACTTTGGCACAAAGTCTAGCTTCATTTATATACTGAAACTGTCATGCACCTGACTTCCACTTTGATACATAAAATCAACATTTTTATACTAGCAACAGATGTATAATAAATATACACATATATGAATGTCTGACAATGGAGATAACAGAATATTTAAATCTAACATGCCCCATGACAGTCAAAGCCCTTTATGAATAATATAGTAGCCTAAGATGACCCTACCAGACTGGAGTTCTGTTCATACTCCAGTCTGAACAGATAAGTCTGAGAAGTCAGACCCATCAACCAGAGACCTTTTGGTAGAGACTGCAACATTGCTTCAGCATCTGTATGATCGGTCTTTTCCCTGCCGTGAAAATGTTCAATATGTCTGTGTTCCAGAAGCGCCATTCCAAAGGTACAATCACAAATCTTGCACATCTTGCACATTGGACAGAGGTCCTTATGCTGCTGTTGCACATGAACGGTAATGTGACATGTGGCACAGCGTCATCTGATCAGCAGTCAGGTTAACCAAACGCCCTCATCTCCAGCCAGAACGGAAATAGATTTTATCTCCCACTGAGCTCCATCTACCTCAGGGCAAAAAACGATTTCATCCCCTTCTCTATCACAACACAGAGTGACATGGAGGGGATCTGAAGGGGGATGAGTACGGGTACAGCATCTGGAGCCAGGGGTGCTAGTTGTCATACAGCGAGCATCGTCCAGGGGACTCAAGTGTCTCAGGTGACAGTGAACCCCAATAATTGGTGAATTGTGAAATTCCCCCATTGTCCAGTGACGTGAGGAGAAATGTCCGTAGACAGGAGCATTTGAGAGCCATGATGCATGAGGGGCATGAGGGGCATGGAACGGTTCACCATGAGTCCATTAAGAAATGACACAACCAGTCCATCAGGGCTGCATAACACCATAGCCCCGCACTTCACCATGAGACTGACCGGACCTGCCGATTAGGGAATCCCACGAAACCAGTGAGGCCCTGTGTCCACCAGAAAAGGCAGTTATTGGTTCGGAGTTAATTCTAATCATTTCTCCTAAGCCCACTATTCTCTCCATTATCCTCACTCTGTTCTATGTCTCTATCATTATCATATTATAAGGTTTCCTGTTCTTATTGCTATGTTGCTATGATGTTTTCTGTCATTCCTTGACTGCACTGGACTAACATGTCCCTCAGTTGGAGCGGGCATTTTGTCCAAAATACTAAAGATAAAAGGTTGGTATATTTCTCCTGTTTCTGGGCCTTTGTATATCAGAGGCATCTGAACCTGCACATGCTGACCCTGTCCATACTGGATTGGAGGCTTAATGTTTGTGTCTGTTCCTCAGCTGCTGTAAACATGGAGCAGGCCCCATTGTTAACAACCCTGTCAAGGCTGCTTGCGTGGTTTCACCCCCCTGAACTGATTCTCTCTCTGTGCTCAACTCTTGCCGGTCCTTCCTCCTCTGTACTGGCATCTACGTCACAGTCTCCCTCTGTCTTGGTAACTTCCTGATAGCTGGATTCCACTGCCATTGCTGCCACAGTCATATTGCACAGCACAACTCTCTCTTTATCCTCCACTTTCTTTTTATCATTCCTACTTTTTTTTTTCTTTGCGTTCTATTCCCCTTTCTGTTTGGATTCAGTTTCTGCCTTTCCTATGTATTCTGATAAATACTTTACCTTGTCATCTCCTGGCAATCTGCCTTCCTCTCTCAGCTTGGTCCGCATCTTGTCAAGTGGCTTCATGCCTTCCTCCTTTTTCTTAGAGATTCCTGATGTTCCCTCACTTTCTCCCATTGTCAACTCACTGTGAGTCGATCCTTGGGACACCCTCCTTGGTTTTCACACTGCCTATCAGTCCATTCTTGGACTCCTCTTTACTCCCCTTTCAACAGCCAGTCAGTTTGTATGACACTTGCGTTCCCAGAAACTGACCCAATCAGTGATCACAGGTGGATGGTATGTTGAGGCCGTGAGGTTTTCCCCAACCACTAGATGCACCAAGACACCACTCCAGTTGTTGCCTGAGACACTGTTGAGATTCTATCTACTCTCCCTCTCTCAATACTAAATACTATTCTAAAGTGTGATTACCATATGTAACATTGAATTCAATGCAACAACAAACACCAAATCTTCCTGAGTGCTGCTTTTATGAGATTCATTATTAACATTATCAAGGGGCTCGAAACCTCTTCACTGTTAATCTAATTCATTCCACTGTCCTTTCAGAATTAGTTTACCTCATGCCCTTCTCAAAGGTACAACAATACATTTCCAGTATTACTGCATACCAAAGGTTACGGGTTATCCAGTAAACAATATCTGTGTCAGATACAAAGTAGTGAACATAAGTGGATAAAAGTTTAACGTATAACATATACTCAAACATGCATATATCCTTCATAACATATATACATATAAAACATAAATGCTTCTTTAAAAAATCTCATTCAGTCCTTAAAGTAAGTAATAATCATAGATTAGGTGATTAGACTGATGATTATGCACATTCTTTATGTGTGTGTGTTCAATTCATCTGTCAATCCAGATAGATAGATAGATAGATAGATAGATAGATAGATAGATAGATAGATAGATAGATAGATAGATAGATAGATAGATAGATAGATAGATAGATAGATAGATAGATAGATAGATAGATAGATAGATAGATAGATAGATAGATAGATAGATAGATAGATAGATAGATAGATAGATAGATAGATAGATAGATAGATAGATAGATAGATAGATAGATAGATAGATAGATAGAGAGTGAGGGCGAGAGGCATGCTGTATGAAAATGTCATGGATACAAATAAGCAATCTTACATTTTATGTTCTTGCCATAACTTTTATTTGAAGTATTTAAAAGTATATATATGAGTTCCTTTATTTGTATTTTCCTTCATGTACATGACATGGTCAGTATTTGCACAATTTCAATTTTTCACATGCATAATATGAAAAAGCAAATATAAAAAAAACATTCAACACAATATTGTTGACTGTAAAATCTAATTTCAGAGACTCTTGTTATAATAATGTCTTCACGGTGCATGTATTGTAATGTGTTGTCACATAATAACTAGCATACTAGGACCCTCAACCACCCAACACCACCATACTCTGACATTAGCTATAATTATAATATTGCCAAGCTAATGTTTGCTATATCTACATCACAAAGTGTTACTGTGTCTTATTTAACAATCATTTATATTCCCTGCATTACATGATCAGTGTTGTTTTGACTCGCCACATGTATATTATGCTGAATGTCATTATATCCATTACCTCTTGTATCATAGTGTAATCATGCATTGTTATGAACATAGTGGCACATTAAGGCCCACTAGCACGCAACACCACCACCTTTGGTCTGAACAATAAATTGCAACAGTAAAATGTAAGCCGACAGTATGATATTGCAGAGCTATTGCTTTGTTCTGTTTTTATCTCAGGGTATTCATTATTCATTTGGAGGAAATGCTTCAAAGATGGAAGGGCCCTGAATGTTGAAGCCGAGGTAGCAAACCACTGGGCTTTTCCCTGGAGTGGGAGTCTCTGTTCTGGTCTTTTGGAGCACTATTTTCTGTCTTCCAGCAATCACAAACACAGACTCCTTTCCATTCTCTTGTGGCATCATGGGAGATTGGCATGGTTCCACCTTGACTGGGAGAAGGAGATCTTTGATTTCTGGGATTTGCCACACTTTCCCACTGGTCCACATTTCATCAATCCACTCCATCTTGACGTAGTCATGCCTTCCAGCTAATTCATCATTATCATTCATCACTGCCTCCAGAACTGCATCCAACCTGGACCTGTGGATCCATTTGCTCAGTCCAGGGCCTTTACCCAGAAAAAACAGAGGCAAAAGGTACCGACCTCGAAGGTATTTCTTATACTCAGCTCTCTCAAATGCTCTCTCCATGAAGTTGACCTGCTCCTGTAGGTCAATGTCCAACATGGGCTCAGGAGATAGCTGAGCAACTGCTCTTCTTGTCTCTTGTTCCCCATCCCTGTCTTCAACCTTAGATCCTTCATCCTCTGGCCCATCATCCTCTGCAGACACTTGTTCCCTGTCTTCATCCTTCTCCTCTTGCAGCACCTGAGCTTCTGTCTCTGGCCAAAACAACAGCAGAACCAAAAGGTAAAACTCAGGGCTCTTCTTCCTGTGTGTTGTGTTCAGGAATCTTCTGATTATGGTCTCGAGTTCTCCTTCTGGTGTCAGATGAGGTGAGTGATAGTTTTTATTGCTCAAGATGATGTTTGAGAGAATGTATCTGTTAGCTGCTTCAATATCATCAGCATTTGCCTCATATTCCTTTTTCAAGGCATCTCTGATTTTCTCCAAATCAGAGGCTGTTTTCTCACCCTCCTGAAAGCCAGCACGTCTGCACTTTGAAATGAAGAGCCCGTGGTTCAGCCGATCCAGAAGGCTCGGAAAGCTGGTGGACTGGCACGCCTCTGCTTCCGTATAATATTGGTAACAAAGTACAACATCCTCCCAAAAGTAATCTGGCTCGAAGCTTGTTTCATCAGGTTTGGAGTAGTTGAGATACCATTCAAAAAACTCAAACGTATTTTGAACCTTTGGTTTTAAATCGTGCAGTTGATCACATGTTTTCATTTTCTCAAAGGCTATCTTTGCCACTTGGATGAAGCCAAAAAGGCCTCTGTTGTTGAAGCTCTCTGAAATGCTTAGAGAGCCTTCTGTCTCCATTTCTGGGCCCTCTTCTTTATCAGCCTTCTTCTCCACTTCTTTAAATGTCACAATGGCCTTTTCTACCCAAAATTTGATTCTCTTCCTGTCTTTGGCCCACATAACACGTTTTTTATGAATCTGGCCAAGTGTGTCAGCTACATAGGAGTTGGTTGGAGCTCGTTCAATGGCTTTCTTTGCCCATTCTTCAGCTTTGTCAAAGCCCTCGATGCCTTGTGTGTAGTAGTAGAGACGGGCAATGGTTTGAGGGAACATGCAATTGTGAGTGAATTTATCTGAAGCAGTTTTCAAGACACGGAGAGCGTTGTTAAAATTCTCTTTCACTCGTATGTCTTCAATCAGCCTTGAGAACATTTCTTTTTTCCCATCATTTCGTTTTTCTCTCTTTGTTAGCAAATCTCTGATGAAGTGACTCACATATTGTTGGGCATCAGAACCACAAAGTGAGATGATGAGATTCCTTCCAATAGTGTACAGAGAAATTCCACTGTCAGCCAGTAGCTGCACAGCTTTCTTTGCATGTTCTTGGCTAATCAGGCATACATGTTCAGGATTCTGATTGGTTGTGATGAAGAAAGTGAATGGCTCCATTCTGTCTTCAAAGGGGGGGCCTCCATGTATGGGATCAGGTGGTCCTAGGATCTTCAGACAGTCAGACTTCTCTAAGTATGACTCAGGAACGTATGCGTTCAGCAGCGCCAAGTAAGAGAATAGCTTTGTATTGCTGGACAGATTGGACAGATCTTGGCTGTTCACATACTCTGAAACTTCTGTGTAATGATGCTGGTCTTCTTGAAATAATGCTTCTTCCTCCAGCTCTTCTCCATTATACAGAGTTGGTCCTGCTGACATACTTTCCATATCAATAAGCTTAGATTTCTGGATGAAGATGATCGTTCAGAATTGTTCGTCTTTGGGTCTGCATCAAAAGAGCACAAAAGAAATCAATATCTAGAGAGGTCAAACAACAATTCGCAGAGAGCCGGAACCAGCTGATTTGTTCAGGTCACACTTAATTGATGTATGGAATTTGAAAATAAAGTCTAGAAAAAAAGACATAATGCAGGTGGACAAAATTTCAGTTCATATTATTTGAATTTGAGAATTAGATTGAGAGCAATACATTATTGCAGCACAAGAGGATTTTTCTTTTGTTTGTTTGTTTTGTAAAGCGAAGACATGGACAAAGGTGTGTGTCGATACATGCTATTCAGTTGATAAGTCAACTATATATATGCATACACAATCATATATATATATATATATATATATATATATATACTGTGTACGCATACACATATGTGTTTGTGTGTGTACATATATGTAAACATACATATATACACAGACATAGACATGTAAGTATTCAGATGTAAGTATTCAGGGCAGGAATTTGATACCATCCCAGGCCATCTCAGGCCACCTGATTTATGTAAAACCTCATGCAAAACCTCCTCCACTTTCAGCGCACACAACCTCGCTATACTGACATATTAAACGAATTGCATGCATCCACACACACCTTTTTAGTTGTCTTCTCCTTACAAAACAAAACAAATTCTGTTGCGCTCCAAGAATTTATTTCTCTTCCAGTGTTCAGATCATATATACTGAATGTATTTCATATTTGAAATGCAACAACTGCAACAGATTTAATTTAATTTATTTTAACAACACTAAAACGCTAACACAGGTCACCTATATATATACATGAATAGATATACTGGTGTTACCTGTTGGAGTTCCAGGGGTTGAGTTCCAGTGGTTGAGTGAGATGCTGGGTTACCTGGGAGTTTAATTTATAGTCCCACCTGCTGCATGCTACTCATGCCATAGTTGGTGTGGTGTCCTGACAACTACGACCATTTCTATTTCCGTACAAATGAAACTAAAGTCTTCCATTGAACTTGCTCTCGCTGCACATCCCGTTTCCAGTAAATGCCGTGTTTATCGTAAGTCAGCATTTATCTCCCTTGACAGAGGCACTTGCTCCAGGCGAAAAAGAATCTCAACGGACTACTCTCAGGTGATTCTGGCGAGCCTGTTTGTGGGTGTGTGGGTGTGTTCGAATGCCTACGTCATGCGTGTTCTTGGCAATATTGCCAGTTCTTTGTCACATGTAGAGTCTCCTGCATTTCTCCATATTCTAACCCCAGTTGATCCTGTCCATTCATCCATTATCTACACCTACCGCACATTTTGCAGTACCACCCAGCCCATATCAATGGGACGATGCTGTCATGACAATGTCCACCTATTGGAATGACTGCACGTTACATAATCACTTGCATTCAGCAGGAAATTAAACTGAAATCTTTCACTGAACTTGCTCTCACTTGACTGTCCTGTTTTATGTCATTGTCTTGTTGACTGTAAGTCAGCAGATCTGTCTGGTAAAGAGGATCAACAGCCGAAAGCCAGACTTTGTGCCAAAGTCTATCATTTATCATTGATACTATCTATTTATTTATATGCTGCAACCATCATGCACCTAACTTCAACATTGATATTTAAAATTAGCATCAACATGTATAATAGATATATACATCTGACTGTGGACACTACAGAATATTCATACATCAAATTCTATCATGAAGAGATACGTTAGAATAAAAGTTAAGCCAAATGAAACAGAAATGTGTTCTATGATAACATTAAGTGTATTATCAGAGTGACACTTAGTTAAAAGCCCAAAAAAGGTAGTAATGAACTTTGAGTAAGGGGTTTTGATTCATTTACATGCAGATAATCTAAAATAATAAACAAAAAAAACAAAATCTTGTCTGAGTGAAGAGTCGATCTGTAGACTCAGAACGACCTCTGAAAACAAAAGCAAACAATCAGAATACTTAGTGAACTGGTTTGATCAGTGTGTTGTGCCAGTCTTCTTGGCTGGTGCTGTGGGTTCATTGTGTTGCTGGAACACAGGCTCATTTTCATATGTTGGCCAGCATAATATAAAGATTAGTCAAAACCTGTTGAGCAAGTTGTGCCCGGAGCTGAGAGCAGAGGCCCAGCTGCTTCAAATTGTTCATCCTTACTCTCTTTCTCTTTCTGTGTGCCACTACAGAATCACTCATGCTGGGGTGAGTCAGATCCACCTCAGAACACAGTCTCAGTCTCGCTACAAATTTATGGCTTTTCTAAACTAAAACAGTGCCCAAAACCAAACAACAGCGTGTGAAGAGTTCATTATTATAGTTCTCAGGCTGCTGTGCAATACAAGCGGCAATATAAATGTGGCTCTGACATTTCTGAGGTTTGCAACATTGGTCAGCTTGGTGAAGTTTGTCATTGTACATTTCTCATCATGGTGAGATCAAAGGCAGCTGATTCAACAAGTCCAGTTGCCACAACTCTTCAACTATTTGTATAACTATGACTAGGATGAGTGAAACACCTGCTTCAATCTTCGGCAAGCTAAGGTTTTTATATTAGTGAGCTACAGTTGCATAGTCGCCACAAATTGTTTCCTTTTTTGTGATGCTTTTGAAATTAATCAAATAGTATTGTCTGCCTTGGTCTTCTCCTTGTATTCAGGTTTTCCTTCCTGCCTGCATTTTTGGGACAACCACTCTGACACTGCTCGTAGGTGTAAGAGTGATTGTTATGTGTATCTGTCTTTCTTTCCTAATAGCCTCAAATGTTGAGTCATGAATGGAGTCCATGAACGGTCCAATCCAGACTCTGAATGCATTGTTAATGCATTCAGATTTATTTGAAACTATTTGAGTTATCCTACAGTCCCGCTGCCTGGGTAAATGTATAACAAAGTTTTCAGTGGGATGTGCAGTCTACGCTCAATCTGTACAAAACTGTGGTGGGTCCTAGTAAAGTGACTCTATACATTTCTTTAAGTTTTCTGTGATTAGCAGTTGTAAGATTTTCTTCTTTGGTGCATAAGGCATGGTTCGGCGTAACAGACCCCGTCCGCCATCAGCACAACCTTCTGAAATTACTCCAAGGCCATCAGACCACTTCCACTGCTTGTTCAGAGACCTCTGCAGGCCAATCCAGGCACTCACATGTACATCACATTCTGACAACCAGCTCATCAAAGTTTGTGCTTGTGAGTTGAGCCTCACTCGAGGATCTCAGTGAAGTGCTAGAGGCTGCTGGCTGCAGAGTGGGGCATAACATGAACATTAGCCTGATATTTGAGCTCGAGGTCAAGGCAATCATAGTGAAAACTAATTTGTGCCGACTTAGACATCTCCTTATATGTGTTTGAAGCATTTAATTATTTTTCTCTGGTTTCAATTTACTTTTACAGTTCTCTTTCCAAAGGATCTGAAATGAACATATCTATGTTTTTCCAGCGGATAAATTGCCATACACACGGTGGTTGACTGGTTATTTGTGATTTAACATTATAAAAAAGTGATAAACAGAAGCACACATATGTGTCCAGTTGATCAGCAAGGTGGCACTAGCATGGCAATGTATGCTTAACTATCTGAGGAATCTCCTAGAGCAGTATTAGAGTAGTGTTGGAGTAGTATAGTAAGCATTAAGACGATGCTTAATCTGTTCAGGACGAGACACTAGATCGAAAAAGCTTTCTCTAGTTGTGACACCCAAAAGAAAGTATGCGTCAATTTTCTAACGTAACCCTGGTGACAAACTAAGAGTTACATAAATGCAGGTAAATAGGAGACACCTACTAAAAAGTGCCATTATGTTGTTAAATACTGTAACACAAAATATAGATATGAGCATTGTTTTTTTTATTTTTTGTAAATGAATGGAGTAATAATCATGTTTGACCAATACTTGCAGCAAGCGAGTGTGAGTTGTGAGGATATTGTGGATATGAGCACATACCTGGTACACAGGTACGCATGCGTAATGCCACTTGTGTTACCACAGCCCGTTTGAGTACCAACCAACCCTCTGTTGTGTCACTCATTGGTTTGCAAAGTCCCACTTACGAAGCCAGGAGTTTGGCTCCATGTAAACATTTCCCCCCTTTTATCAAGCTTCATGGCAAACGTTGTAGACCATTCACTAAATTAATTCCAGACAAACCTCATAAAATGGCTGATCAGCAAATGTCTTGTTGTTCAGCGATGTGTGTAAGCGTGTTGTACGATCTATAACTTGACTCCAATAGCATTAGCTTACAGCCACAGCGTCAACGGTAACCATGACAACCGATGAGTCGAACCTGGCAAATTTCCAGGGGTCTCATTGGACATTACAACTGCATCACGCAAATAGGACCCCGAGCACAGCTGCCCGCTCGGTTTGCCAGAAAAGGGTAACCCAAACAGAGTTTCTGATAAACATAACATGTGCAAGAGGTATGATTGCCAATAACTTCTGTTTAATTTGATGAAATCTTAAGATATTGTTCACAAAATTTCTGATTGTCTAAATACACAATATCTGCACTCGGCCCACTGCCTTCATTCTGTCATTCTTCATTGTCACTCTGCAATTTCTGCTTGGCCAGTTCTTCTTCTTTCTTCAATCTCTCCCTAAAATTACAAATAGGACAAACATTAGTTTTTTTCTCTTCTGTGTGGAGTTTGCGGGCTTCCTCCCAATAGTACTTCAACAATAGGAGCTGCACCTTTCCTCCAGATCTTGAAGGGCCTTCAGACAAATGTTGTCCGAAACCTTCATCATCTGTGAGAACACACTGTTGATCTCCAGCCATTCAGAGTAAGAGCTGACCTGTAGTGAAGAGGATGGAGGGGGGATGTTCAGAATGAGTCCAGCTCTAATTAGTTCAGTGAAGTAGAATCAATACATCTGATGACATCTTACCTCAAAGGCTTTGTCAATGGATCTGGCCTCAGTCATCTTTCGGCCTGTTATCTGAATTTTGCACTGTAAATCAACTTTGATCCCCTCTTGCTGCACCTTGAATGCATATAAAAAGCTGATCAATAGCAAATAATTGTACAGAATGGTTTGCATGTGGCAGGTGCTCAAAATAAAAAGAGCAATTGGAACCTGATCACCTAACAGTGATGTTAGGTCTATTGGCAAGAACCTCTGAGCACTGGCATTATTGTATGGCATATTACCACAGAGATACATGGAGATATTCTGCTTTTCATTTTCATTTTTTTCATCATAAGAAGAAACTAGAGAATCGACTAAAGGGGGTGTGATTTCAGCCTAGGTAACTGCAGGAGTGACACTGTTCATACTGTGTTGCTTCTGTAGGCTTACAAACGTACATTTCCCCATTTTGTTTTGCTTGTTTTTTGTTGAACTTTGTTTTTATCTGTTTGGTGCCAGGAGGAGGGTGTACGCTGTTGCGAGTACTGAACTGCCACTTCACATGCCCAGCTCCAGAGAGATCTGCAAGGCTTTCTAATGTTCATGGAGTGGATGCTTGAATATCAACAAAATGTGCACTCTCTAAAATGTCCATCTGAAAGAGGAGATGAGTTAATATCCTGCAAGCCCTAACCCGAACCCTAACCCAGTCGCTGTAGAGATGTTTCAGGTTTAAAATAAAATGTCTCTACAGAAACCTGCTGGCTATACTAGTGAGAAAATGAAGGATCGCCAAAGTCAAATTGTGTGTTAACACTGACAGAGTTTTTAAAAAGTAAATGTTTTTTCTGTAAACAAAGTACATTTGCTGGCTTTGGAGCATCTTTCACTTGTTTTGTTTTCTCCTTTGGTCGAACTGCTGGATCCAGTTCAAGGTGGAATCAGTTTATATTCACTGGTCAGTTTAAAACAAAATTTACTCATGGAGATGAATTGAAAATTAAGCAGTGTCTGTAAATGTAGACATTTAAACGTCAAAATGAAATGTAGTACCTGCTCGGCACCAGTGGAGAGCTCTTGCTGAGCTGTAGAGAAAGATCACTTTTCTGTCAGATCTGTCATGCCAGGTAGCTTTAATTATTTCACCTCCTCAACCCTGACACCAGGTTCCATATGGGTATATTGAACATAGTTACCATCACGTCTCTTCTTTTCCTTCTTTGGTGTGCAGCCTTTCTTCCCCTGGTGAATCCTCAGGCCTTGATAGGTGTTGCTTGAGTAGCCACACATCTTGCAGGTCTTGTCACTGAAAGGGAGCAGGTTTGATTTTGACATTGGTTCAGACACAGACGTTCTCTAAGGCAGCACTCCTGTGAAAATGGATGTTTTTTGCATCATAATTTCACAACATACAGAGCTCAAACAATCATAGTCAGCAAAAGAATTAACCAATTGACATGTTTATAATGCATATCTATGGCATGCCGTTTGGAAAACGCCTCATGCTGATAATAACAGCAACATTTTGCCACTTTTAGCTTAAAACTGTGCTTGAAAAAGTGGTGTGAATTTTTGAAAGTCACTTTTTAGCACATTTACAAGATTTTCTAACTTAGAAATGTAGCACTATTTTAAGCTAAATGTGGCAAAATGTTGCTGTTATTTTCAGCATGAGACGTTTGCAAACGGCACCCTGTGCATATCTAAATATCTAAAGAAGACAAGAATCAGATGTCTTCTGTAATGTTGTAGGTTAAGGCAACTAATGATTTAATCTGCAGTTCAGGGCGGCAGGGCTGTGTTGCAACTACGCATCATACTGTCAATTAACATACTGTCCATCAACAACATTGGAAATGCATAAATACGATGCAACATTGTCTCATGACTCATCTCATGATCATGATCATTATTTAACCTCAACTCACTCCTTCTTCTGCTCTGTCTTCTCCTCCTCATTCTTCTGCTCTGTCTTCGCCTCCTCATTCTTCTGCTCTGTCTTCTCCTCCTCATTCTTCGGTGTCTCCTCCTGTACCTCACGTGGCTTCTCTGTCTCCATCTCCTGTAGCCTCTCTACTGTCTTTCACCTGACAAAAATATACTAATGACATATGAGCAGATTAGGGATGCAGTGATCAAATAGTTTGATGGTACATACAGCATCTATTTCCTGATATCACACAAAGTGAGAAAGGAAGCATATCAGTTGTTTCCACAAAGTTAATTACTGTATGGAAAGGCTAATCAGTGTAGGAAAGAGACATTTGAAACAGTAAGAAAACGGTAAATGGTGTTACCTGTTGGAGTTCCCGTGGTTGAGTGAGATGCTGGGATACCTGGGAGTCTAACTTATAGTCCCACCTGCTGCATGCTGCTCATACCACAGTTGTGTGGCCTGTCGTGTCCTGACAACTACGACCATTTACAAATGAAACTAAAGTTTTCCATTGAACTTGCTCTCACTGCACATCCCATTTCCAGTTAATGTCTTGTTTCATGCAAGTCAGCATCTTTAAGGTATTTCTGGCGAGCCTGTGCATGTGTGTGTGTGTGTGTGGGTGTGTGGGTGTGTGTGTGTGTGTGTGTGTGTGAATGACTACTTCATGTGTTGTTCCTGTCCATTCATCCATTATCTACACCTACTGCACATTTTACAGTACCACCCAGCCCATATCAATGAGATGATGCTGTCATGACAATGTCCACCAATTGGAATGACGACAGTCAAGTCGGCAATTACAATTACACACAGATTTTTTAGATTATTCAACAAAAAAAAACAGTGTCTGAGTGAAGAGTCGATCTGTATGATCGATCTTGGATGGTGTCTGGATTCACGAGTCTGTAAACAAACAAAGAAATCGTATACTTAGTGAACTTGTTTTATTGAGCAAGTTGTGCCCGGAGCTGAGAGCAGAAGATCAGGTGTTTCAAATTGTTCATCCTTACTCTCTTTCTCTTTCTTTCTTTCTTTCTTTCTTTCTTTCTTTCTTTCTTTCTTTCTTTCTTTCTTTCTTTCTTTCTTTCTTTCTTTCTTTCTTTCTTTCTTTCTTTCTTTCTTTCTTTTATTTTCTGTTCCTCTCTTTATGTGCATCTTTCTTCATCAGCAGGAAGCACTACATTAAATTCTAGACGATCTGATAAATTGATAAATTGTCATACAAATAGTCATGCAGAGATCATCCTTTGTAGTTACAGAAGTAGATAAGTGTATATCTAACTTTACACAGTGATATCTATGCATGACAGATGAGGTCCAATCTTTAATAGTTGATATTTTATTTTAATTGCGATGCTAATTGTCTGTTAAAGTCCATTAATTCAATAAAGTTAAAAGAGAATACACACGAAGAGATTAAGTAAATTATGTTTTCTATAGTTTTTCTTAGTACAGCTGAAAAATACGCAACCTTCAGATACATGACATAAAATACAACAGTACAATTCAACCCAATTCAATTCAATGCTAATAGTTTCACTCAATTATTTAATTATATCTTTTGGGGAAGGAGACTATAAAGTAGTACACAGCAAACAAACACGTAGCCTTCAGACACACGACATAAAATACAACAGTGCAATTCAACCCAACACCAAACAGCGATGAAATGACACTTCTCTGCTTATCAATCAGCATCCTGTAAAAAGACAACACATACAGTCATGTACATTTATCTTTTCAAGCAAATAAAACAATTAAATGCCCAAGAGAAAAGACCCTAAATACAAACAGTTGTCTTTTGAACTCAGCCGGCTGTACTCACCTTTTGGCTGGTTTGTCTTCTCACGATGCTGGAAAACCGTGTTATTGTTGTTGTGTCGCCAGCTGAGCTGTACACCAGACAACCCTTGCTGTGCCAGGCCTGTCTCCAACTGAGGGGAAACAGCAGCAGCTCTGTCACTGGTAAATCAGGGCTATCACTGCTTTGTTATTACTGCATCGTTTTATCGTTATAAAATGAGCAATCTGACCTGTTTCAGGAGAGCTTCATTGACTTGACTGTCCATGTGATCAACCTGAGACTTCACCGTCATTTGGATTACCATCTTCTTTCCTTTGGGATCTGCCACATGTCACACAGACACAAACTGTCAATGATCATTGATGCCATTGTGCTGAAATCAAACCCCTAAGACGTT
The DNA here is from genome assembly GCA_029224185.1 of Karalla daura. Classification (NCBI taxonomy): domain Eukaryota; kingdom Metazoa; phylum Chordata; class Actinopteri; order Chaetodontiformes; family Leiognathidae; genus Karalla; species Karalla daura. Next base: position 5,429,716 of record CM055210.1, on the reverse strand, counting down.
GTTAGCTCAGTTAGCTCATCTGGCAGAGCAGGTGCCCCATGTTCAGGCTCAGTCCTGCAGTGAAGCAGGTTCAAGTCTCAGCCTTACTATCAAGAAAACAGGTGTAAGGGAGTGACTTGATGAATTTGGCACCTTCCTCTGACTCACCTCCCTGGCAGACAAATGGGGCAGTCGAAAGACACGGAAGTGCGGTCCAGCGTCCGTCCAGAGACATGTTAACAGCGGCACAGTCTTCCCGATCTGGTGCACTTCCAAACCAGTACCTGAAGGAGTAGCTTCTATCATCTGACCACCTCCAGGAATCAGTGAACAGACCGATCCAGACATTGTTGTTCGGGGTCACACCCGCAACACTGTAGACATCGTCATTATCCCTCTCTGAGTTTATATAGGCCAGGTCAGTGTGGTTACTTCTGCACACATTCAGACTATCCATCCATTTTTTTTTGGTAGAGTAATATGTATATACTTTCATGTCGTCTGGTTGAACTGTGGAAATAAATGGGGGACACAAAAATGTGATTCAGGTTTTTCCCTGCAAGACAGACAGTGTCAACACTCCTCTCGACTGTTCCAGATTTACATGCTGTACATCTGTATGCAAACAGCATATCGTCTTACATCAGAGATCATTATGACTTGAAGGAAAGAAAACTTGATGGAAATTTTAGGAAAATGTTTGCACGAGAGCGGTTTGAAAGACAGTTTTGTTTAAATTGCTTTCTACATCAATCATGCATGAGTGGTATTTATTTTGAAAATTGAAATTTAGTGAAGTATGATTTCAGTGAATATGATAATCTGATAAATACAACACAGGGTTAAGAGGCTCCTTTTGTCACATGTCTGGGAGACTGACCAGATTCAGAAATTGAAGATTTCAGCAAGGAGAGACTCTGCAGGTGATTAAAATAAAAATGTGAACTGTAATCACTTATTGTAAATTTGCCTGTGAATCCTACACCAAAAAGCCACTGGAAAATATAGATGTGATTGATTTTGTGGTAATAAGTTAGTTTGAGAAATTCACCATTTAGCTATTTAGTTTGCACCGAATTCATTTCATGAAGAGATCAATAGAATTGTCTGGACATGTTTTGTTGTGTCATGAAACTGTCTTATTTTTAGGTGACAAATCTAAAAACATTAATTGTATCAAAATTGACAAGAATGAAATCCCAGGCACTAGTTTTGTTGCTGGGAGAGTCAATGCAGACTGACATAATATAATAATGTAGCCCACATAGTTCATAACAGCAGTTTCAACTTAGAAGCCTTACTTACGGTTATAACACACAAAAGCCATTTCTTCCTCGCATGATTCGTCCTTCCACGTGCCTGGCACCGCCATAAATACACACCAATCTGGTCCCCAAGGATTGCTTGGTTGTCCATTAGCCCACATGGTGAAATCTGTCATGCCCCTGCCATCAGACCACATCCACATACTAGGTACATCTCTCCAGAGGCCAATCCAACTGTGCTCGGATTTGTTGACATTGTCCAGCGTGTCGAACAGAATTTGTTGCTCCTGCATGTCCTTCACTGTGGCCAGATCAGAGTACTTTACTCTGCAGTAGTCCCGAGCCTCAGGCCAAGTCAGAGGGGTTGCAATGAAGTGGTACTGCTCAGGGGCTACGGTGGAAGTATAGAGAAGTTTAGGGACATACTAACTATGAGAGAAATGGAGTGCACTGACACACTGCAGACATAATGTACCTCTAATGTACCTCTCTTTAAAGAGAATAAATATTTACTGGTAAAGACATATACATGAATATGGCCAACGTTTCCAACAACCTGTCTTGTATTTAAAAAGGACTGGGTATGGTTTAAGGGAACAAAGAAGAAGTAAATCTGAAAAGGTAAACATCAAAATAGCCAGCTTTAGCATATCCCATTGAACCTTTAAGGAGCAGATGTCAAAACGAGATGAGGCAGAGTAGCTTTTTAAACAGGTCTTGAGATGTCCACCCATCGTTATCTCGCCCTCTTTGTATCTTTATGATGTTACAGATGTCTGCTGGAACCTGTAGCGGCGGTAATGCTCAGAGGTAGGGAATGTACCCTGGACAGGTTACAAGTCCATTTCAGGGTGCGCAAACACCTTTGTTCTCACACTCACTCCCAGCGCCAGTTTCTAGTCTACAGTCAGTCTAAGCATCAATGCTTTTAGGCTGTGGAGAAAACCCACACAGACAAGACAATTACATTTCCTTCAACCTTGTTTGTGCCTGAAACAATGCCAAAATGCCGAAAGGGTGCGGAACGGAGTTGGGTATTGACCACATTTAGCAAAAACGCTAAAAGTAATAGCATCCAAATGTCCAAAAAAAACTTTAAGAACAAGAGGAGAGCAGTTTTCACACAACATAGTAACTTACTTTCTGAAGCAATGGTCCCCTGAGACAAAACCCCTGTGGGAATGAAATCTCAATTACTTTTACAAGCCAGCACATGGTTGATCGCTGCCTGTTGAAATAAATGCTGTACTTACCAATGATGGTAATAATGTGTTGCAGCCTCATAATGTATCTAGCCAGAAAAAGAACATGTATCCTGTAGTTGTATCACAAGTTATTTATCTTGGGAAAAAACACCTAGATTCCTCCAAACCCTCTGTTTAGATTCATTACAATGTTTGGTTGTTTTATATTTTACTCCTCTAAATAATAATCACTACTGGGACGCAACTTACCTGTCTTGTCGAAACCCTGCCAAGTCAACTCTGTTATGGAATCAAGATTGCTTGTAGCTTGGACATTTAAATGGATATTTTTACGGACTTCTTCGTGTCTTGTCATGCAAATGTGCCCAGTGGGGAAGAGAAAACACAAGCAGATTTGGTTACCAGTGTTCCGTTACCACCAGGCTGCTAGAGAGGCTTGTTACTGTAGAGCTCTTCATCAGCACTGTCACAAATATCATAATATACATGTATGGCTTTGATGATCGAGTTGTTGGTATATCTGTGCTAATTGCCACTGCCATTATTAGTGGGTGCTTACAAAACAAGGAGTGCTACCAGTAAATGACCTTGAAACACATTCATATTCGGTAACACTTTACTTGAAGGTACCGTCACAATAGTGACATGACACTGTCATAACTGTCACATGACACAGTCATGAATTTGTCATAAACATTATGTCAATGTCATAAACATTTATGACTCCTGTCATTAAGTGTCATTCGGTTTTTGTAATGACAGGTTGACACTGTTTGGGTTGTCTTTGTCATGACAACTTGACATTAAATTTGTGTGGGATGTCCTTATGATGACGGTACCTTCAAGTAAAGTGTTACCGCATATTCATATATAAACACGGGTATATAAATGGAAATACAATGGAATAGTGACTTCAAAGTTTGGTTGAGGGTCGGGGCCATTCTCTCTCTCTGTGATGGTGTCAGCTGTTTTGGAAATGACGACGACTCGCAAAGCGACACCTTGGTTGGTAGCGGAGGCGCAGACATTTCTGGCCTTCGTTGCTTGACAGGGCAACACGCAGTGAGCATGTTTACCTGCGTTGCAGTGACAAACAGAAACTCTCAGTGCGCTACTGTTCTGCAATGGAAATGCACTCGAGTCGGGGCACAGGTCTCAGCGGGATCAGATTCTAAAAGAGTGGTTCAGGTAGCATGAGACATCATTTTGACACATGGATTCGCCGTCGCAGTGCAGACCTTAACCCCACTGAAAATCTGTAGGATGTTCCCTGAGAAGGCTTCGCGCAGCGTGCAGACTCTCCCATCATCAATAGATTTTTTTGCGGTGGAGAACTATTTTGCCCAAGACTCGTGACTCAAAGTTTAAATCTTATTGAAATAAATACTGACATTATCATTTAACATAGTTTTACCATGTACTGCTTTTATTCACTGTTTTGAATATCCCTTTGTAGAAACAGAACAAGATAAATGTATATCTACTCTGCCTGTACATTGTGATATCTATGCGTGACAGGTGAGGTCCAGTCTCAGGACATTTTGTTTTCATTTCTGTTGTTTATTATCTGTTCATTTACATTATTTCAATAAAGTTAAAAAAGAAAACAAGCCAAGAGATTAAGTAAATTATGTTGTTGTTGTTTTTTTTATTCAACTCAAAAGATGTACAACAAAAGGATGAGCAGTTCTACAAGGTCTGTGCTTCAAGCACAGTGGGAGACAGGTTCTCCACTGTACCATGTAGGATGTTTGTCAGATGACAGTTGAACCACATATGTCAGGGTCTGATTACACCGTGCCTAAACTGATGTTAAAGGACCCAAACCAGACAAACCTCACCACGGTGTGACAATGTAAAGCCATTTAACTTGTCGATTTCATGATGGCCATGGAGGTCACACAATGTTCAAAGCAAAGTGTGTGGCAAGTAAGGATTTAAACAAGAATCCAAACAAATCTGCACAAAAGGTCATTTATTCTTGTTGGTCTCATTGAAAATGAGCTGAACCTCCTCAGCTGTATGCATAATGCCCTAGGCAAAGGCCAAGTTCTTCCCTATTCAAATGAGGGGTCTGATGTATCAACTAGCCTAAGACTTTGTTGTAATCATTTGCATTTTCAATTATCCCTCTGAGCGACTACCATCAAGTTCTTCTTTTCCTTCCCTACCATTCGCAGTGATCCCTGGCATACCACCTTAAAGTTGTTCTCCCTCCTCTATTGACAATGGCTCATTCTTTGCTGCTTCCTGTACTATTGCTATGTGTTGTTGCTACAAACACGTCCACTAATATGCTTAATGCTAATAGTTTCACTCATATATATATATATATATATATATATATATATATATATATATATAGGGGAAGGAGACTATAAAGTAGTACACAGCAAACAAACACGTAACCTTCAGATACATGACATAAAATACAACAGTACAATTCAACCCAACACCAAACAGCGATGAAATGACACTTCTCTGCTTATCAATCAGCATCCTGTAAAAAGACAAAACATACAGTCATGTACATTTATCTTTTCAAGCAAATAAAAGATGTCTTTTGAACTCAGCCGGCTGTACTCACCTTTTGGCTGGTTTGTCTTCTCACGACGCTGGAAAACCGTGTTATTGTTGTTGTGTCGCCAGCTGAGCTGTACACCAGACAACCCTTGCTGTGCCAGGCCTGTCTCCAACTGAGGGGAAACAGCAGCAGCTCTGTCACTGGTAAATCAGGGCTATCACTGCTTTGTTATTACTGCATCATTTTATTATTAGAAAATGAGCAATCTGACCTGTTTCAGGAGAGCTTCATTGACTTGACTGTCCATGAGATCAACCTGAGACTTCACCGTCATTTGGATTACCATCTTCTTTCCTTTGGGACCTTCCACATGTCACACAGACACAAACTGTCAATGATCATTGATGTTATCGTGCTGAAATCAAACCCCTTAGTTAGCTCAGTTAGCTCGTCTGGCAGAGCAGGTGCCCCATGTTCAGGCTCAGTCCTGCAGTGAAGCAGGTTCAAGTCTCTGCCTTGCATGACTTGATGAATTTGGCACCTTCCTCTGACTCACCTCCCTGGCAGACAAATGGGGCAGTTGAAAGACACGGAAGTGCAGTCCAGCGTCCGTCCAGAGACATGTTAACAGCGGCACAGTCTTCCCGATCTGGTGCACTTCCAAACCAGTACCTGAAGGAGTAGCTTCTATCATCTGACCACCTCCAGGAATCAGTGAACAGACCGATCCAGACGCTATCGAACAGGCCCACGCTGGCAACACTGTAGACTTCATCATTATCCATCTCTGAGTTTATATAGGCCAGGTCAGTGTGGTTACTTCTGCACACATTCAGACTATCCGTCCAGTTTTTTTTGGTAGAGATATATGTATATACTTTCATGCCGTTTGGTTGAACTGTGGAAATAAATGGGGGACACAATAGCAAAAATGTGATTCAGGTTTTTCCCTGCAAGACAGACAGTGTCAACACTCCTCTCGATTGTTCCAGATTTACATGCTGTACATCTGTATGCAAACAGCATATCGTCTTACATCAGAGATCATTATGACTTGAAGGAAAGAAAACTTGATGGAAATTTTAGGAAAATGTTTGCACGAGAGCGGTTTGAAAGACAGTTTTGTTTAAATTGCTTTCTACATCAATCATGCATGAGTGTAAGTGAGCATGGTATTTATTTGTTGTTTCTTGTGTGAATGAGAATTGAAATTTAGTGAAGTATGATTTCAGTGAATATGATAATCTGATAAATACAACACAGGGTTAAGAGGCTCCTTTTTTCACATGTCTGGGAGATTGACCAGATTCAGAAATTGAAGATTTCAGCAAGGAGAGACTCTGCAGAAGATTATACTTAAACTGTAGTCACATATTACAAATTAGACTGTGAATTCTTCACCAAAAAGCCACAAATATGGATCTATTGTGGTAATACAAAAATTTGAGAAATACACCATTCAGTTATTGTGTTAGCCCCTACTTAATTTCATGTAGAGATCAATAGAATTTTCTAGAGATGTTTTATTGTGTCATGAAACTGTCTTATTTTCAGGTGACAAATCTAAAAACAGGTTTTGTTGATGGGAGAGTCAAAGTGGACTGACTGATGATTTACATTGATCGTAACAACAATTTGAGCTTAGAAGCCTACTCACGTTCATAGCACACAAAAGGCTTTTTGTCCTTGCACGGTAAGTCAAGCCACAAGCCATCCAACCCCATCACTACACACCACTCTTGTCCCCAAAAATTATTTGGTTCGGTGAACATCCATTCGGTGAAATCTGCCATGCCCCTGCCATCAGACCACATCCACCTACGTGGAGTATCTCTCCAGAGGCCAATCCAACTGTGCTCGGATTTGTTGACATTGTCCAGCGTGTCGAACAGAATTTGTTGCTCCTGCATGTCCTTCACTGTGGCCAGATCAGAGTAATTTACTCTGCAGTAGTCCTGAGCCTCAGGCCAAGTCAGAGGGGTTGCAATGAAGTGGTACTGCTCAGGGGCTACGGTGGAAGTATGGAGAAGTTTAGGGACATACAAACTATGAGAGAAATGGAGTGCACTGACTCACTGCAGACATAATGTACCTCACAAACACCTTTGTTCTCACACTCACTCCCAGCGCCAGTTTCTAGTCTACAGTCAGTCTAAGCATCAATGATTTTGGACTGTGGAGTAAACCCACACAGACAAGACAATTACATTTCCTTTAACCTTGTTTGTGCCTGAAACAATGCCAAAATGCCGAAAGGATGCGGAACGGATTTGGGTATTGACCACATTTAGCAGAAATGCTAAAAGTAATAGCATCCAAATGTCCAAAAAAAACTTTAAGAACAAGAGGAGAGCAGTTTTCACACAACATAGTAACTTACTTTCTGAAGCAATGGTCCCCTGAGACAAAACCCCTGTGGGAATGAAATCTCAATTACTTTTACAAGCCAGCACATGGTTGATCGCTGCCTGTTGAAATAAATGCTGTACTTACCAATGATGGTAATAATGTGTTGCAGCCTCATAATGTATCTAGCCAGAAAAAGAACATGTATCCTGTAGTTGTATCACAAGTTATTTATCTTGGGAAAAAACACCTAGATTCCTCCAAACCCTCTGTTTAGATTCATTACAATGTTTGGTTGTTTTATATTTTACTCCTCTAAATAATAATCACTACTGGGACGCAACTTACCTGTCTTGTCGAAACCCTGCCAAGTCAACTCTGTTATGGAATCAAGATTGCTTGTAGCTTGGACATTTAAATGGATATTTTTACGGACTTCTTCGTGTCTTGTCATGCAAATGTGCCCAGTGGGGAAGAGAAAACACAAGCAGATTTGGTTACCAGTGTTCCGTTACCACCAGGCTGCTAGAGAGGCTTGTTACTGTAGAGCTCTTCATCAGCACTGTCACAAATATCATAATATACATGTATGGCTTTGATGATCGAGTTGTTGGTATATCTGTGCTAATTAACACCTTGACACACATGCATATTCACAAATAAACACACACATATATAAGTTGAAGCCTGAATCTCAAAATAAAAAAAGATTTAATGACTGATTCCTTTTATTTGGAGCAGACCAAACAGTGTACAGCATGTGTATTTCCAACCTGAGATCGGGTCTTTTCATAAATATTGCAATTCTTTTATTACAGAGCAGAGCAAAGTAAACCACTTGTGGGCTGCTGATTAATATCTAATCTACAGACACATGGATGAAGACAATCAACTTGATTAACTCTGACGATAAAGTGAATTTGGATCCTTTTGTAAGATGTCAAGATATTGTGACGTTCATACGGAGCAGCAATATGTGACATGAGCATCAAAACACAGACAGCGATTTTTAACAAAAGAGAACACGATTCTCCACATTATGTCATTTCTGTTGTAGATTTTCAAGCTTCAGTCCAGCACTCATGTTTCACAATTCCCCAGTGATGTACACCTGTTGGAGGAAAAAAAAATAACAGAGGGTTCAAAAGTGTCAAAAACAAAATCGAGCTAAAGTAAAAAGAGAAAACACTGAAATGACATCAAAGGTTGTTGAATTTGCGGCTTGTTTTGATCTGATCTTTGATTTGTTTGGTTCAAAAAGCACTCGCCTAAAAGACTAAAAACAAGTTTAAGAAGTTGCCACTGCAGAGAAATTGTTTCCACATTCCTCTTCCACATTCCACCTTTCCAATCCTTTTGCAAGGATTTTGGCACAAGATGTAATAAATGCATTCTTCAATGTGGAGTCTACACAATGCATACAACTACTGTATAAGAAGGAAGAAAATAGGGTCAAAATAGAGAGTAAAGTCTTACTGTGCTGTCCCTTCGAATAACTCTTTGTTTATTTCCGTGTACCTCCAGCGGATCCTGAACGCGCCTGCGCCCTTTTTCTTTAACTCTGATGAAAACTAGAAAGGACACAAGAAAAGTCCTTCACGTATTTCATAAATTGGATAATTAAGTTTTTTGGACACATTTAAAAACTTGATAAGGCTGTCGCCAAATATGAAATATGAACCTTTAAGAGTGCGGAGCACAGTTACAGTCTTAATTATCAACATAATATTTCACATTGCATTTTATTGTGCTTGTTGATAAGGAGCGTCCTTAATTCTGTGAGCTTTGGTGTATTCAAGTGGGATGAAAATGCTGAAACATTAACACAGATGTTGTGAAGAGATGCGTACTGTATGTCTCATGCCAGAGTAATGACCAATGCTTTCACATATTTAGTTGGAGGTAACGTGTCAAAGCTTGTTTTCCTGACCTGTCTCAAAATCTGTTCCTGGATGACTGGGTCGCTCGGGTCATGATCGAGGCTGATCTTTACCAGGGATCGCTCCTTAAAATCTGGAAGATGGTTGCTGATGAGATTTAATGAACTGGCAAGTAGTTACCGACTGATCCTTTAGACAACGCAGACTTCAACTAGTTCTTTTTCTGTTGGTCACAACTCAACCAATCATGTGAATCATTGAAATGTTGCAAATCTTTCAAAACCTTGAAAGATTTTTCACTGAAATCGGTTAATAAACGTGCTGCATCAGAAGTAATGTACTCTTACAAAGACCCGTTTGGCACTCACAGTAGCAGAGAAACATAGATTTGGTGTCACAGGGCCTTACGCTCCATGTCATCTGATCGAAATGAACACAGTTTGGACCATCTTCCAGGCTCTTGCTTGCCGATTCCCACTGGAACCTGAATGCAGAACTACTCCCGTCAGACCACTTCCAGGGGTCTCCGGACAAGCCGATCCAAGCGAGCTCTCCGTCTGGGACCAGGGTCTGGATTTCCTGGTTCTCTGCCTGGTTCCTCACGCTCAACAGGTCCGTGTAGTGCTCCTTGCAGTAGTGCTGCGCCTCTGCCCACATCATTGGGGTTTCCACCAGAACTGTGTCGTTTGGCGAGCCGTGTTCTGCAACCACAGGAAATACTCAGGTCGCACGAACGCCGTTATAGCCTTCTAAGCAGTGTGCATGGGTGTTCAGAAAAGGTTCGTTACCGTCAAAGCATAAGAAGTAGAGAGGGAGATCACAGTCCAGATCCCTCCATTTGCCCGTGTCTTGTATCCCCACGCAGTGTTGGACACTACCGGTATTGTTGGGTTCACCAACATCCCAGTCCCTGAACTCGGCTTCCCCCTCTCCGTAGTAACCCTCATCTGCCAAGGACCATCTCCAAGTTAAGACATCCTCATGCAGCCCGATCCAAAAGTCGTTGTAAACGCTCTCCGTTTGGTCAATGATCCTGTTGATGTCCTGAAAATGGTTAATGGTGGCCAAGTCAGTGTACTTCTCTCTGCAGAAGGCCCGGGCTTCAAACCACGTTTTAAGTTCAGTATGAACGAGAGCATAGTCACGGCCGCAGCCGTCGCAGTAATCTGTTGATAGAAAGAAGAAAATCCCACAATAACGTCCACACGCAGAATGTGGCCATGGAGGATGTATGTTTGTGGCCTTCCAGCCACGACAAGCCACTGATTTTATTTATTCATTTCTTCATTCTAATCATACGTCTGGCTACATTTTTGCAGTCTGAGCGTTACCCTTGGGTGGAGCCCGCTGATATGCTACGTTCTGAGGCTGCTCCCAGGTACTGTAGACCTCCAGCTGATACAGGGGCGGCGGTATGTCGGGATGCATCACGGTCACGTAGCGGCCTACGACCCCACCGCAGTCCAAGGTCACCACGCACTCTGAACCGGAGGAAACGACCCAACAACTGGAAATGAGAACAGGGAACGCGAAGGTCATTCTCGAAGTTCGTGAAGTTTATTCAACCTCCTTCCACTTGCAGCATCTCCTGTTCCTGTACAGGGAGACAGCGATATGAATGCTTTCTTTTCTATTACCGTTACAGTAGAGTAACTGGGGATGTAGCGAAGACAAACATGGACATATACAAAAGCAACAAATACTGGAGTGTAAATATTTTTAAATAAATATTTTTAGCCATTTTGTTCCTACTAAGTGGCTGGTCGTGGAGTTTCCATTTATGTGTACAACCTGCTGTTGTCAACTTGGACATCTTTACTGTGGAAGCAGCTCCCTTTGTAGACAAGCTGGATGCTGGTCACGCGGTGGGGAAACAGTAGGTCCACCTTCACCCACTGGCCTGGTTCTTGTAAGGTTACGCTCGGGTTCTCGAGCCGATTGCCATCAATTAAACCGCTGGGATGACCCGAAGTTTGGTACATTGAGGACGATTGAAAGGCTATTCCCTTCATGGCCACATTTTCTGTAAAAGTGCCAAAAAAGAAGTTCAGCATTTCTTTCATGAGGAGAGTGGATCGTTTTCAAAAAACCACACATTGTTTACTTCAGCTTGACATTGTACATTGAACAGAAACATAGTGGGGAACACAATCTCTTCTCTTTTTTTTACTTTTTTACTCCCGTAAAGATGAGACAAAAAGAAAAAAAATTGCCATTGACCAAAAAAAGTACCAAAATACAAGAAATCTTACTCTTAATTACATTGTATTTATATAATTTTTTTCTTGTTGTTTTGTTCGTTTGTCATTTTTCCAATGGACCCATAAATCCATCACACTTGATCTTGAACAGCAGATTGGTCAGATACATGCTCCGCTATGCCCAGCCATAACCACACCCCAGCAGTGTGTTCTGGGCTTAGGTTATATTGGGATTACCCTCCATCGGGACGACCTCCAGGCAAGGACGGGGTCTCGAGCTACACTCTGGACCAGACAGTGAACGTCGGTGGTCATTCATGCTTTTGAATTGGTTCGTTCCCCTGTCCGGGTCGGTCCCTCCCGGCGCGCTCCACTTACCAAGCACGGCGCCATACACGTACACCTCACAAATCGTAAAATTCGTCCGCTGTCTGGGAAGGACGACGTGGACGAAGCGGCCGTCCATCCCGCCGCAATCGTACGTGTACAGGAGCCGATCCTCTGCTGTGGAAACCACGGCACACCTGACGAAAGAAAGACGACAGGAGCCCAGTAAGCCGAGCGACGAGGCGGCGTAGGTTTTCCGCCCGCGCCGATACGACCTCGGGTTGCTGGTGTTGTCCCTGAGGCCGACGCGGATCTCGGCGCCATTCAGCTCCGTGGTGCCGCCCATTTGGGCGGCGACGGACACGGCCGTCACGCGGTATATCCCAGCCAGGTCCAGCTGCCACCAGGGCTCGTCCTGCAGCAGGGCCGAGACGCAGGTCTCCACCGCGTCGCTGGAATCGAGCCCGTCGATGGCCATGTCGGGAGTGCCAGCGGTCAAGTCTGACTCCGGGTCTGCCGACATTGTGGCAACTCCGCCGGGGGCCAGGTTAACTAGTCGGAGCGCCGTCATGGTGTTTGGGGTTGGAGAAATGTTTGAAAGGAGCCGGTTAGAGATTCGTCCATACAACACAGTGCAATATTTTTCTTCCCACCTAAAGGAGACCTAGAGTAGTTATTTACGCTGTTCTATTCAGCGAAATCAAGAAGAAAGTAGCTTCTCAATCTAGCTCCTTGGTAGAGTTTAGTAGGGGTCTTGATCTTGACAGTAAAACAAACCAACACTGTGAGATCTTGCAATATTGAATGCATCACGGACATTTATTCTGAAAAACAAATGTCAACATAACATAGGAAACGCAAGTTAATTATCATTTTTTCAGGATTCCAACTGATTCCAACACAGGGAATGTCTACGTGAACAGAAAAGACACGCGATTGATTTGGGGATCTTTGTAACCACTCTAATTCTCAAGTACATTCAGTTGTTTTTGCACTTCTCTTACCTGCCTGATGTGTTATCCTCACACTGAGAAGGGCAGACACTGCAAGGAGAACAATGAAATGATATGAAAACTCTCCAAGACCCATGTAACTGAATATGGGGCATTCGTTTAACAAGAAGAGAATAATCCAACGGGCTGGGATATGTCTGTGAATGAAAACGGCAACTGTTCATCACTTACCCCAAGTGATGATGAATTTCAAACTGCAGTCCATCACCCGTGTCGATTTAACAGTATGCTGTAGGACACTGCAAGTTGTAGTATGCCTAAAAGTAAAAGACTACTTGAAACGCTGAAACATGTCCAAATGATCTTATGATATGTACGAAATGGCTCAAGTTGCTCACAGCCCGCCCTCCTGTTCCTGAATTTAAATTGACCTGCATACAAATTAATGCAAACTATCTTTACATCACGATAAGGCTGAATGACTGAGCATCTGCAGCCACTGTCTCAGGTCAGGTGTCGATCCATTGTATGTTATTTGAAGTAGTGAAATGCTTCCGCTCAGCTGCAACTCATTAGCAAAATTTAGCAACATTACAGCAAAGTGTAATTGTCAGCCAATATGCAGACTACAGACCCGCAAGAACCCAAGATACTGTTGGGTCAAAAGTGAATGAGATAATGGAAGAATGTGGCAGCTCTCATATGCATGCTAATGTTTGTGTATAATCTTTTGAAACATTTTCAGGTCTGCTTGTTTTCACAGCATCACATAAAATATGACGCATTTTAGATTATTTTGGCACACAAGGGGGTATTGACATTGCCCATTACCTGCCCGGGTGGCAGATGGTGAGAGGTTTGAATAGTGCTCTGGTTATGCCGCTTTGAGAGGACATTTCCCAGCCAGACGTCCTTCAGCTTGACTTTTACGCTCTGACCTCTGTTATTTGATTAACTAAATGCACCCAAATGAGGTTCTAAATTTGAAGCAAATTGATGGATGGGCACTCGGACGAGGCACCAGGGATGCAGCAAAATGGTATGGACAGTGGTTGAATAAGAAGAATACTAACTCTACGTTTGATCAGATCATTCATTCAGTGATTCATTCATTGATTTTCCTGTTGATATTGGGCAGATAAAGGCATATTCTGTTGATTTGGAATTATTTTTTTTCCTATTTTTGTTGATAAAATGTATTTAGATAAATTTTAGCGAGTGAGGATCTGAATAGCAGGTTCACTTATTCACTTGCAGCATAGCATTCATATTTTACCACAATTCAATTGCTCCTGTACAGTAATGGATGTTCCCATGTAAAGGAGAATCCCAGATCACTCTAAACATAATGAAACCTGGATTTTTATTTATTTATTTATTTATTTACAATATCACACATTTAATATAATTCACACAGACAACAAATCAGTCTACAGAAAACACTTGCTGGTCTCTTTAAGGGCCAAAGCTTCTTCCTTTTCATCCTGCAAACTGTGAACCCTCAGGACAGCCCTCTGCCGGTTGCGGCTGTTACACTTTTCCAGAGCAGTTTGACGTCAGTTAAATCATGCGAGCTGAGAGTGGTTTGCAGCTGAACACAAAGAGGCGAGAGGACAGAGGGTGCCATTCAGCTGTGGTGCAGAGGTAAAAGTGGAAAGAAAAGATGTATTTCAAAGCAATCCAACAGAAATACAGCTACTCTCAGGTACCTGCTGTAAGATCTTATATATAATGGTCTGGTCTGTGAGGTCTGAGTCCATCTGCAGCTTCACCTTCACCGTCATCTTCCTCCGATCAGCTGGGGGGAAGAAAAGTTCTCAGTTAAAGGTAAAAGCTTTATAAGCTGTAACTTAATGCTATGATAATGATTCATTAAAACCTATAAGAATAGTTCCACTAATTCCTCATATGCGACATTCACTCTCCTGTTTTTATCTCTTAGACTCATTATTAAGACACACTGCATTGGATTGTCCAGTTTTTGAAAACTGGACAATCCAATGCATGGCATATGAACCAATTCAGCATAATTAACTTATCAAAACCCCGCTGGAGGCTTTTGCATCCCACATCGCGTCTTTTTTGTGCGTCAATTAGATTTTTCTGCATAGAAACTCCTCATTGGATGTGGCAGAAAATGTCATTTTCAGTGGCCTAAGGATTATGTCTCTGCTCTTTGCAGATAATATGGGCCTCCACCTAGACCTTGGTAACCCGAGGGGGAGAGGACTGTCTGGGCTTCCCTTCTGCCCCTGCGCCCCAGACCCAGTTTAGCAGCTGAATACAACGATGGAGACAGTCACGTACCTTGTTGGGTGGCGACGTCCTCAGTCACCTCAGTTATGTCTGTGAGAAACAGAGAGAAAAAAGATAACAGAAATACAGAAAGCAGGAGAGAGGTGTTGAGAGGGGAGAGGAGAGAGTGCGAAATGGCGCCTCCCTGTGGTGGCTGAGGTTCTTGTAGTTTACATGAGGATTTCCATTTGATGACTTTTCTCCGAGAAGCAGTCTGTATCTTACTATTACTTTCCATTTATTCGGTCTGTTTCAATGTGTAGCATCAATACAACGTGTGCAGCGTCTGTGCTTACTTTGGCAGAGAAGGCTGTATTCGCTGCTACAGTTCCAGTCGTTCCAAGACCCATTGTGCGTGAAAGTGCACTCTTGCAAGCCGTTGTAGTTGCTGGGCCGGCCTTTCATCCAGTGGCTGAAGGCAGCCACGCTGCCGTCGGACCACCTCCAGGAGTCCCGGTGCAAGCCGATCCAGGCCTCCCGCAGTGTGTGGTTGGTCTGCAAGCGGTGCCTCACCATCTCGTTCTCGTCCGGGCCCCTCACACTCGCCAGGTCGATGTGCTGCTGCCGGCAGTAGCTCTGAGCGTCGAACCAGCTTTTCTCCTGGGCTACCAGCACGTACTCGTCTTCTGCCTCTGCAAGACAGGGGAATTATATCAGCTATATATAAATGTAAAATCTGGATGTTACCTGGTGTTGATTGAACATCCCTTCTCTATTTAGTATTAATAGCAAATTGACACAAGTTACTTTTTAACCTGGAAGGCTTTAATTTGTTTTCCATTGTTATTACCATTTAGTCACATTAACTGTCTTCACATGAAAACACACAAAATGTAGGGATAACTAATAATAAGACCTTAAAATGAACAAAAGTTTCCTGGGATAAAAAGATCAAGCCAAAAGAATATATACTATAAGTTTAGTTTGGTGATCTGGTGCTATAAGACACATCCCACTTTGCAATCCAGAATAAGAATCCAAATCAGGTTGGTGGACAAGTTGACAGTCTGATGCTCCTATTTGAGAAGAGTCAGCACATAAAAGGCCAAAAATGCTAATATTGGAAATGCCCAAGTTGGAAAATCACCTAAAATATTGCTGCAAATATGCCAAACAGCCATAGCGCTGACTACAGACACTAAAGAAAGTGGTCTAGCGCAAGAGTT
This sequence comes from Karalla daura, assembly GCA_029224185.1. Taxonomy (NCBI): domain Eukaryota; kingdom Metazoa; phylum Chordata; class Actinopteri; order Chaetodontiformes; family Leiognathidae; genus Karalla; species Karalla daura. The sequence continues at coordinate 5,413,575 of CM055210.1, read as the reverse complement.
AACCTCCCTGGATAATGTGTCAACACTGCAGGCTATTTCTCTTGTTCCTATCACTCTTTAGACATTGTGAAAGAGACACGAGGTGAGACAAAAGTTTTAAAAAGACTCAACATTTCAGGATTGCCCAGGTTGAACAAAAGGCCCACAATCCCTTGTGATGCGTCTTTTGTTGACTGCCTAGATTTCTTTTTTATCTACATAGGGACCTACTCCGCTATAAGCCTGTATATATGTCGATTTCCTTGTCACCTATTTACCTGTATGCATCTGTCGAGCTGCATTGAGGTCACTTGAAGGATATGTTCTGTCACCTGACGACCGCAGCTCACCTCTGAAACAGACCAGGGGCAGTTTGACCTGCGTGCAGCTGTTGTCCCTCCAGAAGCCGTCACCTGTGATGGAGACGCAGTGCTCGTCCGATTTGGCGTTGTCCGGCTGATTTTGCTCCCACTGCCTGTAGTCCTCCATTCCCACGTAGTACTGTTCACCTTGCAGAGACCATCTCCAGCTGTGGACGTCATCATACAGGCCAATCCAGATAGGCTTTTGCCAGTCCCGGGCCAGATCTTGGACGAGACTAAGGTCCTGCTCATCGGATATGGTGGCCAGGTCTTGGTACTCGGCTCTGCAGTAGCTCTGGGCTTCAGTCCAGTTCATCCTCAGGTGAGTGATGAGGATGTACTCTTGGATGTAGTGTGGGACACCTTACAGGTTAATAATAAGGGAGGTTTTCAGTGCAGGTTTTAGAAGCAGCTGGCTTAATCTCATTTTAGTCCAGTGCATACGTTTTTCAATATTTCTTTTGTGTTCCATTCATTTTGATAGATTTAGTTTGTTCTAAACTAGAAACCAAACTTTTACCATTCTGTATAGCTGTGTGAATTTACCGAGTTTTACATTTCACATTTTCTACATACAATGTATGTAAAAAAAAATTAAGAATTAATTCACTGGTTCATTTTTAGCAGCTTCAGTTACTCCTAGTATTTTTCAAATGTTATTTTTGTTCTTTCATACCCCCCTTTTTCCACTTTCTTTCTCTGCTATGCTTTGGTAACATTGAATCTGTAAGTGAGGGTATAATGGGGTTTTTTTTGTCGTTGTTGTTCTTTACATAAATGTTGATGCCACTGCTCCTAAAATAAAGGAAACATAGATAATAAAATACTTGATCACAGAAAACGTTCATACCTGTCTGGCGTGTCACACCCAAGATGATAAAAAATGTGCCTGTGATTAGAAGTCATATCCACTGTCAACATTAAACACATAAACTGTCAAGAGAGAAAATGCATTCATGATGTGAATAAGCAGTTCAATGTACGCATTATGCATTATGTTACAAACCAGAGAAGAGCAGGTTCTTTAAAATCCCCTTCATGGCCTGCAGCAATGACAACAGAACATATCTTAACCACATTTTTTTTTTAAAATCTATGAAAAGCATGAACAATTGAGGAAAATATTACCATTACTTGTCAGCGTCGATACATCTGTCGTACCTCCTCAGCCAGTGTCCTGAGATGTTTAACTTGACCACCCTCCCTCCCTGACGCTAAGTGTGGGTGCTAAACAATCCATGAACTCAGGTTTTAAGCATTTGTGTATTTTTGTGTACGCGATGCCATTTCAGAATAGGTCTTTCTGTAGCATGAGCACACACACAAACACATGCAAAGCTCAAGCAAAGAAAGCACCATTACCTAAACAAAACCAAATGCGACGTCAAGCTGCAAATACACAGAGGCGACCAGACAAAGAAAGCAACCAAATACTCAACTCTTAAGACATGGCTTTTCCTACAATACAAAATAAAGATTTGCCTTTCACTTACTTCACATCAGTGTTGTTTTCCTTCTATTTTTTTTGTTTTTTCCTTTGCAGATCTCTCTGAACTTAATTTTATGTTGTGAAAATGATGTGATTCTTTCACAATCTGATTGTGGTTGGCTTACATAAGGACAGTTTGGTCCCTGATATCACAGTTTAGGATAATGTGGGGTAGAGAGGACCTGCAGACAAGTCACTCCTCAGCCATGTATCTGTTTCCACAGGTCCATTGTACAAAACCTGCTCCACATACTGACAGTATGCAATAAAGAGGTAAGTGTATTAAATAAAGTAAATATATGTAATATTATACGTGTGTGAGTGTGTGTGTTTATACCAATGGAAAGGTGATAAAACTTCCAAAGAAAAAAGTATTTAAAATTTGAAAGGAGAAATGCATTGATAATCTGTTGTCATAACTTTATTTTTGTGGTTGAAACAAAATAGAGGCTAATGCACCACATCTTTTTTTTCTACTTCTTCATGCGCCGGCTCCTTCCCCTCTGCACTGGTCCTTTTATGCATCTTTTATGCATTTCTCACTTGGTTTCTCATCATTTCAGTGAAATCTTTAAGCCGATCTTGACGTTCGAAGGAAGTCCCTTTTCTCTCAGGAGATGTTGAAACTATCGAGGCAGACAGAGGGAGGGAACCACAAGTTCATCCCTGCTGCTCCCCTCACAAAATATTACAGTATTTCAATAAAGCGCCAAGCTTTTGCCCGTGCATCTCACCCTCTGTAACACCAGCGCTCTGGTCTCCTCTTCACTGAGTTGTTTTGTCGAGGTGACTGTCATTCGCAGGTAAATCACGTGCTCTGCTCAGAACAAACACAAACCTTTGCCTGACCTTTGCAAATTACTGAAAAAACAAAATTTAGGGAAATGACTTCCAGTGCCACCCAAAACAAAAGCAACCCCTTGGGGTGGGAATAAGCACTTTCCAGTCACATCATGATGAAGATCATCGTTACCCTGACCAGGAACTCTGGTGGTCTGGTCCACCTCTGGAGGACCAGCTTCTGTAGCAGCCATCTCGCTGGTGGTGTCTGTTTCAGAGGTCACTGTGACGGTGGACAGGAAGGCGGTGTTTTCATTGTAAAACGAAGACATTTATAATACTGAACATTTGGAGTAGATTGAGGATAGTAGACTGGGGTTGAAGGCCCAGACGAGGTCATTACTGTGCTCATGTAGCCAATGGTCGATTGTTTGTTGTTTGGGGCAAACAAAGCACTTAAAGACAGTAGTAGCAAAGTCAATTGAATATTCAGCAAAATGCCATCTTCTCTTAACCTAGGTTTATAGAACATACTGGTGGTAATCTCGGAATATGCTAAATCCTCCTCTGTGGTCATTGATCTTGGGGTCACTATGTACGATGGCTTGTCTGAAGTGTCACCTGCAATGGAAAAAATGACAAAAAGAGGTCGCTAGGAACACTTTTCATCATTATTATTATTATGTTATTTAGGTCATCCAGAGCAATTAGATAAACAAGCTGAATATGTTGGTGGACTTCCCAGACCCTCTCACCATTTGTTTCAGAACAGATGAAAGTGAGCTTCCTGCCGCACTCTTCCACTGACCACAGCCCAGCGTTGCCCAGATGAGTGGTAGTGCATTGCTGCCTCCCCCTGACATTATGAGGCTGTCCTGGCTTCCAGTTATGGTAGAGAAAGGTGCTTCCATCTGACCATTCCCGCTTCCTGCATAGAAACACAGGGGTGATTTTCCTGGTCTGGACAGGGCCTAAAACAGGAAGAACTCATGCGGCGCAAATGTAGCTCTAAAATACAGACATGCTGTTTATTTCTGGTTTTGCAGGGTTGTTAAAACTACAACACCCCAAGATACAACAGAATTGATTCGATTTCACTGGACCTGCCCTTTGATTTTGCTCTTAATCTGAAAATGGACATTCAGTTTGGATTAGCGTTTATGAATCAATTATTTGTTCACTACACTATTACAAAACAGACAAAAAAACAAATGCAGGCAGTAATGTGATGCCAGGAGTCAGTGTGAGGTCCAGGATGCTAGGTTAGTAACCATCCACCATTTAACTCTTTTCAGACCTGAAGAGGCCGATCCAGGCGCTCCTGTGTTTGGTCATCTGCAATATCTCCTGGTTCTCTTTCCCATTTTCAATGCTGGCCAGGTCTGTGTAGCTCCTCCTGCAGTAAACCTGAGCATCGGACCAGCTCATCTCCTGAGCAACATAGACGAAACGCTGAGTGGCGCCAATTGCCCCTGAGGACGAGAGGAAAGAGACTTCACGGGTGGTTTTCTTCAAATTCAACTTCAAATCCACAAAAAGTGTTTTTAAGTTTGTCCTTCTGAATTTATTTACGACACATAGGTTGAGACCGTCAAAGCAGATGAAGGGGTATCTGAGGAAACAGCGAGTGTTGTCCCAAAATCCTCCACTCCTCATCCTCACACACATCTGCTCCCCGAGGAAGTTGTCGGGCTGCCCGAAATCCCAGTTCCGGTATTTGCCAACTTCGCCTGTGTAGAGCTGGTTGTCTGAGAGTGACCACCTCCAGTTGGTGAGGTTATCCAGCAGCCCGATCCAGGCCAGTCCGCTGAAGCCTCCAGTGGAGTCCTGGACTGTGTTCACCAGCAGGTTCATGTCCTCTGTGCCGTGGACTGCGGCTAAGTCGGTGTAGTATTGCCTGCAGTACCTGAGGGCCTCCAGCCAGGGCAGGGCTGTACCCATGTAGTGGAACTGAGGGAGAGAGAGGGCACAGGAACACAGCCCTGTGGAACACCCACCACCATTCACAGAGAGGTACTCTTAGGAGCAACGACTGTGAAAACGTCCAAATTTTGCCTAAAAACAGGCTATCAAGACTTAACAAGAAACAACAATAGCACAACTGATGCAAAAACAATGTGTGCTTGAATGAGCTGAATAATCAGGGGAGGCTTTCTGAGGATGAAACCATTCTTTTGTTCTCTAAATAAGAGAAATATGCAGGGTCACACATTTGCATCCTCATCCCATTTCTGTGTTAAAGGGACACTTTTAGTATTTGCATGTATGTATGTGTATCTACATTCTCATAAACTACTAATTTTAGATTTAGATATACATGTGAAGGGTAAGCTGGCAAGGCAGCACCAGGGCAGTCCGCCATCTTGAAAATACAGCCGCCAACAAGGGACAAACAGCACCAACGCGTTTTTCATAGTTGCAGTACGTGTTTGAAGCAGGGAGGCGACAGAGGGAGCGATTCGTTTGAGTGCAATACATGATTTCACCATTAGATGGGGGTAGTTCCTACGCAATGTCCCTTTCAGTTTGTTCTTTTACTTTCTCTATACTGCTCTGTCTCCATCTTGTGGGTGCAGCTTGCATTGTATTCACACATAAAATCAATTCGCTTTAACAGCTGTTACTGTTTACCTGTGAGCAGCAGGACTGACAGCCTCCGCTCCATACTTGGCCACCTTTCTGCACCTTTTTGCGACAGACACACACACACTGGATGTATTGAGAGAGGAACAAATTCACGCTTCCAGAAAAACACTGAGGCGACGATATTCAATACCAAAACCTAGGGAAACTTGATGCATTTAAATCGTTCCAGTGTGACAGCTGAGGCCCAACTGACTAACTCACCAACTCATGGTGTGGGACAGTGCATGCACACACACATCCCATGACTCAGTTCTTGACTCATGTGTTCACGTACAATGGTGGCAGACTACAGTCGTCATGGGATGGCATGTCTTCATTTGTATCAAAAAGTTAGCATCGAAATATCAAGTGCGTGGATGCATTATACTAATAATTTTTGCCAATTTTTGTCAATTTCAGTACACTTTCAAATTATGTGAAGAATGAGATTCCAACTCTCTTTTCAAGAAAATTCCTCCAAAGTTAACAAAAGCCTACTTTGTTCTTGAAGTCGAACGCAACGGTTATGGTACAAGGCTGCTGAAATATTGGTATATCATTTCAATAGAGTGCACACTTTTGCAGATGACTATCAATGCTGCTTTTCAAACGACCCGAGTACATTTTGCCGGGTCCTCACTTACCTGCTGCCGCCTCTCCGCCGTTCAACCTCCGCTCATGACTCAGCGGTTGCTCAACCGCGCGCTGCAGAAACGGGGATTAAACGCGAGGAGAGACCATTGGCTGAACTGGGAGGAAGCACTCACCTGGCAAGTTTGGCCAACCTGAACGCCTGTCTTTGTTCACGCGCTACGTAATCCGCTAAGTGGACGGGACAGAGCGACGCAGAACAAGTTCTGGTTGTCCGGCAGGGCCTCGGGGACGCACAGATCGGCCAACCAAGAGGTATCACAAGTGGCTTTTAGTGTCGAAATGTGTGCAGCGAAGGGCTAAAGTTTACTTAAATTTTTTCCTCATTCATGGATCACACATTCTGGACTTTTGACTTCAGTTTCAGGGATGTTCTTTGGATGAACACGCCTCTTAAAGTCAATGACGAGACCATTGGGGCGGATATTACAGCCCGGTCTAGAGATGGATGTGAGGATTTGATCGCAATGCAAGAACAGCGTTTGAAACCATTCTAGAGTAAAAGTAGTTTTAGAGAATACTGTTGAGTGGAAAATGAAATTGTGCACTCTCGATGTCACTCGAAACCGCCGCTATAAACTGAGGCGGACCCACGTTTCATCCGTTCCAAAAACAGCACAGACCATTCAAAAGCTACAGTTAATTTTAATTTTTATTACAAAAACAGGATTCTCAGAATTAACAATACAACAACGCACCTACTCAGAATGAACAAAAAATAAAAAGGGAACAGAGAAGTGTGTAGGTGTGTGTGTGCGCCCGTGTGCATTTACAAATCCCAGTTTTTTGTTTCGTTTTGTTTTTTTAAAAAGGAAAATCTGAAAAGCTGTCTGCCCCCCCCCCTCCTGGCATCCCCCACCCCCCCACCCCACCCCCAAAACGGAGACAAAGGATCCATCTTGATGCACAGTTTAACACACGCACACTGAAGAGACTCGCGGTGGTGGGGGGTGGGTAGTGAAACGCAGACGAGGAGGAGGAGGAGGAGGAGAGGACAGAGGAGCAGGCTGAATCCAAAGTTTCATATAAAAACACTTGGCAGAGAATGCGTCACGACTTTACTTTTATTATCCATTAGTTAAGAAACTCTTTTTTAAGTTTTCAACAGAAAATAAACAATGCTTGCAATAAAAACCCATTGAAACACACATGCGCGCGCGCGCACACACACGCACACACTCACACGCACGCACACGCACACACAGACATGAAACCCTGATGGTTGGAGTTGGAAACGAAAGAATGAGGAACTGATGAAGGAGGGGAGGGGGGGGGGGGGGGGGGCAGCTAATGGGTGAAGTGTGCGACTGTCCTGCTGGTTCTCTCTCAACATTACATCACTTCACTGAGCAAGACGGGCAAAAAAAAAGAGGGAGTTCTACATCTATATACAGGCCGAGTGTGTGAGCGTGTATGTGTGTGTGTGTGTGTGTGTGTGTGTGTGTGATGTGTACGAGTCAAAAGAGCCAGTTGGGGTAGAAGGGCAAGGGTCAACTAGGTTCGGCAGTATGCGTGTAAGTGTGTGTTTGTGTGTGTGTGCGTGTGTGTAAGAAAGAGAGGGAGAGACATTTAGGACCGTCGCTTCTTCTTGCTGGGGGGGGCTGCGGATCGAACCTTTCTCTTCTTGGAGGAGGTGTCCTCGTCCTCGTAGTGGCTCTCTCTGTCGGCTGGAGGGCGACAGAGAGAGGGAGGGGGGTGAGCGAGACCCCTGGGAGCCCGTCTAAAACCCTACTGGACAAAGCGTCAGGCTGCCGAAATCAACTAAATGTAATAATATCCCAAACAGCCTGAACTGCAACACATGGAGGGTTATCGCACTCTACACGTCCAGCCAATCAGAGGAGCCCGACTCCAGGCCACCGATTGGTCAGCGTTTCCACAGACATCGTCCTATCACAGTACTAGCGTCAATACCGCATATAGCGCGTTTCCCTAATACCGTGCGGCCCTGGTTAAGGCGGTGTAGCATGGCGGGCGGGCGGGTCGCGGCCCTGCTCTGGATACAGACCTTTCCGGGCCTCTTCCTCCAGCTCGTCCCAGTCCTTCCCGCTCTCCTCTTCGCTGCCCACCGACGCGTCGCTGTAGTCTGGGGAAGGGCACACCACAGTGAAACCGGACCCGACTCTCCGGGGAGATTCGGGACATTCGAACCCTCCCCCCTCCCTCGAGTGCGGAGCCGTACCCGAGTCCTCCGTCTCCGAGTCGTAGTCCTCGTCGCTGTCCTCCTCCTCCTCCTCCTCCTCGTCTGCGGACGGGTTGAAGGTCTCGTCCTCCATCTCGGACTCGGAATCCTCCTCGGCGCCGCTTCCCTGCGACGCGGACGGGACGCTGTCAGGGCTCCGGTCTCGTCTCGTTTCACTTTTTGTCCCGTGTTTTTCGGGGACGTACCTCGCTCTCCGGGTCCAGGAAAGACCAGCCGCCCTGCTCGAAGAAGCCCTCGGGGTCGTCCACGATGGTCTTCATGATCTTGGTCCAGTTCAGGGACTGGACCCCCTCCGTGTACTTGATGTCGCATGAGCTGAGGCGAGCAGGAAAAAACGAGAGTGAGGACGCCGCCCACCCTCCTCCTCCTCATCTCCGAGAGAGCGCCAAGGCCGGAGAGCGGATCCCTTACTTGAGCCACTCCTTGATGGGGTCCAGGGAGTTGACGGGCACGGCGTTGATCATGGTGACCTTCTTGTTGTAGTCCTTGTAGACGATGACCACGTCGAAGTTCTTCAGGTGGAACTGCACGCGCTCGAAGTGGACCAGCTCCACCTCGTCCAGGGTGACCACGAACGGCGGCTGGACACAAGTCACGCAAAGCGGACAGTGAGTTGTCGAAGCTTGGAAGCTGGAAACCACTCTCTTTGATTGAACACAACCAAAACAACCCCAATGTGAGACTCTTAAGAATAGAATGTGCCTTTACGCATCCCAGAGTGGGGGAAATTGCAAACTTGAGGGACTAAACAACACTGGAAAGTAAGTCATAGCTTATGTACCCGTCTTTAAAAGAGACTTGGGAGTATGGCCAAGAAACTCCAGTTAGGACAGGACAGTCACAGGATCTGGCACTAGTCGCCACCGGGGTTGTAAGAGTTTTAGATTTTTACATTGTAGTTCCCCCTCCGATTCAGTACTTGCTAGTTAGTTTTAGTTAGCTTTCGTCCTTTTCCGAATGCTTGGTTTCAAGTTGAGTTTTTACGAGTTTTCGTTCTTCACACGTCGTCGGGCGCGCGATTCAAACGGTCAGAGGAGGTATTGTCAAGTAAGTCACAAAGCACACGTGGTAGTAGACGAGAAAAGAGTGCCGTATGGTGCCTGCAGCTCAAGAAAAATTGCTCGAGTCAAATTAACTGATTTCATGTCAATCCGACACTGACAAAGAAGAAAACGTTTTAGTTAGTTTTAGTTGGTACACAATATAGTCTCCCTTAGTTGTCATTTTTTGTTTTAATGATAGTTTTTATTCATTTCGGTTAGCAAAAATGCTTTTTTCCAATTCCAGTTTCCGTTGTTTCGTTGGTTTTTACTGACGATGAAAACCTTGGTCTGGCCCTGTGGCCAGGTCTCAAAGTTCAGCGCCCCAAGCTCGACTGAGAGCGGAGGGAAATGAGGACCTTAGAGGGACGTCTAGGAAAGCGGCTCACCCATTCAGTAACGTTGACGAGGGAGCTGGACGTGGGTTGTAGCAGGCAGGTGCTCCTGTAGGGGGCGCCCTGGAACCTGCAGGCAGAGAGAGAGATAGAGAGAGAGAGAGAGAGAGAGATAGAGATAGAGAGATAGAGATAGATAGAGAGAGATAGAGATAGAGAGATAGAGATAGATAGAGATAGACAGATAGAGATAGATAGAGATAGATAGATAGAGATAGATAGAGATAGATAGAGATAGATAGAGATAGATAGAGATAGAGATAGAGAGAGATAGATAGACAGAGAGAGAGACAGAGAGACAGAGAGAGAGATAGAGATAGAGAGAGATAGAGATAGAGATATATAGAGAGAGATATATAGAGATAGAGAGAGATAGAGAGATATAGACAGAGATATATAGAGATATAGATAGAGATATAGAGAGAGATATAGAGAGATAGAGAGAGACAGAGACAGAGAGATAGAGAGATAGAGAGAGAGATATAGAGAGAGAGATATAGATAGAGAGAGATAGAGAGATAGACAGAGATATATAGAGAGAGAGATATAGATAGAGATATAGAGAGATATATAGAGAGATAGAGATAGATAGACAGAGATAGACAGAGATATATAGAGAGAGATAAAAATAGAGAGATATAGATAGAGATAGAGAGAGAGAGATATATAGAGAGATAGAGACCACGGCACTGAGTGGGGCCCGTTCGCAGCGCTCCGCCCCACCCCGCCCCCGCCCTCGGCTCGCCCCCGCTCACCCGAGGTCTCTGAAGGGCACCTCGAACTCCAGCTCCTCCTTGGTCAGCGTCTCCACCTTCTCGATGAAGTTCTTGAAGGCCGACTTGAGCTTGTGGCGCATCTCGCGCTCCATCTGCTCGGCGTACAGGTCGTCGCGGTCGTGCATGTGCTGGTGCTTGCCCAGGTCCGTGGTGATCTCGCCCACCTCCGTGTAGAACTGCACGTCCGTGTGGCGCCGCTTGCCGAACATGATGGCGTTCTGGCCGGGAGGAGGAGGAGGGAGAGGATGGAGAGGAGGGAGAGGAAGCGGTCGGACGGAAGTGTGGCCGTTTCAGCGGGACAGGTCGACCTGTGCTGCCAATCATTTAGCGCCACAGGGGCATAGAAATGCAGCCGGACCAGCAATCGTTTCTGGGTAATAACTTTGTAGAATTGCTCATCAATGAATCTGTAGAGGTCAATGCAAACAAGCTTTTGACCAATACTGGCATCTGGCCCATAGAGCATGTGGCCTGTAGTCCAGGGGTGCTCAATCACAACTACTGAAAGACGGAACTTTCTGACTTTTCACACTCCAACCGGAAATTGAAAACAATGAGACTTTGAAACCAGGTTGCCGACGACGAATAACTTTGACATCTTTGACTAAATTATTAAAGTTAGCCTTTTGATCGCTCATTTCGTGTCGTCTCGTCGATTCTATGAACGTTTCTCGGACGGAGTTGCACGTTTCATCTTGTAGCGGCGTATACAGCTTCACATACGCCTCCAGCTCACAACACAAGAGTGCAACATATATGAGCGTGCATGTTGCGGAATTAGCAACTTTGTCTGTGTCGCCACTCGCACCCCAGTGGCTGAACAGGGTCAAAACATTGACTCTGGCGTCAGGACTGGTCACGGCGAGCCAGCTCTGACGGATCGGCCGGGCGCACCTTGAGGTGGAAGTGCAGCACGATGATCATCTCCCCGTCGCACGGCTGGAAGATGGCGTGCTTGATGTTGTTGTAGAGGATGTCCACCTTGTCGCCGCGCACCGAGGTGAAGCGGAAGCCTGCGAGAGGAGAGGAGGGGACGAAACCGAGCTCAGCCGCGGAGATCAGGCACCATCATCATCATCCTCATCATCATCCTCGTGTTGGCCCTCACCGTTGGTGTGCGCCTCCAGCGAGCCCTGCATCCTCTTCTGGGCGATGTTGGGCCTGATGTACAGGTCCTTGAGCTTGGGGTTGCTGCGGTTGAGGTTGATGACCAGCGAGTCCTGCTTGACGATGCCCTCCTTCTCCTTCTCCTCGGCCTCCCGCGTCTTGTAGCGCTTCTGCACCTCCTTGATGATGCGGAAGGCGTTCTGCAGGTTGGTGGAAGGCACCGACGTGTCGCCGGGGGCTTTCAGGTTGGACGCCCGGTACGTGCTGAGGAGGAGGAGGAAGAGTTCTCCAGTTGATCGCACAGTCCAGCTTGAAGCGAGCGCATGTGGCAGCCGCCCTGTCACTTCGCAGGTGCTACTCACATTTCTTTGACAAACGTGGCGTCGGGGTTGGGGAAGATGTTCCCCTCTTGTCGTCCCAGAGAGCTGCCCGGGACGTAGAAGTTGATCCTCAGGTAGGTGTAGTCTCCTTCTACGGACATGCTGATGTTCTGAGAGAGAGAGAGAGAGAGAGAGAGAGAGAGAGAGAGAGAGAGAGGTCGATGAGCCATAGGATAGGAGAGGCCCGTGTCACGCGGCTGGGAGGGGGGGACCTCGGCGTACCTTGATGGTGGCGATGTGGAACGGCGTGGCGATGCCGAACACGGGCATGACCACCGTCTCGTACTTCTTGTCGATGAAGATCTTCATCTCCCTGATGTCCTTTTCCCTGGGCATCTGCGACACGTTCTTGTAGGACACGTTTGATTTTCTGGCCCTGGGGGGGGGGGGGCGGGAGAGAGAGAGAGAGGAAAGACTCGATTAACGACCAGACGTTCAATTACACGTGTGAATCGAGGCACATGAAGTGATTAAACAGTCCATTGTTACAAGAGGAGAAGAGGAGAAGAGGGACCCCCCTTCTGAAATGCCTGTGATCTGAAGTGGGAACAAGGATTCAAGCTTAAGGGCTGGGGAACCGATTTTTCAAAATAAAAGCACGACTTCCAATACCTTTTTAGGTTTCTCGCATTTCAAGGTGGAACGGAAAGTGGGAACAAGGATTCAAGCTTAAGGGCTGGGGAACCGATTTTTCAAAATAAAAGCACGACTTCTAATACGTTTTTAGGTTTCTCGCATTTCAAGGTGGAACGGAAAGTGGGAACAAGGATTCAAGCTTAAGGGCTGGGGAACCGATTTTTCAAAATAAAAGCACGACTTCCAATACGTTTTTAGGTTTCTCGCATTTCAAGGTGGAACGGAAAGTGGGAACAAGGATTCAAGCTTAAGGGCTGGGGAACCGATTTTTCAAAATAAAAGCACGACTTCCAATACGTTTTTAGGTTTCTCGCATTTCAAGGTGGAACGGAAAGTGGGAACAAGGATTCAAGCTTAAGGGCTGGGGAACCGATTTTTCAAAATAAAAGCACGACTTCCAATACGTTTTTAGGTTTCTCGCATTTCAAGGTGGAACGGAAAGTGGGAACAAGGATTCAAGCTTAAGGGCTGGGAACCGATTTTTCAAAATAAAAGCACGACTTCCAATACGTTTTTAGGTTTCTCGCATTTCAAGGTGGAACGGAAAGTGGGAACAAGGATTCAAGCTTAAGGGCTGGGGAACCGATTTTTCAAAATAAAAGCACGACTTCTAATACGTTTTTAGGTTTCTCGCATTTCAAGGTGGAACGGAAAGTGGGAACAAGGATTCAAGCTTAAGGGCTGGGGAACCGATTTTTCAAAATAAAAGCACGACTTCCAATACGTTTTTAGGTTTCTCGCATTTCAAGGTGGAACGGAAAGTGGGAACAAGGATTCAAGCTTAAGGGCTGGGGAACCGATTTTTCAAAATAAAAGCACGACTTCCAATACGTTTTTAGGTTTCTCGCATTTCAAGGTGGAACGGAAAGTGGGAACAAGGATTCAAGCTTAAGGGCTGGGGAACCGATTTTTCAAAATAAAAGCACGACTTCCAATACGTTTTTAGGTTTCTCGCATTTCAAGGTGGAACGGAAAGGTTGGAATACTGGAATGCGCAACAATTCAGAGAGAGCTGAAAACACTTTTGCGGGTGGTTAAACCATATTCCGGGCGTCCAGACTCCTCCTCGGGCGCGGGGCGCACTCACTTCTGGATCTGCTGCTCCCCCTTCTGCTCGGTCAGCCGGCGCTTGGCCTCCTCGTTGAGGTGGTTGGCCAGCTCCTTCTGGTGGGCTCGCCTCTTCTCCTCGGCCGTCATCTCGTTCTGCGGCGCAACGACAGACACCAGCTGAGCCGCCTCGCGCACACGCGCGCATACACATACATACGCATGCCGGGACGTTTACTCTGAAGAGGATGGGCGGAGGGGGGAGGGGGGGGCGAGGGGGAGCGCGCGGAAGTAACACACATGCAGAGCACAGATGTGTGTTAGATGGCTGTGGATTTTTTTTTTCTCCAGGATACGAAACCAAAATGCAGAAAAACTGAAATTAGGTTAAAAACTCAAAGTAGGAGAAAAAGAAGGAGGGGGGGGGGGCGGCTTTTTTTCCCCCCCTCTGTCAGAACGTAGATTTAAAAAAAATCATAAATAAATAAATAAAAAAAGACTGAACCAGTTCGGGCCGATGAGAGTTTGAGAAAGAAGCGATGGATACTTACCTTCCCAAGTAGCTGGTAGAGTACAAAGACATTCACACTCTTAGTTATCAACGCACTGTCAGGGTGGCAAGTTAGCACTCATCGCTCAGTCACATGTTTAGACCACACACACGCGCACGCACACACACACACAAAGTAGTCCGTCTCCACTCACCCTGGTTCTGTCTGCGAGCAGGGCGGCGCTGCGGGCGCCCTTCCCCAGCAGCTCCTCCGCGTCGTCCCCTTCCTCCTCCTCGTCGTCCTCGTCGTCATTCTGAGGAGGGACGAGCAATCCGATTGGACACCGAGACACTGGACCCACGTCCGTCTTAAGTCGCCGTCTGTTTTGGTAGCTTTCACTGCACGGGCTACGGTCGAAAAGATGCTCACCTTCAAGAAGATCCCCACGTTTTTGATCTTCTTCTTCACCGGCGTGAGTATTGTGGCGGCCTCCTCCTGCGGCGCAAAACGTCCCGGGTCGTTACGGACACGGAGGTGCGGCGGCGGCGACATGCTAAGGGCCGGCGAGGCGACCGTACCTCGTTGATCTGTATCGTGTCCCCGATGAACAGGGCGTACTTCTTCTGCTCCTCCTTCTTGGCCTCTTTGTTCACGAGGTCGGCGAAGCCCAGGCTGACGCTGAGGACCATGCCTGCGGGGGGGGGGGACGAGAGGCTCGGGCTCAACGTCTGCGCCGAGGGACTGTGCGCGAGAGGGCCAAGTCGGGGGGGGGGGCTCACCTTTCTTCAGCTTGTACTGGTTTTTGGCGTTTAAAACCAAGGAGCCTTCTCTGAATTCGATCCCCATGGCAAAACTGCAAAGAGAGAAAACAAGACGTCGTGACCTCCAGGTCCGTGTGGACGTCTCGCGCAGAAAGCCTCGGCCGCTTGTTCACAGTCACCCGAGGTTTTTCGTCAGCTTGGCGACGAGGTCCGCCTTCTCCTTCTTCACGTGGTCCAGCACGGCGTTGTAGGCGTCGCAGATCTTCACCCCTGCGAGGGACGGAGGACACGCGGCCGCTCTGAATCGGCTCTTTTTCTCTCCGGGTGGAGAGGGAGAAACGAACGGGAGCACCCACCGTGTTTGAGCTGCTTGAGCAGCTCCTCCTCCACCTGCAGCAGGAAGTTGTAGTTGTCCTGCATCTCCTGCGGCGGGTCCACCATGAGGGTGCGCACCAGGTTGGAGCAGTACGACTTGTAGCGGATGCCCATGGCGCACGTGATGGCGCCGAAGTGCATGTGGTTCTTATCGCTTGAGGGAGGGCGGAAAAGACGCGCCGTCACTTTAAATCCACGGCGGGCCGAGTTTCTCCAAATGTTTTCGGAGTTCAACGCAACACTCGGCGCATTTCGGATAACATCGCACTTAGGTTTCAACACCCACGCTCAAGACGGGAAAAACGCGCACGTTTCTTCGGGTTGCACCGCAAGCCGAAGTTCGCCACGGACGCTACCTGACGACGCTGAACTTGAGGCTGTAGTTGCCCCCGCTCTGGATGATGGGGGGGTAGCACATCTCCACCGTGGAGGGGTCTGCGCCGCCCAGGTACTTCTTCTCCTCGATGGCCTTCTCCACAGACTCGGCCAGCTTGCTGTGACGCACTTTCTGCGTGGGGGGGGGGGGGGGGGGGGGGGGGGAATACAGGGTCGGGTCAAGATGCTGTGCTGAAGCTTTACCTTCCACTTCCAAGTTGTTTAAGATACAAGATCTTGGCCACGATATAGCGTTACTTACGAATATTGAATCCTCTTACTGACCTGCATGTAAATGCAGTCAGAGAGGTGAACATTCATTTTCAACTTGATTGCACTTAGGAGGACAAATAAAACCAAACGGGATGTGTCTACATCCTGAAGGACAATGCCAGGACACCTGCAACACCTAACTGATTAATCGACTAATATTCATACTTAAATAAATGCTTTTTTTTTAACTCTGGGGCTGTAGCCTCTGAACGTGGGAGGCTCACTCTACCCGACCGAGTGAAACAAAGAAAATAGTTCTCAAATGGGAACATTTTCTACAGTTCTTTTGTCAGAAAATTGAATGTGGTAGAGGTAAACGTCCATATCGACCTTTTACAGACCCAGTTTTTTGAGTCCTTTCAAAACCAGACAACCATGTGTTGGAGCCCAGGACAATGCCTCCACCTAGTGATACGTTTAAAGCAGAGTTTTGAAGGCATGCGTCTACATATTGTCGGGTTGAACGCAGTTTACATATGAACGCCAGGACATAAACGTGGCAAGGGGGGGGTGGGGGGGGTCACATGGAGGGTCCTGATGAGTCTGCATTGGGCTGCACCTCACCTCATCTGCGTCGACGATCTCCATCACGCGCTCCTTGAAGAACTTGGAGTAGACCTCGCTGGTGATGGCCGCCGCCTTCTTCATCAGGCCCAGCTCGCCGTCCTCCTTCACCGCCATCGTGTAGGCCACCACGGCGCTGATGTCCACCTGCGGGGTGGCCCAACGCAACGTTTGAGAAAGCGAGACGGAGAGGGAGGACCAGGACCGCCCGAGTCCGAGTCTGCCCGTGCCGTCTGCCTCACCTTCTCCAGCCCCTCGGCGGTGATGGTGTCGTTCCAGCTCTTCATGTACTCCCCGGGGAACTTGTCCTTGCTGAAGACGCCCACCGTCTTGCCTTCTCTGCTGCCTCGGATCGCCTCGATCATCTTGTCAAAGTTGGCCTTGTTGCTTTCATTCTGTCGAGCGTGGCAGCGGTGGTGCGCGTTAGGATGGGAAACGGCCGGTTTGATGTGTTAAGACCTCTCTCCTAAACCATGTGCTCCGTATGGTGGAAAACGTGGGTCACCCACAATGCAACCCTACATTGACGACGGTCCGGTCCGAATCCTCTAGTTCCACTTTTAATGACAAAAACTGCGAGCCGATTTGAGTGAGGGACGTTTTAAGAACTGCTGAATAACGTGAGGAGGAAGCGCCGAATCTAATTTCTCAGACCGCTGACCCGACAGAAACCTCTCAGACGAGCCCATCAATCACAAAACAAATCAGGGCCAGACAAAACACAGTTAGATGGCTAAAACTGTGCGTGTGTTTGGTTCACGGGTTACCTTTTCTCTGGTGAGCAGCGTGATGGGCGGGACGCCGTTGGCGTTCTCGTTGCCTTTGGTGACGGCCACCTGTTTGAGGAAATCCACCTTCTTCTTGCTGGCGAGGAAGATGATTTTGGACTCGCAGAACACCATGATGGTGTCCGTCAACTCGTATCCAAACAGCCATGTCTGCGGGGTTCGACCAGGGGCCCAGTGAATGACTCGGTATACACGATGCACAGATAGACAAATGTGGATCTACGGGCGGGCGGGCGGACCCGGTCTGGTCTGGCCTCACCTGTATCGCTGTGGATTTGGCGTAAACGATCTCCTCATCCACTCCCACGGACACCACAATGGCATCGACTCTGCCGAACTCGTCCTCCCCTTTCTGGAAAAGTACACACACAGACACATAATATGCATGAGAGAGCAAGTTACAAGACCAGACTGAGGTAAAGTGAGGGAAGATTCCAGTAGTGACCAGCAGACTCATGGATGAACCAACAAATAAACAGACAAAGGGGTTCAATTGTTTGATATAGAGAAGAGATAAAAAGTTGGAAGTTGACTACTTCTGTCTCTATGCACCTGATGCTGCATCGCCTGGCAGCACATACCACACACAAGAGTCCAAGTTGTGTTTCAGACTGTAAATGCTAATAAAGGCGAATTTCAGTGACTTCGACGCAATTACTCGACGTACAAGTAGAACTTATCATCAACAGTAGGCGGAAAGAGATAAAAGAGGAGGGAAAACCTCACATAATAGTTACACCGCAGGGGATATAAGATGAAAATACTTTGTAAAAAGTTGACCTAACGCTGAGTTAGCTGGTGTGTGAGCACTTTAGTTGTGATTTCAAAGGAGCTGCACATGTTCCTGGGGATGCTGGCGTTATTCTGATGCTAATTAGCCCGCTACCATTAGCATAGCATGTAGCCACGACGTTTCTCTGACAGAAAAGCTGGAACAGCCTCGAAAGTTAAACGTCAGGCCACGTTAACGTGTTTGACCGAGCAGGTGTGGACACTTTTACCGAGTCTTTCCCCCCTCTATCGTTAAGCTTCCAAGAGCGGCTAAGCTGGGCTAGCTAAACTTACAGGCTAGCAGGCTAAACGGGATGATTGTGCGCTAACGTGGAGGTAGCCGGGGTGTCAGTGTGAGAGCGGAACCCGAGGAAACATGCACCAAAGCCGGGGTAAATAACACGATATGGAGCGGTTTGGAAAGGCCGGACGGGAAGGGGGGGGGGCACCACCGAGGACCCGACAACACACTCACGTCGGCTCGGTAGGAGAGGGAACAAGCAGCGCTGCTAGGTTAGCCTCTCCTAGCTTTTCCCTGCACACTTGTTTTAATGTTGCTCACCTTCCAGTTGCTGTAAAGTCTCTTGATGCGGCGGTAGTACGCCTCCTTGTCCAGGTTTACAGCCATGGTGAGTGTCCAGCTCCCGGCTCGGCTCCTTTAGCAGCAGCAGGCCGGAGGATGAGGCTGATGCTCAGTGTCAACTAACAATAACGCACTTTCTTCACACTCCTGCTCCGAGGAGGAGGAGATGCTGCTACTGCTGCTGCTGATGCCTCCCAGTATATATATATATATAAACATACATACACACACACACTTACGGGGTCAACACGGAGGCCTAATCATGTAAAAACACAGCTCTGGTGCTCACAAACCATCGATTAAAATGCATTAAATTCATTAAAAACTGTGTAATTTGGCAACACACACACGCACACAGCAATCTGTGATAATTAAGACCTCCTCCTTTCCTTCCCTCCAGTGTTCTCTCTTCCTCTCCCTCCCCCCTCCTCCTCCTCCTCCTCCTGCCTTTACATATCTGCTTTTATAAAAACTATATAAACCCACAGGCCGTGAACGCGCCTTTTATGTAAACAAATACATACTAAACGGTATTTTTTTTTAATGATTACGCATTTTTTTAATTCTTGCATATAATGGTTCTGCCACTTTCGTCATTTTATATGATCGCCTGTGGCGTATTTTTTTAGCGAATTTGTAAACCATGCAGCCGCTCAGCAGCGCCCCCTGTCTTACACTGACCACGTTGCTTTTTTTCCCGCCATGGTAGGTTTTCCCGCCATCGTCATCAAACTGCCTAACTTACGTCATTCTCGCGATAAGTGTGTGTGAGGACTCTCACGGTAAGTGCAAGACTCGTTCCTTCTCTGCCTCATCCTTGTTCCGCACTTTTTATGTATATGAAATAAATGTAATGGGGAAAAAAATACATGAATATAGAGTATTTATATGCCCCTACAACACCATAATGTAGAAAGCGGATGAGGTGATTGATGTATATAAAATATGTAAAATATGAAACATGCGGCCTGCAAACTGCCTGTTGGATTAGAGTACAGGTTAGATTAACTGTCCTCAAAATGTGTATTAAACATAAAATATTTTATTTCACCATTAAAAACATTTCCAGGATATCTACAATGAACCAGACCAATCACGTCATTTCAACAGGTTTGTATTTTTTTTTTTTTTTCTCCTTACTGGAAGCGTCATTTGATTATCCAACGGACCTGAAAGTGGGAATCTGCTTAACACTGACAATGTTAAAAAGTAAAGCTTTTACACTGTTTTCCCTTTCCCCCACACAGTTTTAGTGTTGTTGGAGCTGGTGTGTTCATTTCATCTCAATGTATATATATATATAGATATATATTCTCTCCCGCAGACACCATGTCACCACAGATGTTCCTTTTTAAAACAAATCATGTACCACGTTTAAAACACTGTGGGGGTACTTCAGCAGGAGAAAGACGGCATGGGAAGCATTTCTTTTCCTGAATTTTAGCACCGATTTCCGAGAGTTTGAAATGCATAATGGTAGGTTTCTTTATTTCCACCACCTGCCCAAATGTTTACAAAAACAAAACCAAACAAAACAAAACGAAAAACATTCGGGAGACGCATCAGCATCTCCCCCCGCAAAATGCCTCTACGCGAACCCTTCAGGCTCTCGTGTACAATGACAGGCTACATGTAAGACTGTGCTTCGCCAGGTTGGTGCTCGCTTGTACGTTAAAACGCCGCCTCCTCCTGTGCTGGACAAGGACGAGAAGGAAAGCCCAACGTCCCCGCTCCCCGCTCCCCGGCCGTCCTCGCTGTAACAGTAAAGGGAAGCGCCTCGACATTTCAAGTGGAAGTGATGAGACTTCGTCTGCCCGACCCGTGGCCTCCTCCCTACGCGTCTTTCCTGGATCTTAATACAGTTAAAAGCAATATGGAGTCCATAGAAAATGTCCTTTCTTTTCCGTTTCTTCTTTTCTTTTTCTGTTTTTGGGTGGTGGGGTGGTGGGGTGGGGTGGGGGAGGGATTCACACGTCACAGGTAGACAGCTTTGTTCTCGTCGTCCCGCGGTGTGTAACTGGTGTCCGGACGGAGGCGAGCACCTGAGGAGCGGACGCTCACACGCGCCTCCCCCCCTCTCCCTCCGCCGTGGGGGGGGGGGGGGGGGGGGGGGGGGGGGGGGGGGGGGGTTTGGGTCGGACCCCGCCGTGGCCGGTACCTGAGCCTCGTTCGTCGTTCATTTCGTCCGTCTCGTTTGCATTTCGAGCGTTCCTCGCCGTCCCGGTCCTGCCCGTCCTCCCCTCCCCTCCCCTCCCCGCCCCTCCCCTCCCCTCCCCTCCCCTCCCCTCCTCCGCTGGGACGAGCCGCTTTCCTATGTGACCGTGGTGGTGTTCTGCCCCCGGATGGCGCACCAGGCCATGAACACGTCTCTGGAGCGGAGGAAAAAAACAGAAACACGAGAAAATCATTCATCTCTTTCCCAGTCAGGAAACGATACGCTTTATGTCCCATCCAGACTGTCATTAAGGGACTGTATTTCAGCGACCTATCTGTATCATTCTGAGCACGTTTTCCCCACAGTAATACATTCAAAGTGTCTCCTTAGACTGTCATTTTTATCAAGTCAAGGCTGAATGCTTCCTCAATGAATACTTCCATCAGGCTTCGGCCACTGCACCATAACTTCTTAATGCATTTCATCTGTCCATTTATTCACTATTCTTTCTCTAATTGCGATTTTATGTCCATTTATGGAGCTTCCTCCCCCACGGGAAACCCTCGTATTTCATTGGACAAAAGCCAAAGGGGGAAGTATTCAGCCTCGATCTAGAAGAAAGTTACATGAGAGGAGACATGATGTACATTTTTATTAATGAGGAAAATACCACGAAGACGCCTGTGTGAGAACCCAGCAGGGATTTGGCTGGTCACAGTGATCAGACAGTAGCCTGGGAGACAGAGACACAGGTGTGTGTGTGTGTGTGTGTGTGTGTGTGTGTGTGGGGCGGGGGGGGGGGGGGGGGCGCACCTGCAGTGTGTGGCCACGCACTCGTTGCTACAGTACTCGTTGTCCCAGTCCTTGCTCTCCACGGCCGGGTTGGTGCAGCCGGCGCGCACGCAGATGCTCCGGGCCTCGCCGGCCGCCTCGGCGGGGACGGGCGCCACGTTCACCTCCACCTCCATCTGAGACGCAGAGGGGGGACAGGACGCGCTTTTTAGCCCAGCGCTGGGATGCAGGAATCCCAGGGCGGCGGAGTCCTCCCGGGTTACCGTTTACATGCGATAGCATCTAATCTGACCAGCTGTCAACAACTCCGACACTCTATCGCCCTCTCCCTTTCTGTCTCTCTCCATCTCACTCTCTCCATCTGGCTGTCTCTCACCCTCTCTTTCTCCGTCTCTCCACGTCTCCCTCACCCCCTCTTTCTCCGTCTCTCCACGTTTGCCTCACCCCCTCTTTCTCCGTCTCTCCACGTTTGCCTCACCCTCTCTTTCTCCGTCTCTCCATCTCGATCTCATTCTCCTTCCATCTGTCGCTCCGTTTCTCACCCTCTCTGTCTCTCTCTCTTTCTTTGTCTCATTCTGTCTGGGGCTGTGGTCGGGAGAAAGTTTAGTCAACAGCTCTGTAAATGCCGCTCTCTTCGTCTTTGCCTCTCTTTCTCCATCTCTATCTCACTCCATCCGTCTGTCTCTCAGCCTTTCTGTCTATCTCTCTATCTCACTCTCTCATCTGTCTCTCTCACCCTTTCTTTCTCCATCTCTATCCATATGTCTGTCTCTCAACCTTTCTTTCTCCATCTCTATCCATCTGTCTCTCACCATTTCTTTCTCCATGTCTCTGTCTCATTCTCTCCATCTGTCTGTCTCTCACCCTTTCTTTCTCCATCTCTATCCATCTGTCTGTCTCTCACCATTTCTTCATCTCTCTGTCTCATTCTCTCCATCTGTCTGTCTTTCACCCTTCCTTTTTAGATCTCTGTCTCATTCTCTCCATCTGTCTGTTGCTCACCCGTTCTTTCTCCATCTCTCTCCATCTGTCTCTCTCCACCGGTCTCTCTCTCTCTCTCTCTCTCTCTCCCCATCTCGATCTCATTCTCTCCCCGTCTATCTCTGCATCTCGCCCTCTCTGTCTGGTCTCTGGTTGCGGTCGGGACCAGATTCGTTCGACTCGGGCTTCCTTCTCACTCTTCTCCCTGAGACTCAGCTCGGCCCTTTAACCCGCGTCACACTGCAGCATCTGGTCCCATGTAAAACACCCTGTTCACTCTGGGAGCGCGCGTGCTGCTTCAACTTACGCCGTCCTCGGCCTCCGCCATCTCCTCGCCGGCCGCCACCACGTCGGCCTGCGGCCCCACGTCCACCGTGACGCCGGAGGCGGCGGCGGCGGCCGCCTCGTCCCCCGCCGCCACCAGGATGGGCGCGCCGGGGTCGGCCTTGCGCGCGGCCGGCACCACCTTGATCTGCAGCGGCGGCGGGTTGCTGGTGGCGCCGCGCGGCTTGGCCTGCAGCGGCGGCGGCGCCTGCGCGTGCACCATCTGCTGCAGCCGCGGCGGCGGCGGCGTGCTCTGCATCTGCTGCAGCGGCGGCGGCTGGCGCGGCGAGGAGGCGGCCGGCGTGGCCGTGGCGGTGACGGCGCCCGACGGCAGCTGCGTCTGCTTGATGATGATCTTGGTGACGGTGGGCGGGTGGGGCAGGGCGGCGGCGGCGGCGGCGGGCGGCGGGGGCGGGGGCTTGATGGCGCCGGTGCGGGAGCGCGTGGTGACCTGCGGCAGGTCCATGATGATGTTGGAAGTGCAGATGTTGGTGATGGTGTTCTCCTCGGGGTTGTAGTGCTGCGACCGGGTGGGGCGGCCCGGGGCGGCGGCGGAGGCGGCGGCGGCCGGGGCCGCCATGGTGGCGACGGGGGCCGGCGCCGGGGGCGAGGGCGCCGTGTCCATCACTTCAATGGGAGCCTGGAGGGAGCGGACAGACGTGTGATGTAGAGTGGGGTTATACGCCATGAGAAGAAGCGGTGACACTTTACTTGAATGTACCGTCATAAGAGTGACATGACACTGTCATAACTGTTTATGTCACGTCATTATGTCATTGTCATGAACATCTATGACTGCTGTCATAAAGCGTCATTCAGTTTTCATTAAAATATACCTTTGGTCATAACAAGGGACCCTCAACTATTGACCCTAAACACACCATGCCATAACCTATACCTTCTGCCCCATATAACTACTTGGAAAGAGCTCGAATACCATCATATTTAGTACCCCATAAAATTGTGATTAAGGCTTTTTAATACTCTTTAATGGCCTTCATCTTCCCGGAATTGATTTATCGACTTTCGACACTTTAAGGCCCCGTGGATGCCCTGGGCTTTTAACTGACCGCTTGAGTGGCAGAGAACAGAAGACAACAGGGAAGACCTGATGCTAGTGCAGCTCAGATACCTGTATTAAGATGAGTCTAGTTTGATAATCAAATTAAGTCTGCCACAGTACTTCCATAAATTTGAATACATTCCGGTTTCTTCTAACAGATAATCATTTTCCACCACTTTTACAAAAGCGAGCGATCAATTAACCGCAGCAATATCTAACAGATCATTCTCTCTTTGTTGCATATTGTTTGTTAAGAGTCCTACGGCTCTTGTTCTCTTGAACAATGCTCCGCTAATTATCCAACCATAATTGCATCCCTGCTTCTCATACCATCTGAGGATTGCGCAACTCAGTTTAGCCTGTAGTGTTTTCTGGGATGCTAGTATAAACTATAGCACTGCAATCTCAACCATGGGCTACACCACAGGCTCCATTTTTAATGTTACCCAAGTTATTTTCAATCTATCTCACCTACTTTCATCATTATTAGTTCTTTTATCTTAACTTTTAGCCTTAAAGTGTCCCCCTAGGGGCAAATGAACAACATCTGTATGAACTTTTATCTTAATTATGGCACAAAGCGGGTAAGCGGGTGGTGTATTATTGAAGCCCGCTCATATGAAGTCTATGAAGTTTTTATTTTCCTTTTCACGTTTCCTCTTGTTTCTGACTTGTGAGGTTGACCAGGCGGCGCTCACCTGAGAAGCCTGGCCGTCCCTGTACTCCGCCAGCGCCTTCAAATAATCCTTCTTTGCCGCGGCATTTTTCTTCTTGTAAACCTGAAAAAGACAAAAAACGGAGATCTTGCCACGTGACTGCACCTACGTCTGCTTCCATACAGTAGAAAACATTGGTTTCGCCATAAGAACATAAGCTACTTTCGCGCCACTTGGTACCAGGAAGTGACTCCCAGGAGCCGGGATCACTGAGGGAGAGATTCCAGGAACTATGCAACCCAGTGGGCAAATCTCAGTTCGAGTTCACACAAGTTCTCATCCCGAAAAAAGGTGCTCTGGGACTACTAAATCCTGCAGTAAGAACAGGCCACAAAGTGAACTCCCCCTCACCTGTTTCTGCTCCTCGTCCAGGCTGTCCCACATGGAGGCCACGATCTTGGACACTTCCCCGAACGTGGCGTTGGGGTTCTGCCCCTTGATGGCCGCCTGCGTGTCCCTGAAGAACAGGGCGTACGCCGACACGGGTTTCTGCGGCTCGTTGGGGTCTTTTTTCTTCTTCCCCTTCTTCCCCCCTCCTCCTCCTCCTCCTCCTCCTCCGCCCGCCGCTCCTCCTTTCCGCCCGACAGCCGGGGACACGCTGGAGCTCGGGGCCGAGAGCGGGGAGTCGGGCAGGGACGGGTCCAGGGACATGACGCCGGGGGAGACCGCCAGCGAGACCGGAGACTCCACCAGGACGCTCTGAGCGGGGGAAAAAGACGGGGACGGCGTTAAGACAAAGGTGTCCTCCTAAGGACCAACCGCCTCCAGTAAATTATCTCAAAGCATCACAAACGTTGAGATGAAGACAGACTTTCAAAGTGGTTCTCTGGAATTTTTCATGGGATATTCCTCTGTCGCTCTGTGCGGTGAAAAGATTCTGTTTTAAATTGACAGTCATAAATAGAGCTGAGCTCTTCAGAACTGAAAGTGCCAAAATCACATTATAATTTACGGGGAAGTCAAAGAGCTGCTTGTGATGTTTGTTGGATTCGAGCACCGAGCATAACGACGCAACTTGGCTGTGGGCGACACGTCCAGGTCCAACTTCGAGCCTATATACTTTAAATGTTCAGTCTATCGGTCTATCATAAAGTGTGCAACATCAATCTATCTGCTTTTCTGGTTTTTTTCTCCCTACTTTTTTTTACACCTGCTTTTCAGGCAAGGCAACATGTTCTCCTGCTCTCTCCCCTCCCCTCCTCTCTCTGGCTGTAGGTGTGTGCGCCTATGAGTGAATGAAATGTCTTCGCTTATGTTTGACCAATAACACAATAAAGACCACGGACCAGACCTGTTCTATAGAAAAAGCGACCCTGTTCTGACTTACTGCTTCGAACCTCACACAGTCCAACATCCAATATGTTTTCCTAGTCTCACCCTCCTGAAGTCGTCCATGTCGTCGTCCTGCAGGGAGCTGGTGGGGGACGCCGTGGCCGACAGCGGGTGGTCGGGCGACTGCGAGCGCTGCAGCATGTTCCCGCCGCCCAGGCCCAGCCCCAGCTGGGCGCTGAGCTCCGACTGGTCGATGGTGGTCAGCTGGTTGGAGCCCAGCAGGCCCTGGCCCATGTCGCCCAGCGGCACGTCGATGGTCACCGGGGACGAGTTGCTGAACTGCGAGCCGATGGGGTGGCCCAGGTCCTGGGGGCGGAGAGAGGACAGCGGCGGGAGGCGTGAGCAGCTGGGCTGGGCGCGGGACGACGACCGAGGCGGCGGCGCCGCGCTGCCCGTGCCGCTCACCATTCCCAGCGAGGAGCCCAGCAGGGCGCTGCCCCCCGACTGGTTGATGACTCCCAGGCTCAGGTGCTCCAGGCCCTGCGAGGGCGCGCTGACGAACGTGGAGGCGAAGGACGGGTCGTCGCCCTCCACCACCGCGTTCCGGGGCCCCACCACGCTGTCGGCCGGGCCGGCGTCCGACAGCTCTCCGAAGTCGGACACGGTGAGCGCCGAGTCCGGGTCCAGGGAGATGGGGGGTATCTCGAACTCCTCATCGCCGAGGCTGGGAGTGTGGAATGTCTGGAGCGGCGAGCGGCGGAGGAGGTCGGTGGGGGGGTTGGGGGGGGCAAAAGCGGGGAGAGAGGAACAATGGAGGTAAAAGGAGAATGAAGGAGTAACGAGGATGGAGGAGGACAAGAGAAAACAAGTTGGTGAGAAATTGTGGTGGAGAGGAGTAAAGAGCAATTTGGGAAGGGAGGAAGAAGGAAGTCATTAGGGTTCACTACTTTGACAGAAAATAATAACGAGTCATTTGCTAACAGTCGACATTGTGGTATAAAACTAAAATATCCAAGAAGGGTGGATCAGGTGAGGAAGACTGAACTCATCACAGTTCTGTGTTAAAGAGTATGCCCTTCAGCTTAGCTAGGGACCTTCATTTTTGGTTTTTAAAACCTGTTCGCTTTGGAGGTCGATGAAACTGAGCCACAGGGTCCGACGCAGGCACATCTACTGTATTTTTCCAACCTACACTGACCTACAACAATCTTCATCCAAGTATGTCTTACTATGTCCGTCTGTTTATTCATCTGTTCCTGGTTGCACATCTGGGTCAGAGGCATGGGTGCGGTAGTTTCAGCAGCGATAAGACGCTCGTCTCTTCAGCCACTTTGTCCACCTGCTCCTCTGAGTCCCAAGGCCTTCTCAAGCAATCCCTGATGGGTCTGTCTCAGGTGTTATCAAACCTAGTCGTGATCCATTTATGGATTAACTCATCATCTGCTGTTTATATTTGGGCAAAGGGTGTGTGTGGGGGGGGGGACATTTGTTTGGTTCCTATAGCATCCTGTCGCTGTTTATAGAGCTCCATTAGTGGCTCCAGTGGTGACTCAAACAAACATAGCTAGGTGGTTTATAATGTTGTGATAGCAGCCATCAAGGATCCCAGGTTGCGATGAAAACAGATCAGAGTTAAAGGCTCCTCCCCCCAAAAAGGGGAGGAGCTCTGTTTTGTACCTGCATTTCTATTTTCAACATTCCCCTGAAACTGTTTTCTCTGACTCGACCAAGCTAGTTCTGTCCAAATAAAATGTCCATATCAAGCCTTTAAAAACATTTTAAGCCTACAAATTCAATTTGTGCCGCTTCTCCTCAAAACCTTATCCTTTGTCCCGTCATTGGGGCAACCGTTTCCTCGAGTTGACACTGTTTGTTGATTCATTCAGAAATTGACAGCAATGTTAAAGAGAAAGGATGTCTGAATTTAAGCAGGAGGGGTGTGAAATATAGAGTATTTATAAATTATTCATACCCCACCAGCAGATCCAGCGAGGTTGAAGAGGTCAATGGGTTTAGTGGCACACTAAAAAATGTGAGTATGTCAGTAAGTGCACTTTAAAGTAAATTACAAATGGCATGGCTCATATTGGTGGCAGTAATACTAAATTTATATGTTCACACATATAGCAAAGTAAAAGGCTTCATTTCATATGATTGACACGTCTAAATATGAACTTAGTAAGAAAAAAAAATCAATCAGCAGCAAGATTTAAATGCTCGAAAACATGAGTTAGCGTCTGGAGACAGTTTGGGCTGCGGTTTGATTAATGCCATCGACTGCCCCTAGTACACACGACATTCAAGTCACAGAGCTACGCAATGTCTAGGAGAAAATATGGTATTTCACAAAATGTCAAAGGCTACCATCCAACTATTAATACTCACTTTGCACCTTAATGGTTTGTGGTATCTAGGGGTCTGCTGGAGCCTATCCCAGCACACATAGAGCAAAGGCAAGATATAAACTCTGGACACCCCTGGCAATTTTAGGTCTTCTATTTCCCTCAACATTCATGTTAGGAGACTGCTCGAGTAGACCACTGTGTGAAGCCACAGTGCTACTGACCAGGATGCTGTATTGCGCTCAAAAACTGTTGAATATCTTCATACCACCCTGCTGCATGTTGACCACAAGCGGACCCTTTGGCCAGGTGCGTGTATCTCAAAGATAATCAAAATCTAATATGACATGGTGAATTATATGCCATTTACTTCAGTTTTGTCTAGAATCATACAAACTGCAAAAGCTACATATCTCCCTTCCATGACACGGGTATTGAATGAAACGTAAGGAGGTCTGGATCTCAAGGGGTCAGAGACTCATTTAAGATGCTTTTCCTATAAATTAAAAGGAAATGTTTCCTCAAATGTCGACCAGGGAGCGTTGTCTGTCTAGATCGCTTCCTTCGAGAGGCTCAAAGTAAAAACAGATGGGGAGCTTTGTGAACCATGTTGACAAACTCACTCTTTAGAAGATTTCGGCTGGTTTCAAGGCTGACTGTTTCACCTCTGCCAGGAAATGGTTGGAAACCCTCGATAAGTAACACTGTGAGGGGTTCCACATTGGTGTGGTTCCCAGACTGAACCAAAGGCACTGTTACAAACCTACTGGTAGCTCGCGTAGCTCTGTGACTTGAGCAGCGTAATCTGAAGTCCAAGAGGCAGCTGTGCACTTCTACAACAACAGAGGAAAATTACACACTCCGGGTGTAAGGACATACCTCTGAGGAGGAGAGGAAAGGATGGCCAGGCCCAGTGATGGTCAGGTAATTGTCACTTCCTCCAGGGAACTGAAAGATTATAAAACAGGATGCTCAGGTTAGAGAAGATGGACTGAAAACGCGAGAATTTGTCCTTTTGTTTGAGAGGACACAATCAACCCAAATAACCAGATAATATCCACACAGTGTGGTGCGTTCACTGTCACTGAAATGTAAAGTCTAAGCTGTGAATTTGAGGAGTCACCTTGCTGTCAGAGTCAAATCCATTGAAGGACTGTGGGTCCAGGAACTCCGGGTCACCGTCGTGCTGCCCGGTACCGTCCGTCAAATCCGAATAAAAATTCAAGTCCATCTTTAGAGTCTTTTCTAACCGGGCCTCATATGTTAGCTATGAAGCCCACCGGCTCGGTCACGAAATGAACCGATTATCTCCCCGTCTCCTTTTTTTTCTTTTGTAACCTACAAACGTGGGTTTTAACGACTACCGACGCCGATGTGGATCTAGCCGAGACGAAGCATGTGTACGCTGGCAGCCGTGCCAGAACAAAAAGCCCGGTAGGGTGGCTGAGGGAGGTAACGTGGCCGGTACCGTGTTTAGTGCTGACTTGTCCTACCACGGTTTAGCTTTAGCTGGCTTTGACGCAAGGCAGCATCGGCTCTCTGTCTGCCTGGCGTCCGATTGTCTGACGGACCTCGAACGCAGCATTCGATGGTCGGCGAAAGGCCGGAGACGCGGAGCGGGAAATACGAGGGTTTTATTTGGGAGCTGGAGACCGATTCTCGACGCTTGGGAGAGAGAGAGAGAGAGAAAGGGAGAGGCGAGAAAGAGGGAGACAGGAGAGAGGCGAGAACCCCGTTTCGTATTCGCTTCGTGTTGGTCCGGGACAGGATACTCAATGGATCCAGAGACACGGATTGGCCGCCGGAAGTTGGTCAAGTTGCGGCGGACATCAACGTCCGCACGGATTTCAAAATAAAAGCAGCATGGAAACGAAAGAATCACACGAGCTGCAACAAACGATTGCTTTGGAGACGATTGGTCTGTCAATCTTTCTTTTTTAGTTGAGGCAAATTGAGGCAAAACAGGTTGAAGTCTTTTTACAAGGTCTTTAAATGAACTTTTTTTCCCTTCACCTCCACAACGCTCAGTTTTCTGTCATAGAGACTTAAGACACCAGAAAATACACTCTTTTAACAATTTGAAATCAAATCGACTAATCGGTTATTAAAGTTGCAGGTGACTATTTCATAAGTCAAATAATCAATTCATTTTTGCAGCTTTACATCACACAAGCAAACATTTGAGTGCAGAGGGCTGAGCCGCAGGCAGGGAGAATTTACCCTTTGACCCCTTGACTAATAATTGACAACTATCTTACAACCTTCCAATCCATAGACCACAGACATGGCCCTACACCACTGTTGCCCCACGCTACAGCCGTTATAAACCATAACAAAACCCTTGATGACCAGCGATGAGGTCAAAGCAACCGACCACCCACAACACCTAGCAAACAATACAGACTCATTCATTAGGTATTTAGTAACTCACTGAAGGATTCCAAACAGGACTACTCATCTTAACTTAAAAAAAGTCTGAAATTATACACACTATGACACACATTCACACACTGATGACACCGCATGGGGGACAGTTTGGGGCTCAGTATCTTACTCAAGAATATTAGGCCATGTAAGCTACAGCAGGCTAGGACTGAACCACCGACCTTCTCATCCATGGAACACCGTGCTGCCCCAAAGCCACACGCGCCATATAGCAAAACAAAAGATGACATTGGATCTGTCCTCTATGTATAGTAGCCATCATCTTAAAGCAGCAACCTATGATTCAACATAATTTCAACAATATTTCTACTCCGTGTACCTCCGGGCTGGATGGCCACCTATTAGATAAAAGTACATTTAGCAAAAGTGAAGAAGACTATCTAGTTCAGGCACACAGCACCACAAGTTAGAAAAAAGGGATGGCAAATTAGTAGTGCAAAAGCGCAAAATTGCAGGCAATCTATGGTCAAATATTTCTGTGTAGTGTCTGTCCAAAGATATTGAATATCGAGAACTACTCAGTAAGTACATGTTTAAAGTAGTAGCACTAGTAGTGGGAACTGCATAAAATAATAATGGAGTAAAATAGCAGCAGTGATGATCTCATTGAAGACCTATAGTGAGTCATAACATAGCTAAAGAAAATAATGAGTCTCTTGGTTAATATGTGTTGTGAGATGGACATCAGTTGTATGTGTCTGTGTGTGTGTGTGTGTGTGTGTGTGTGTGTGTGTGTTTGGCCATGTAGGGGAAGGTTTATATCTATATTTCATAGTTAGTCCGCTACGTTTCATCGTCCTTTTTACTCTATGCTGTAAAACTACTGAACACATTTGCATGTTTTTCTCACTTCCATTTTTTTGTTTTATTTATAGTTTCTGAACTAAATTTGCATTCAGAGATCTAATCTATAAGTAGAAGCAAGCCCAGGGTTTTGTGGGCATCGAGTCCTTTTGCCCTCCAGAAGAGGGCATGATATGATTACAGCCACATCAAGCCTTAACGCAATTAATTATTTTATCTTAATTTTCATTCATTTATTCACTTATTTATTTTGACATTTGTGTCTTAACTGGTAAACACATCAGAAGTTGCTCATATTTAGGTGTGGTTTACCCTGGGCTGGTATCCAGTATTCAGTCCATAACAGGGCCAACATACACAGACAGTCACACTCCACAGTATGGCCCCTGGTTGAGTAATTAAACCTACTGGCAATATGGTATTGCGGAATTATTTTGCCATTGTTTGTGTCTTGTATTTGGTAAGAATTGAGTTATTATTGAGTTATTCTTAGTGCATTTGTTAAAGGAAAAAGAAAATGAAAGGTGGGTTTTGAATTTCGGTACGTTGATATAACAGTGCTGTATAATGTTGGTCTCAATTTCAAAATAAAAGTACTGCAGTACTTTTATTTTGAAAGCAATGACAGGAACCTGCCTGCTATCATCTTTTCCATTTTCATGTCATCTGTTTTGCTTTGGTTAATTTTGTAACTTTATCATTAAATGTGTAATATGACAGCTGCTGCATAAAATGCATGATGATTTCGTCGAAAATACATCCTTATAAAACTTTCTGACTAAAATATTGGCTTTTTTTAACTTATCAGCTGCTTATAAATTAATTTAACCACGGTTTTTACTGATAGTTCAGTACAACACAACCCCTTGCTCAAAGGAGAAATATATAAATTATAATAACAACACGCATTAAATACTTAATTTAATATTACTCATAGGGTCACATTTAGTGATTACTTAAGATGTTGAGAGTTCCGGGAGCTAGCGTCAACCACTTCACAACAGCGTTTGATTCTAAAACTAACACAAGAAGCAACTAAAACCCAAGTGTGTATGATTAAGAGCCTCTACAGGGGAACATAGATGAGGTAATAGGTGAGATGTGGTGAAATTAACCAGTTTGACCGAGGGATAACAGGTGAGACAGCCGGTCCTAACAAGGCCATCGTTGTGTTTGAGACAACCAAAGATCGTGTGTTTTATCATCACAGCTCAAGACTTTTCTAGTACCGACTACTCCTCTTACCTCCATGCTCACTCCCGAAATCTGATTTATGTTTTGATTTTATTCCACTTTTGAAACTGTACTTCGCCCAGAATTGATTTCCTCAAATATTACAATCCAGGCGAACCTGCTTCTTCCCGATTGTACGTACAAGTGGAAGCGACGTCATGACGCAGCCAGGAGATAGATCCTCCAAAGTAAAAGACGAGCTCTATCGATTATCACACAATAATATACTCCAGTTAAGATCATTTTACGTTCCCATTTTTCCTTTCATTTCTTTTTGAATCTGCCTACTGTGCCTTTAAATACCTGCATATAATTTTCTCATTGTATTGTATGTACGTGTATGCTCATTTTGAAGAGAGATGTGAAGTAAATGGTCTGAATCGGTGAATGTCGTCACATCTAAAAAGTAGTCTTTTGAAATTTCTGTACCAAAATTGGCCTTAATTTAAAAGTCATTGCTTACATTCAGTAATCAAACCATCCTATCATCTTACTATCTTATCAATTATTCATAAAACAAAATAAATAGATAGACTTCCTGCCCCAAGTAGATGTATCTCAGACTCAGACAGAGCATCAATATTGAAGATGAATGAAATGAAGACAAGTGCTGCATCGTTTCCTTCAAAATTGCTTTTATTTGCTCCCATATTTTTCAAGCAAAGTTTTTTCTTTTTTTTTATGATTCCTTTTTTTATATTAATGTAATTTAAAAAAAGATAAAACTTGGGATCTTATTTTGTCTTTATGTACAAGCGAGAAAAACAATGTTTAGGAAACAATAACGAACGTAAAAGAATCCCTGCACGATAACACTGTAAAAAAAACAAAAAAAAACAAAGAAGAACATTAGAAGCATTAGAGTGGAATCAAACAACTCTACTTTACAGCTCCTTACGCTTAGCAACAAGCTCACAATCTCTTGTTCTCTCTCCCATCAACACATGCGTACGCACACACACACACACGCACACGCACACACACAGCAGGATGTCATCAGGTTTAGTTCAGGTGTATGGTGAGGTTGATAGTGTCAGGGCATAAGCTCACACACACACACGCACACACTCATACACAAATACGCATACACACACACACACTACACAGCGCAGCCAGCATTCTCTTAAGAAGAAATTGGAAAACGTCATTAACTGTCATTCAAACATTAAACACACACACACATTTTTTTTCCAGGTGACATTTTTGACAGCATGCAGTGCAGCGATCCTCTCCACAGTGATCCAGTGTGTCAACAATACTGATTTCTAAATTTTCCCCCCGCTGATTCCGGTCCTTCAGGACCCTCAAGGCCCGCCTCAGGTTTCAGACTCAAGTCTACGCTGCCGCCATCTACGCAAACAGGCGACGACCCGCATGCAGTCCGACGAGGGGCCAGTGTATGGCACGAGACGGAGAGAAGACCTCTGCCGGTTTCTGTACTTTCCCCCTGGGTTTGATTTTGTCGTTTTTCCCGGGATCTAACCTGACATCATGCGGACTCGGATAACTGCAGCGGTGCAGTGGATACAGATACGTACCGGTCAATAACTGGCAATCATTTCTGTCATTGGATTTCATGACACAGGTGTGTGTGTGAAAGCCCATTTCTAATGATGATTAAATAACTATGTCGACTTCTTAAAGCCACACTTATGCTTATGCTTTACTTTAATATATTACTTTTCAATGATGAACCCACCTCATCTATTAAAATTTGTATTAAATACTCCAAAATGTGTTTGTTTTTCCCAGATTTTTCACTAATAATTCTTTTTTGAATCTAATATTCTACCTATCTAATAATACTTACTCACAATCTCATACTTTTATGGTCAGAATTTATGAGGTGACATATAATTAAGCACTGTTGTTTCAACTTGATGCATTTGTCTGGTGAGATATGAGCCTCCGTACGGGAGAGAAGTTTCTGTATAGCAGCAAGTTCGGACAAACACATGAGAATTAGAAAACGGTTCTTGATATGCAATTTTTGAAAAAAAAAAAGAGCGATTTCTCCAGTTTTTAATGCAGCCTTGGAATACAATGTCGATGACAATGATAAAATTAAAAAAAAAAAAGGAGAACCACTCGATTCGGGCATTGTAGCCTACGCTTGATACACTCACGCCTGCTCTCGAAACTACATTCTGTACAAAAAGCAGCCCTGAGTCTCCGCCCCGAACACAATGCTGGTCCCTTTCTCCGACAAACCCAACCTCCTTCGGGTGGACAACAGCCACACACACACACACACACACACTCACACGCACACACAAATACAGATCACGCTTGATTTTTTTTTTCTCTTCTCGTTTGTGGAATTGTGTTGGCATCTCCGTAGCTCGAAGTGGAAGTGGAATGGAAACCCTGGTAGTGACAGAAAAGTGTAAAGATGGAAGGAAAGTGGCTTGGAGGAAGGGAAGGAGGGAGGAGGGGAGGAGGGAGGCGCTCGGGCGCGACGCCCGACGCCGCAGCCAGTGGCAGAGGTCTCTCCTCCTCCCCGGACCTGCCTGCCCGTCGCCTCGGCCTCTGAGTGATCGCTCCGCTGGCTTCCTCGGGCTTTCGTCCCATCAGGAGTAGATGGTGATGACCTCGCTTCCTCCTCCTCGGACCAGCAGCACGCGCTCCAGCCCCTCGGTCAAAACCTCCAGGAACTCCATGTCTGGTTACGTGGAGTTAAGGTGACGTTAAGGAGAGAGTGTGTCTGCAGGTCTTCCCCATACTTTGCAGTTGGATTGTTGTGGTAGGTACTCACAATCCACTTTTGTTTTCATTTCTAATGTTATAAGTATTGAAGTGTGTTTTAAGAACTTAAATTTCTTTTGAAAGGTCATTTAGAGGTAGAAGCATCCCCTAGAAACTGAAGTCAACAAATCTGAGCTTTTCTAATAACAGTCTAGCACCATAAAACATCACCATAATCAAACCAGGGTTGAGGAGTGGAGGAGTGAGACCTCTTCTCTTAATAAAACAGCTGCGTCCATGCTAACAAGATTAGCAAATGGTCCCGTGTAATTTTTGGGACTTTTCCTGACCAAAAATAACCAAACCAATAACCAAAAAACCCCTCACTTTTCACCACTCAGCGCTCATTTCAGACTGTGTGTTTTAGACTGCTCTTGTGTTAAATGCATAACAGATGAAAGAAAAACAATGTTGTAGCTTGAGAGGTGAGAGAGCTAGCAGCAGTGCCACACATGCTATTGTTCCGTTTGACTGTTTGGTGCACGTTCCGGAGGCCATGTAAATGAGCTGCGCGTGAGCGCAAGACGTTCGGGAAGCTGAGGTGAGAGGTGGTGAAGGATACAGTTCTCGTCCCCCTCCGTGTTCCTGGGGGGTCCCGGCATGTTGAGCAGGACGAGCCGGGCGTCGTGGGACTTGTTGACGATGACCTCGTTGAGCTTGACGGCGGTGTGCATCCGCCTGACGTTGGAGTGGTCACTGGGGGGAAAAACAAGGTAAGTTTAGCTTAGCTTTTAATCTGTTGAATAGGCCCATTCGAAGGCTAAATATATGTTTAGCGTCCCCACACCCAAAATCTCCTTACAATCTCTTTTTCTCACACCACCATCAATATCCATTTGTATATAAGTATGATTTTGATGATATGTGCATGATATATGTTCGTGTTCTTGTGTCTTGTTTCTGTACCTGTTCTTGAGGAACAAAGTTTTTAGTGTATTTTGTCTTTTTTTCTCCTTTTAGGGTGCTATCCCAACTGTGACCACTGAGCGCCCACTTACGGCCTGATGCTCAGCATGTCTCTGAAGCCTTCGGGCGTGGAGCAGCCCGAGTGCGTGGCCCGGTACTGCGAGGTCTTCTCTTTGGTCCAGGTCATCTGCACTCGCCGGTGGTGCTCGGAGCTGCCGCCGCCGCCGCCGCCGCCGCTCAGCGGCCGCTCGCGCTCCCCGCCGTCCGTGTCGTCGTCGTCGTCCGAGCCGATGCTGGTCAGCCGCAGCATGGAGTTGCGGTCTTTCACCAGCTGGGCCTGGTTCGGAGCACACGCACACAGACACGTTCTCTCTCTCAAATCCATCGCAACCTTTTTTTTTCTTTTCCCCTCCTTATTTCCATGACCCGGCCCCCTGCCCCCCCCCCCCCCCCCCCCCCCCCCCCCCGCCCCTCCCCCTCCAACCCCCTGACTCCTCTCTTCCTGTCTCTCCGTCTCGTTGTACCTGTCTGCCTCTGCTCCCTTTGGAGGTGTTTGACGTGTGGGCTCCAGGGTTCCTGAACCTGGGGGACAGATACACCTACAGACAACACAAGGTCACCCGCCCCGCTAACACAGCACGTCTACTGATGCTGAGAAGCTATGGAGCCTCACTACGGCTCACTCGGCTACAGGGACAAACAGAGACCGCCAGTGGAGACCTGGGTCAAATGGCTGCTGAAACCGCTCCCGAGTGGAAAAGATAGAGGGGGGAACAGGATGAAAAAGAGATAGGAAAAAAGAGCAGGATGTTAAGATGAAGAAAAAGGGGTTAGAAGAAATGGAAGGTGGTGAAGAAGACTCCTTCTCCCCCTCAAGGAGAAGAAAAGCAGGGAGGAGATGGGAAAAAAGGAGAAAAATGAAGAAGGAGCAGAAGGTGGAGAACAAGAGGTGTAAGAATGGGGGAAAGAGGAGGAGGAGGACAAGAAGGAAGAGGAAAAGAAACAAGAAGACGAGAATGGGGAAAAGATGGAGGAGAAGGATAGGAAGAAAAAAGGAGGATGAGGAAAAGAGAGAGCAAGAAAGAGCATGAGAGAAAAAGGAAGACAGGAGGGGAGGGATTATGCAAGGAAAGAGAGAAGGGATGACAATATGAGGGAAAAGAAGGGGAACAAGAAGAGAGAGAAAAACAGAAAGCAGCAAAAGCAGAAAAGAACAAATTGGGGAGCGGCGAGTTTAGAGGGGACAGTTTCAGACTTAAGTCACATTTGACCCAGATCGGACACTTGACTAACGGCTGAATCCCTCAGATTAAGAACCTCGATCCACGTGAGAGCCGATCTTAGCGACCCGCCCCACGACTCGTCCTCCGTCGCCCTCCGCCGACTCAAAGCGAGCAGCGGCGGAGGCCGAGGGAGCTCCCGGCTCTTCCTGACGGATTCAGCGCTCTGGCCCTCCGTTCTACGGCCACGGGGTCGCGGGACGCCGCTCTACGGGATCTAACGGCTGCCTCCTCACTACGGCGGCGGGACACAACTTACGTCGTCAAAGCTCCAGCGAACCCGCTGAGGACGCCGGCGGCAAAAGGAGACAACATGAACTTTAACTCACTTAGCTGTGAACATTAACGTCTCTTCCTGGCTGACTTGGGGGTAATGTGAGCCGAGTAAGTACCCGGAGTTACTGCCTTCCATCAGAATATATATGACATTCCTATTACTGAAGTTGACAGGATGCCAGCTTTAATATGGACAACTAAAGACTTATTAGAAGGGTCCAGTAATGAAGACTCCTCATTGACCTCTATGTTACGGTCCACTGCAGGTTGAACCTTCAGGTCAGGATGTGGAGGAAAATACTGAAGCCGAGAAGAATCTTTCAAGGGAATATGATGCTCTGCTTTCTTCCCACAGTGCATTCTTCCCACAGTCCACTGGAGACTCTATGTTGCCCCTCGGTGTGAGTGTGAGAGTGAATGGTGTATGTGTGTGTGAGCCTGTGTGTGCCCGCGGCACCATTAGGGTACAAAGTATTTACGACAATGACACTTTTAAAGAAGACATGACAACACCTTCACAGAATCAGCATCCCTTACAGTTTGTTTGGTTTTTTTTGCAGCTGGCCATAACCACTGACCTCACCTGAGACTTTGCAGCTCCACCTGCCTCTGGCCTACCGCTGCCGCTACCAGGTTTTCCCTGATAAAATGATGCACGACAGTCACACAAGCACATCACACGGGGAGGGGGGGGGGGGGGGGGGGGGGGGGGGTTATGTCATGGCCAGTCTGGTCACACAGCTGATGTTAACAACGGCTCCAACAGCCCGGGCCAATCGCTTTAAAGCAACACCATGCGACGAGGAGCCTTGTTTCAAGTCCATCATATGGAGAGGATGCATAATGTTGCTTTAATATAATGTCTCTTTGGGATCTTGTTGAACTTGAGGCGTGATCGGAGTTCATTAAAACCCGCTGGTGACGACTAGGGAATTATCACACAGGTATGTTTTTTGTTTGTTTTGTTTTTTAAACATCTTGCACGTCGGGCTCCACGTACCTCTCTCTCCCGGTCCGACTTGGACAGTCGCATCTGTCGGAGCATCTGCGACCTCTGCTCCATCATCAGGGTCCTCTCGTACGTGTACGCACTGATGTCGCTGTCGTGCTGCGGGCACACCAGAGAGGAGAGAGCAGGTGGGAACCAGAAACACCACTGCTCGAGTGACAGTTGCACCGTTTAGCAGCAGCTTTTTGTTTTCCGAGACTGCTTGAAACGTTAAAATTCAGACCTGCACACTAGGTTTATTTTTGTGAGTCGCAACATCCATGGAAACGGAACTGAATATGTTTTGTAAGAACAACTGCATCTTGTCAAAAAAAGAAAAAAAAAGACACAAAACTATACTATAGTTCACTATAGTATACCAGAATCCCTGAGGGTAAATCCTCTCTCACTCTTCTATCTATGTAGCATCGGCTGAACAGTACTTATTGAATATAGATCAAACTTGAGTTTTGTGTAGATACAGTTTTGTTCTTTTGGCATTTTCCAATAAAAATGGCAAAAACCTGCCAGTACAACAGTGCAACAATCAAATTTTAGCGACTTTCAGGCACTCCAGCCAATATTTAAGGATTCCAAGCACCCATTCAAACCCTGTTTGACACATGAAAAAATCCCATAAACGCCCCTCGGTGTGAGGAACGTACCATCTCAACGACCTCCACCTCAGCTTCGATACGAAGGTGATAGAGGAAGGTCGCCAGGTCCTTCTTCATCTGGATGGAGTTGTCCTCCATCTGGGCCACCGTGAAGATGCGCATGCCGCACTTCCGCCACACCTGGGGGAGCAGGGGAGAGCGGTCAGATTGAGGGGGAGGGGGGAGGGGCAGGGGCAGGGAGGTATGATGACGGCGCGGGGGACTGCTCCTGCCTTGTGCTGGCGCAGCAGGAAGGGCAGCAGCATCAGCATGCCCCCGTCGTGGACGATCCACCACACGTCGATGTAGCCCTCCGTGCAGGGCTCGCTGTTGCTGGGGAACAGCGAGATGTTTTTGGGGACCAGCAGGGCCAGGTGGGCCGCCGTGGTCACCCGCACCGTGTCTGGACGGAAGAGAGGGGGCGCTGTTACATCAGCCGCTCTGAGGCTGAATAAGGCTCGTTTTTTTCAATTTCTAGCGGTATTGTTTGGGAGTGGTCTCCCACTCACTGATGAAGGTCTTCCAGGCCTGGGGGTCCTCGCTCTGCCTCCAGGCGTGCGGCCAGCCCATCACCACGGTGTTGGGCTTCATTCCTCCCAGGCCGCTGGACTGGATCATGTGGCTGATTCCCTCGCGCGGCTTCTGAGCCACGATGCACTGGCAGAAGCCCTTCACCCGCTCCTTATCCATCAGGTGCTTCAGGGTCTGAGAGGAGAAAAGCAGAGAGGAGAGAGGGTGAAATCTGCAGGATTCATCTGTGACGTAATCTGTTAGATTGCTCAACTGAAGTGACGTATTCTCATTCTTTTGGATTTTAAGTGACTCCTTGTTATTGCTTGCTTTGTGACTCTAAATTTGTGACTCTAAACTTTTAACACATAACAAATAATAGACAACATAACAACGATGTTTTGTATATAAAACATACATACATGTATACAAAACAAATTGCTGGATTGCTGCTATTTGATATTTGTAGGGAATTGTTTTTCAATGTGCTCCGATCTGCTAAAAACAGATCACATAATTAATGGGACACGGTGAAAAAACCTGACAAACTGTTGAACAACTCAGGCCGACCTTCACCTCGAGACACCGCTCAGCCTCGTCACCATGGCAACCTCAAATAGAGGCTCCAAACAGCAGCTGGACTCTGCTGCCATCACCATGGCAACCTCGACTAGATGCCCCATACACCAGCTGGACTTCTACACTGTTGTCTGCTGTGTTTGACCGATTCCAGAGAAAGTTGAAAGGTATGGTAACAACGGTGGCAAAGTGAGATATGAGTTAAAGTCCCTTCATGAAATTTCAACAATGCATTCTGATGAATCCATTCTGCTTAAATTGCAACTGTATTGGAAAAGAGTCACTGCGTTTCTTTACTATCCGAAGCTATTTCCCGCTCCTGGTGACGACTTTATGCTGGGTGAAGTCTGCAGCCTGGCAAACGTTAGGATAAAGCACACGAAATGCAGCCAAGTCAGAAGTTCCCACCTGCTCGGCGGCGAGGGCCTCCCCGTAGCTCTGCAGGAAGTTGCCGGAGACGACGGTGCCAACGATGGTCAGGCCTTTGCCCGCCTTCAGCTGGCTGGCGAACGTCAGCAGCCGAGGAGACTTGACGTGGGCGTCCTCGTCCAGTTTTAGTAACACCAGCACCTGGGGCCTGGAGAGGAGCGGGAGCGGAGACGGAGCCTTAGAGCGAGAAATGGCAGGCTCTCCTACTCAATATCAGTATCGTGGGCTCCATCGGCATGAAGCGGAAAAAGACTTGTCTAATCATCCGTGTGGTACCATGTCTGTCTTAGATTACAGCAATGCAACCAGTTTATGTTACTCATGTCCTGTCTTTTACATGTTTGGAGTGCTTAAAATGTGCAAATATAGTGGATCACATCTGAAAATGATATTGAGGTCTCAATACAAGAGGACAAATGCAGTTGTTCTAATTGAAGGCAGACGTCCAGTCATGCTTTGAGTGAAGATGATATTTTGCTGAGGTGTAACATGCCACAAAAAATGCAACCTGTGGATTCTATTTGAGTTCAAGGCACACCTCGGTTTGGACACCTCAGGGTGAGAGGGTCACCGGTTCGAATCCTAACAAGGACAACACCATTTGGGACACAGAGGGTAAGCTTATGGATGGATGGATGACTATACTCAGTTGCCTTTCCCTTTACTCCAGGCGTGACTCTTGTTATTCTCCAATTATGGGGGGGTGCTGGTCATCTTTGATTCCCTACCTCCAGTTTTTGGTGTGTGGTGGTCCTTCTTCCAACCTCAGGAGGGCATAGCGGGCGGCACTGAGTGAGAGACCGCGGATCCCATCCCCCCACTCCTTCTCGGCTCTGGTACACAAACACACACACAGATATATGCGATATGTATACAATACGTTCTGTGCATATCCTGACCTCTCCTGCCTCACACACACACACACACAAAACAGAACGACAACTCAGGCCGGAGACGCATGCGCCGATGCCACTCATTGACCGTGCTGCACATGCACTGTTTTACACATGGGGAGGAGGGGGGGGGGGGGGGATACATCTCCATGGCAACATACCCGTGGTACTCAATGTACTTGTAGATCATGCCGGCGATCACCATGGCAACGATTGCGTAGTACCAAGAGGATATGAACATGAGTGCCAGGCAGATAGTCATCCCCAAAAATGACAAGGTCCTGGACACAGCAGAGGCACAGGTCAGGGTTAGGGGGTATGTGAGCGTGTGCACGTGTGTGTGGGTGAGAGTGTGTGTGTGGCAATGTGTGCGTGTAGCTACCAGTGGTAATAGGAAAAGCGCGGCCTCCAGTTGGGCGTCCGCAAAAGGGTCTGAAGGGCGCAGGCCAGATTCACAAACAGGTAGCACATTAGGAAGAACCTAAGGAGGGAGAAAGCGTGTTTAAAATCTCTGAGGGGGGGTTGATCCTGACTCCCTGACTCCACACCAGATGCACAGGATTACACATAATCAGATAAGTACGCTATTTATCCCTGAAGGGAGAATGTCCCGTACAGCCATTGAGACAGGAAAAGGGGTGGTAACTAAAGAGATGGAGAGCTGTACAAATTCCATACAAGCTGATATGACTCACATCGTGAGGATGGGAGCCACCAGGTCCAGAGAGGCGATGAGAATCCCCAGCTCCGCGATGAGGGCTGTGAGCAGCAGGGCCCAGGTGGGCTCCCCGTTAGCCTTCCCATGGCCAAACACCTGAGGGGGGGGGGGGGTACAAAAAAAAGGGCCGCTGCAGCTTCGTTCCGTACATTTGGCTGATGTGAACAGAAGTGTGTAATGCTAACTCTGAGGAAGGGGATGATGTTGTCCTTGGCGATGGCCTGCAGCAGGCGAGGCGCGCCGGTCAGAGACTGGAGGCCTGCGCCGCACGTCGAGAAGAAGGAGCCGATCACGATGACCCAGGTTGAGGGCCAAGCCAGGGTGCCCACCACCAGGTTCCCTTTGACGGAGTCTCCAAACCTGCAGGCGGCAAAGAGTGGGCGCATGCGGCCATTTTAATAACGTGCTACAAACGACCGGGAAGACGGGGAAACATTTGAGAGCGGGTATGCG
Source organism: Karalla daura (assembly GCA_029224185.1). Classification (NCBI taxonomy): domain Eukaryota; kingdom Metazoa; phylum Chordata; class Actinopteri; order Chaetodontiformes; family Leiognathidae; genus Karalla; species Karalla daura. Next base: position 5,370,564 of record CM055210.1, on the reverse strand, counting down.
TACTTGTCTCGAAGGACCACACCGTCGATGCAGGCTCCAAACAGGACAACGCTGCTCAGGTCTTGATGGGCAGCGCTCAGGAAAACAAAAGAAAGCACTTGGATCAAATCAAATGCATTTCAGATGAGGTGCAACTCCCGGGAGAACAAGGCTGTCGTGCTGGACGAGGTTGTCTCGTTTTCTCAATCAGCCCGGCGTCAATGCGCTTCTTGCAAGGATACAGACGATGGAGGTGGTGAGGATGGCCAGGATGGTTCCAATGGGGATGGACCGCTGCGCGTCTTTCAGATCCCCCGACCGGTTGGAGCCAGCCATGATCCCTGAGGAACGGCAGGAAGAGACGTTCGGATTCTCGTGTAAACATAGCCTGGAGTGCTGCTTCATGGTATCGCCATCGTGTTGTACATTTTCAATCCCTTTGAGTTCAACTAGTGCTGAATTTGCAAAAAAACAGAAGTTTGATACCTGTAACAGAGGGGAAGAAGATGCCCACCAGGAGCGTGAAGGAGGTGGCAATGTCGGCGAACACGTAGGGCTGATGGGTGGACGCTGGATGCGCACCGAGGGAGCTCAACGAGCTTTTCTCCAGCACGTCTCCTTTGTCGAGGTAGGCGCTCCACAGGTTCTCTGCCAGGAGGAAACTCAACGTACTTATTTGGCAAAGTTATGGATGCATTTCTGATTGCGTGCCAACCCCAACCCTAACCCGATCCCAAACCCTAACCCGATCCCTAACCCTAACCTCAACCCTTTCCCTCACCATATGCCAAACCCTAAATCTATCCCGAACCCCAACCTTATCCCTAACCCTAACCCTGTGATCATATATAGCAACACAACTACGTCCCCTCATTAAAGATGTAAAGGTGCACAGTCTACCTGAAATGATCCCACTGGCCAGACCGGGGATCCCGTCGATCTCGGAGAAATTGTTGACGTTGAAGTATTCGTCGCAGGAGGTGTTGGCCTCGCAGAACTGCTTCCAGAGAAATGTGTTCTTCTCCAGCAAATAAGAGGCCGGGGTCGGGGCCTCGGTGCCGTTTTCTGACCGGGAGGAGTGAAGCGCGTTTCAACAAGCTGACCTCTAAGCTAAGAGAGCGGAGCAGTGGGAGGAGAATACGAACCGTTCATGATCGTGAAGTTGCCTTCCGGTCTCTCCGCGGGAACTCTGATCTGCACCGTCTTCGCGCAGTGGTCGTCGAGTATTTCGTGCCTGCTGATGGTTCGGTTTCCCAGCATGCACACGCTGCGGACAGGAAAAGCCCGGCCAGTCGGTCAGAGCCGCCGGGTCCGCGGGGATCGGTCTGACCTTTTTTCGGATCGGCAACTCACGGGAAATGGGGAGGTTTGAAGGCGGACACCAGCGCTCCCACGTAGATGGAGACGATGGAGACGATGACGCAGGCCAGGAAGATGGACGCCAGCTTGTTGACGTACTTGACGCCCACGAAGACCAGGAGAGACATCAGGAGGAGGCAGATGGAGCCGTAGACCCGCATGTTGTTCAACATGGCTGCCCCTTCGCCCTCCGGATGCTTCGACACGAAAATGGCCGCTTTGGGCGCTATATACATCTGGGGGGGGGGGGGGATTGCATTAATATGCCGTTTATATGCTGTGGCGCTGTCAGCCGCCATTAGAAGTGACACCGTGAGGGTGTCGCATGGCAAACTGACTGTGAGAGAACCATTTGCATCTATTAAAGACTGAGTGGCTGCATAGAGGAAATAGAGAACTAGACATCTTGCTTGGAACTTGATCGACCTGAAAGCTGAATATGAATACTGTTACACCCCTTCCTTTGGGGTGGTCTAACTTGACAGAGGGAAAAATTCCACCATTGTCACTGATGTCCTACACATGTTTTACAATTGCATTATAATTACATTATGTATCCATTTCTCTTCATAGATCCATTTCTGTTCTTCTCTACACCATGTGAATTCATTTACTCAGTGTAGTCTATCCTTGACCTTGTTCCCCTCTCATAACTCAAGGGGGGCCTCTTCGATGACTTTCTTGTGACTGGCCCCAAAACAACACGTCTTGTGTTGTCTAGATGACAACACGCGAGACCAGTGGAGGAGGGGGGGGGGGGCGTTCGACCCACCAGAAGGATCTCGATGGCTCCCAGGATGTACATGGCCCCAGCGAAGGTGGTGCCCAGGTAGAAACACAGGCCCACCGCGCCGCCGAACTCCGGCCCCAGGGAGCGGCTGATCATGAAGTAGGCGCCTCCCGCTGAAGGGGGGGGGGGGCGACAGAGAGGGAGAGAAGAAAGAGAAGAGAGAGAGAGAGAGAGAGAGAGAGAGAGAGAGAGAGAGAGAGAGAGAGAGAGAGAGCGGGGCAGGTTGTACATCAGGGTTGGAAAGGAGTGGACATGGAGGAGGAGAGAGAGGGTGAAAGCAGGGTGGCGTGGGAGTAAGAAACGGAGGGAGGCGGCAAGTAGTAAAGGATGGAGACGGAGAGAGAGACGAGGGGGTGATGGACAGGAGGAGGAGATGGGACATAAAGAGAGAGAGGGATGGATGTTAGTAACATGTTAGGAGGCAGGGAGAGAGAGAGAGAGAGAGAGAGAGAGAGAGAGAGAGAGAGAGAGAGAGAGAGAGTAGAGGACAGACGATGAGAGAAGTCATCCTATGCTTGGAGAAATAAGCATATTCTACATGAGACATCGGAGCAAGAAGACAGAGTAGAACGTTGGTCAGGCCGTATCTGCAAACGACCCTTCGCCGTTTATTCTGAGCCTCACTCGAAGTAGGAACGCTGCACCCCATGAAAACTTTTTGAGTGTCTTCGGAGATGGAAACGCGTCCGTGAGAGCGCGTCTCAAAAGCTTCAGTGAGACAAAGTTCCCGTTAAGGAGACGTTGAGGAGCTTTGGCTCCTTTTGTTAGAACATAAAAACGAACGTCTTCTTCAATATTTTGCAGCCGAGGCTGGCTGAAATGAGTCATCAGTAGACTTGATTTTTACATGAAGTTGAGACAAAAGTCGGTTTTTGGGGGCCGTCTCTGTTGCCGTTTCCCTGTGGTTGTTTTGAGCTTAGCCGGGGGCCTGAGCACACACGCGGGGGCCCGAAGTTTCATGGTGCGCACCGCCGCCACTTCCGGTGGGGAGGCCTCGAACGCGCAGCGAGCGGGCGCAATTTGCCGATACGTTTTGAACCAGGTGTTTGAAAAACAGCACGGTAAGAGAGGACCAGGCGGTGCCCGGGAGCTCGGGCGCTTGCGCTCGTGTTTGGTTTCCAAAGCGCCGGCCGTCGACGGGCACAGTCCCTGCGCGCCAAGCGACGACTCGAGCGGCACGGGTTCGAAGGGACGATGGAAAAAAAGGGAGAAATGCCTTCGTGAGTGGGGACGCGATGAACGGGTGGATGCGCAACATCTCACTGGAGACGGGGGAACCCGGCTGCCTTTGGGAAGCCAAACACTTTGGAATCGCTCCTCCGCAGTGACCGGGGTTACACTGCGCGGATTAGCCACCATCCGACGCTGGACGGCGAGAAGGCAAAAAAAAAGACGGCGTGGAATGAAATGTGTGACGGCAAAATAAGACATGTTAGATTCATTCTCTATGTTACCGGGGGGGGGGGGGGAGGGCGGGATGATGTTTACTCTAGAATCAGTTATTGAAATGTCACATGCCAGTGGAAATATCACACTACGTTGACATTTGGGATATTCCTCTAGAGGCGTTCCACGGGAAAGGTAAAGTCAATGGCGGATAAGTATGCCGGGTTTTCGTTGCTCTGCGCTGTTTCGATTGTTTTTTTTTTGGGGGGGGGGGGGGGTTCGGTGTGTACAGACAGACAGGGAGAGGTAGACAGAGGGAGAGACAGGACAAACAGAGATGACACTCGTTAGAAAAGCACATGTACTGTAGCGGCGCTGCCGTAGCTGGAATATGGGGGTGGGGGGAGGGGTGGAGAGGGGGGGGGGGGGGGGGTGGAGAGGGAGGCCACCTGGGCGAGCGGAACGTGGAAACTGCGACTGCCCTCAGGATGGATGTAGCTGCGGCCGTATCGCTGGCTCGGCTGATTACTTCATATCAGTGTATTCGATATCCAGTAATTACAGTTTGTTTTTTTACCTCGAAAGGTTGCAGAAATATAAACAACAGTGTTGCCCCCCCCCACCCCCCCTCTCCCTTGCTCCCCCTCATCAGATATCCTCACGTCTTATTCCACAGTTTTTTGTATCAGCGATGCAACGGCACAGAGGCGGACCAGGAGGGCTCGTGACTTTCCTCCCGGTCCGAACGATTTCAGATGCGGAAACGAGCGTGGCCTGTTTTGACTGTGCACAAGCGCCTTCCACCGCAGCCCGTTGTTGTGTCTGCACTCGCTGGGTGCTGCGCCATGAGGCGGAGAAGGCAGATGAGGCCCATTCCTGAGTCGCGTCACAGGGGAGCCGAACCCTAGCTCCGGATCATCCATTTGGGCTTTACGCGACCGTGACATCGAAGTGACAGAGCACTGCGCCTTTCATTTCGTGAGACCGACAAACTCTCTGTGGTTCCAGCTCTGCGGTTCACTCCAAACTGCTTTGCTCCTGCGGGGCCCGAGCGACAGAGCGATTCCGATGTCAATATTTACCTACAGCGAACTTTGAGCTTTCAATTACTGAGAAGAACTGCGACCAGGATACTGACTTGTTGTATAACCGAAGCTGAAAAATGGGATGCTTTATCCGAACCACCCTAAAAGCAGTTGTGAAATGTGTCATTCGCGCCAATAGAGGTAACAACTGTCTGGCATAACAGGCCGATAAGCATTGGTGGAAACTAGGGCTGGGGAGGGGGCGGGGGTGAAGGGGGTGGGGTGGTGGGGGGGGGGGGGCTAGAGTCCCCAGCCACAGGATATGTCTGTTGAGGTTTCGGCTTTCGTCTCCTCTCAGGAGACGTGCCGAACTTGCTAGACGGCTGCCGGCCTCACTCAATCCGCACGCGTGGGAGGGACGAGACGGGGGGGGAGGGGCGAAAAAGTCGAGGGAATACCTGGCACCACTCCGTTGGTGGCGATGGCGCTCATGGATATGGCGGTCAGCATCGTCTGCACGGAGAGAAAAACGGAGAGGGTATGAGTGGACGGTCTGAGTCTAGGCATCGACGCGGCCACGGCTACCACTGATCACTCACGCAGCAGCAGCAGATGAAGACGATGCAGAGGCCCTGCAGCACCCCCGCGGTGCCCACCACCCAGGTCAGCCGCAGGAACAGGATGACGCCGAAGATGTTCTGGAGGCAGGGCAGGTACACGCCCATGAAGGTGCCCATCTGAGGCGACTGGGAGGACCACCGAGCAGAAGACAAACACCAAGTTACAAAGTCGCGACAATCACCGGCTCCGAGCCACGGAAGCCTGCCGGCGCCACGCTCGGGAACACTCGCCATATTCTTAAAAAAAAAAAAGAAAACAGGAAGCAGACTCCCAATTTCGTTCTCCATCCGCACCATTGCATTCAGTCGTTACTCCTTCGTCGTTACGCCTTATCAGCGCTTCCTAAATTACCCGGGGCCAACGTTGCTTACGGGTAGCATTGAGCCCTTCATTGGCAACGAATGCCTAGACGTGACTGATGCTAATGAAGTTCTTGTAGAGGGTTCAAGTTGTTAACTCGGAATCACAATGAGGATACCTCGTCATCGGCTGGGGGAAATGGGGCGTTATACATAATGTGACTCCTGGCTAATTCCGTGCTCACACTGTAACGACGTACACAGTGTGAGCACGGTGCAGCTGGGGGCCGGACGTCTATCGGAGGCGAGCATTTGTGTGCAACAGGAAGTGAACACGAATTGATGTTTCTCCCCGTGTCTCTGCAGACGTCCACAGAGAAATCCCATTAGCGACGTGCGACCCCGGGTCGGGAAAACCACAGCATCTGGCCACGCCGAGACCTCGGCCTCGTGCCGGACGCGCGGCGGGGGCCGGAAGGGCGGATTAGAAAATGTTTTGGTGTCTGTCGGCAAATCGGTCCCAATCCGGGACGAACACGCGAGCGCGCGCCCGGGGGGGGGGGGGGGGCGGAGCCGAGACGGTGAGTGACACCAGGGCGCGGCAGGCGGCCTATCTTATCGGGTCCAGCTGGCTCCTTATCGGCAGGGATTGCAGGAGGAGGAGGAGGAGGAGCGGGGGGGGGGGGGGATCAGAGTCGCACATTATCGCGCTTTCGCTCCCAGACGCCGGGTCAAGAGGCCAAGAGTGGGAGATAATCGCTTGTCTGCGGCAGCTCCGGGGGGGGAGGACACTCGTAAAGCTCATTTCCTCTTGGGCCCGTTTTTATTGCTCCGGTTGGAAATGTGCTGACCCGCCGGGGGTCACCCGAGGACGCCCCCGCGCGCCCGGTACGGGCGGCTGTTGCGCGGCCCATAAACGCCGCCCGGGTTTCGATTGCCGTGGCATAAGGACGTCGCGTTACGAGACAAAGTGCGTCCGGCGTGAGCTCGTACGCTGTGCTGTATGTCTGCCCGGCACCGCGGGCATCTGCCCGCTCCATTCGGCAGGACCCAAACCGCACGCTTTTGCTGATACGGGACGCTTAGAGACGACTCAGGAGGCCTTCCGAGAAAACGTGAGGACCTCGTTGCCATTTCCAGCTCTGATCTGCAAGGTATCTCAAAACTCATAAACAGCTGTAGTTTGCAAACGTACACGCAGGTGGGAAGGGACAAAAGTCGAAAGATGGAATCAAACCGGCGAGGACTCTTATGCAACAGACACTGTGGGTGAACCTCTGTTTGTTATGTGCTTTTTTTGGTTGGAGCAGGGGTGTTTTTACAACACGCCAAAATCCTTTTACGGCCGCGGACGTCTTTTATGGGATTAGGGAGGCGGCCGGGCAGGCGCACCTTGCTGGCCTTCTTCTTCTCGCCGATGCTCTCGGCCTCCTCGTGCTCCTTGGCGCCCTGCGTCAGGTTGGTGTAGTTGGCCAGGCGGCTGAGCAGCGACGACACCTTGGGCCGCGTGTCCATCTCCTCCTGTCGCGTGGGAGCGGGGAAGAGAGAGAGAGAGAGAAAGAGAGAGAGAGAGAGAGAGAGAAGATGGAGGTGACAATGGATGGGGTGGAGAGGAGTGAAGAGAGGCGGCCCAGGGAGGGAGAAATGGGGTGGGAGGGGATGGAAAAACAGAGGTGGACGGTGAAGATGCCCAGGGGATATGGAAGAAGGGGGTAGTTGGGGAGAGATACGTGGAGTAGAAATGAAAGGGGAGCGGGGAGAAATAAAGAAGAAGAATTGGAGGAAAGATGGGATGACAAGGGCAGAGGACGTGGGACAAAAGGACATAAAAGATGGAGACATTATGGAGACGGGGGCCCATTATCAGTACACTGTGGCAGCAGTAGAAGGGGCGGATAACGTGGTTGCTCCTGGTGGGCTTTTTGCAAGGTGATGGGGAAAATTAAGTGGCGGCCGTTGCTCTCTGAATGGCAAACTGGGATACGGTCCCAAAATGGGAAAAGGCACTTGCAAGAACAAAAGCCAAACACAAAAAGTGAGGCCATTTCTGGGGGAACTTTACGAGCTCTAAAAATAAAAATATGATACGATCTGCCGCCACCAGCCGCACGCCGGCCTATTTCTGGGGCCCGATCTGGCAGAAACGTTGACGAAGACTTCATACGGGTTGCGTCTGCGCACATGTGCTGCACGGCGAGACGTGGGGGGGGGGGGGCAGACGTGGTGACGGGAGAAGGCCTTGAATTTTGGATGCCAGACCTCGAATAGGGCCAGGTTCCTGTCGTAGAAGTCATCGTCGTCCACCCCGTGAGTGTTGTTGATGTACACGCTGGAGATTTTGGAGTTTCCATCACCTGGAGACAAAGCCAAACGCCGACCATATTAGATTCTGCATTTTGACGGTGCATCATTAACATTCAAATGAAAAGCCCAGGACGAGGAACATTTACACACATACTTGAACAGAGGTGGGTATGTGTGAGGTTATGTCGTGTTATGGGTTGCTCGTACGCTACCTCATGTTCTGCCTCAGTCCAGACTGACCTGTTTTTATCTGCCATTACAACATTTCAACAATGTTACATGACGTTTTCAGACCTAGTTTTAGACGTACTAGACGTTGTTATTCAACAAAGCCCTGAACGTTTTCGTTCTAGGCCAAAACAAACCGTGTCAGAGCTACAGCCCTGTAAAGACCCCGAACCCCCCCCCCAATGCACGTTTTCAGCACTGGGGCCAGAGCCGAGCTGTGGGGCCAGAGCCCAGCACTGGGGCCAGAGCCCAGCACTGGGGCCAGAGCCCAGCACTGGGGCCAGAGCTGAGCAGGTCTGCGCTGCCCTCAGATTGATTCCCGACCCCTGGCTCACGCACACGGCTCGCTGCGACAGCCGCCGCGTCGCCGGGGCCAGTTCCGCCCCAGTCAGCACAGACCGCCGCATCAGCAGAGCCTGAGTCAGCAACATCACTTCCCTCTCTCTCTCTCTCGGTCCCACGCACGCACGCACGCCACACATGGGCGGGGCGGGGGGTGGGGGGGGGGTCACGTTTCACACAGGAGGACACTTTCACGCGGCGGGTCGTGAGAACCGCATCGAGCGCGGCTCGTTACTTTCAAGATGAGTGTGAACATGTGTTGACTGTGAGTCTGCTGTTAGTAGGGGTGCGTTCCCCATCTGTGTCATTCGATCTGAGCAAGGGGACCTGAGGTGACCACTCAGTTTCTCTTTTTACTATGCCTATCTACCCATCTATCTACGTACATCGATCTATCAATCTATATGTGGATCTATGTATCCATCTGTCCAACTATGCGCTTATCTGTGTATGCCTCCAGCTATCTAGGTCCCTATCTATATGTCTATCTGTGTATCTAGCTATCTATCCATCTCTCAATCTGACCATCTATCTATGTGCATTCTGTATGCGCATTTCTATCCATCTATGAGTCAATCTATGGATGTACCTGTGACATATCTATCTATCTATCTATCTATCTATCTATCTATCTATCTATCTATCTATCTATCTATCTATCTATCTATCTATCTGTCTGTCTAAAACTATCAAATAAGTAGTGTGTCCCTGGATTTCCAGCAGCCTCTGCCTCACACAGTAGCCATGAATGATCGCCCAGACGGAGAGAATGAATGACACGTCAGCAAGCCTCAGCAAACGTTTGCCACCTCACTGGCAAACATTGGACCGACAGGTTACACCCCGAGAAGAGAGTCAGTCGCCACTGGAGGAAAAACACCAGCATTTGGCCAGTGGGAGGCAACTTCCCATCCTGCTCGGCGGCCCCTCGTCTGGCCGAAGATAGCGGGCGTGAAACAAGTGCAAACAACTCGCCTGTTAATATTCAGTGGCTGAGCCGGGCTCTGGCAAACAGAGGGCAGGGTTACAAACGGGACGAGAGTTTTGGGCTGTGACTGCTGCTTTACAATGGTCTGTGGGTGCTTAATCATACGTACAAGCAGCGCATTCCTCGCATACGTGAGTACAAAGGTGTTTTGGCGTAAGCAGATAAACATCAATACCACAAGCGCTCACTGCACGGCCTAACCTGATGTTCAGGACGGCCAGGAACCAAAGGGACGGCGTTTACGGTCGTCTGCGGCCTTCTTTCCCTGTCGTGAATCTTGAAAATACGCGGGATGCAAAAAAACCGTCCCGTCCTCTCTGAATGGCTGGGCTCGGCACGAGGGAACGCAGCTGCACGTTCCCCGGGAGGGGTCCACCTCCACCTGAGGTTGCCACGTCTGACTGCGAGGCCTTTGCGTGTGTGTGTGTGTGTGTGTGTGTCTGTGTGTGTGTGTGTGTGTTTGTTTTGAGCCAGCGGGGCTTGCGTCAGACGGCACGGTTCAGTGTATCGGTGTCGAAAGACGACGGAGCGGGGAGCTTTTGCCCTTCCCGAAAACAGCCCTGCGCTCCGCCGGCCCCTTTTCCCTCCCCGTCGCCTCGCAGGGTCCCGGCTCAGTCGCATCACTCCCCTTGCCGGCCGGGCCGCTTCAGCCCCTGTGTAAACAGCGGCACAGCGTCCCGCGGCCCGATGATCGAAACTCAATCGGATTAACCGGCTCCATTTCTATTTATGGAAGCTCATTAAAACAACGTGGGGCATCCTCACTACTATGCAACTGCTTAAGTGGATCAGCGGAGCTAATACAGTTACATCTCTCCGCGGTTATACTCCCTCCCTCCCGTTGATCCTGTGAATACGTGCGGCTATTCTCGAACACTTTGGGAAATTGAATTAGCGCTCCCCTCGCATAACAGAGGCGCTGAGATGGCAATCAGAACAAAACCGTTTGCCTTTCTTTTTGCCCCCCCCACCCCCACCCAACACAATTACTCACACGGAGCTACCTGATTTCTGCACAGCCACACCTGTCGGCTGCTGTCGCTAAGCAAAGCGTCGAACCACGGTATCTGCACTGTGGGTGTGCCTGTGTCAGCGGATGGGAGGGAGAGGAGGGGGGAAGTGAAACCTACACTGTGATCACAGTAGGCTTATGTTACAGTCGCTTTATTGTCCTCGCTGGCTGCACAGCGCAGTCACTTTCTTTTCGAAAGGGTGTGAAACCGCCCTTTAAGAGCCCCCGTTCTCTTTTAGGTGAAAAGACGGAGGGCTTCGTGACCCGGAGAGAGCCACCGAACACACCTACAGAGATCCTGTCAAACTGGGGACCTGCATAAAGCTATGTTTAGTTTCACTTACAAAACAAACAAACAGAAAAAAGAAACGTTTTGAACATCTGGTCACCTTTAATCGTACACTTCCAAACCTCTCTGACCTGACCACCGGACCTTGCTATAGAGAGTTTGGGCGTTCTCCTTATGGCTGCATGGATTTTCTCTTGGCTCTCCAGTTTCCTCCCACAGTCCAAAGACAATATTTAGTTACACGGGAGACTATAAATTGCCCCTAAGTGTGTGTGTGTGTGTCCTGTGACAGACCGGGGCCCTGACCCTGCTTTCACCCTACGTGAACTGAGGAGACGGGAAGATCAGAGCCCTGTGACGCTGAGGTGATACGGTGATAAGGTATCTATATTACAAATGTATTTTTGCTAACCGATTTCAGGAAAAGAACAGAGGTGAAGTTTCTAAAGTCCAAGAAGAGAGTCCAAGAAGAGAGTCCAATAAATGCCCAATAAAAATTGCATTCAGGTCATTACATTTTCACTGCTTCTACATCATCAGTGCTGCAGAGGACCAGTGCTATGTCTTTTCTTTTGTTTTACTTTTTAAACACAAATCTGTGCCTCATATCTCGTCACAGCTAAAAGGCATTTGCATAAAAACAAACCACCCCGGAGGTGGGTGACTTTAGAGAGGCAGGGAACTGCCTTCATACAGCCACACGGAGAGCACACAGATGTGATCAGAGAACAAGAGGAGAGCGCAGGCATTTCATTGTCACGCTGTCAAACTGCAACTGAAGACTCTGTAAATGTGGTTCCGCTAAGATGACCGCAATGGGTCGGTTGACATTATGCCATTGGACCTCCTTCGTTTGTTCCATTAGTACAAACTCAGTGAGCCACTACTGAGGGGGCTACGACCCGATCAACATTTCTCCATGTGCTGTGAACCTCTGGTCGTGACATCGAGTGCAGAGTATATGACGCAGAGTCTAAAAAGTACACGGATCGCATTTGTGTGCTTGAACTTGTGTCTTGCTGGAAGTTGTGTCTCGCCCGTGGCTGACGTTTACCATGGTGACACAGTCTCCGTAGCAACCGGACAGGACAACAACTCGGGGTTTTGGGCGGACAATGTTTGAGTCAGTTCAATCTGCATGGTAACCGACGTATCCTCTTCCTCCTCCGAATGCTCGCGCAAAGGCTGCAGAGGATCCACGTAATGTCACGCCGTGGTGGGGTTGTCTCGTGGCCTGGTTTTCTGTCCCGCGCCACTTCCTGTTTTACTTTGGAATCCCGGACCTTCCTCGCGTTCCAGGTCACTGGCCCTTCCTCCCGCGTCCTCTATCACCTGCAACCTCGGTGCCCCGATTGTGTCACACCCGCCCCTGATCACTCCCTCGTGTATAAATAGTCCGCGTCTTCCCCTGACTTGTGCTGACGTGTCTGCGTTCCTGCTGCATCGAGGCCCTCACCAGGAGTCTCCACGGCCACAGTTTGTCCTCGATCAAGAGTGATTTTTGGTCGGACTTTTCGCAGCCTTTAGTTCAGAGTTGTTAGTTTTCCTCCTTTGGGAGCGCTTTTTGTTCAGCTTGTTTGGCCAGAAAATTCAGGATTAGGATATTTGAGATAGAGATCAGAGTTTTTTCCTCCTAGAGAGTGATTTTCCGTATCCAGTTTAGCTTCCCTCCCATTGTTTGGTGAAGCGCTCTATGTTTGTTTTCCCTCCCGTGTGCAGTGATTTTTAGCTTCATCCAGTCGGAGCAGATTCAAACGATAGGAGTAGTCAGTAATCAGCCGTTAGCTCCTCGGGAGACGCGTGTAATTTTTATAGCCTTTTTGTTTGTCACTCCAAGAGGAGACGTTTGGCAATAAAACCTGCCTCTGAGCTCACGCTCCGCATCGGAGTCCTCTCTGTGTCCCGGCCTGACACGTAAAGGGCACCGAGAAGCACCGCCACTGCCATAAAGGTGCGGCGTTCAGCGCTTTTTCCGAACCGACTTGTCACGACGGAGGAGTGGCTGGCTGACACTTTCTCAAATATACGGCTCAAACAGTGGATTCGCTGTCTCCGGTAATCCCGGTGGCAGGGTTGCATACGTCACCATGACAGCCTGGTATGCAGACTGGGCGTGCGGTGCTGTGCCTTCTGTGATATCTTCCCACAGGACACTCTTCAGCCAGGTGTCCCAGCCACCGCAAAACGCTCGAACGCCTATTTCGACATCATACACTTCTGAACGAAGACCCCGCTTTTTACCTCGCCTTTATTGGGTAATGATAGTCTACACCTCGCCAAAGAAGGCCGGAAACATGTCCAAAGGCACTATTTGTGTCTGAATCACAGACGGAACGGACCAGAGACATGAAATTGGAGAGCGACTAAAACGATACCGCCTCCCACTTCCAAAATAGCTTGCATATACCTACCAGGTATGTGAGTAAACGAGGGCACGTGATTGTGTGGAAGTAGTTCAGTTTTCAAGTTGCTGGTGTTTGCTAAGTAGTGCTTCCTAAGTATCCGATTCCTCGTCTGATTCTGGCTCAAACAGATAGGGGTCGATGTTTTGGATCACCCTAGGTACCACTTAAATCGGGAAGAAGTAGTGCTGTGCGACATTATGATTTATCATAATGCAGTATGAAAATGTCGACTGTCATACCACCCGGCACTAGCAGAAAGCTGCACGACTCGGTTGTTTGGGAGCGTCAAGTCAAGTGGCAGGACAGGCATCCAATCAGGGCAAAACGTACGCGTGGTTGCCAGATAAGCATGACAGAGCGCCAGACCTGCGCAGAGATGGAACGTGACACCCCCCCCACACCGACAACACGGACATGCATCCGGGCTCCCCCCCAACACCGGAGAACGAGGGCTCCACATCGCCTCTCTCTCTCTAAACATACGCCCCTCAAGCGCGGCGGCTGTGCGGGCGTGCGCGTCCCCTCACCTTGCTCCACGCTGCTGTGCTCTGGCGTGTCGGCCCCTCCTCCTCCTCCTCCTCCTCCTCCTCCTCCTCCTCCTCCCGCCGTGCCGCCCGCCGACGTCTCGCTGAGAGGGTCGCTGCGGTTGACGCTCTCCCGGGAGCCGAAGCGCACGCGGGCGCCGGAGCGCGAGCTGATGTCGGGCGACGTGTCCGACAGTCCCGGGAGGTCCTCGGCCTTGGTGGGCGTCACCGTGAAGCGCACCGACGCCATGGCAACCCGCTCGGGGGGAAAAGTAGAAGGGGAGGGAGGGGAGGGAGGGAGGGAGGGGAGAAGGGAGGGAAGGGGTGGGGGGGGGGGTTGACAAAGGCCTGGGGGGTGGTCGGGGGGCGGTCGGAGACGGACTGGGGCTGGGCTAGGCTGTCTCCCAGCTGATGCTGAGGGGACGGCGGCCTCTGCTACTTGTTCTTTTGCTGCTGCACTTCCCCATTGAAGACGGGCGGTTCACTGCCACCGTGCATGTGAGGGTAAGCCTGCCACGGGCCTCCTTCCGCGCCTGCGGCTCTCTCCGATTCTGTGACGATCGAAGCGTAGATGCCGCGTATCCTTCGGCCTCAAGCGGCAACTCTTACGCGCGCACACAAAGGGGGAGGACGGACGTATCTTTTTGTTTTTAGGCCCGACCGTCCCCTTCCTCCATCAAACTGCGGTGGAACACTTGTCTGCGCTTCCCACGCTGGCTTTTCTTAATGTGGCTCGGGGCGGCAGTCGCACGACGTGTGAAATTTCTCCTCTCTGCTGCTTCTTCGGGCGAGCGGAGCGAGAAAAAAGAAGTGTGTCTGTCGTGCTGAACGGGAACGCGTCTGCTGATTGCACGCGTCGGGGTTCGCAATCAGAGCAGGGACGGCGCGGTGAGAGGGAGTCACACGGAGGGAGAGACACAGAGACAGAGGGGGTGGGGGGGGTGGGGGGGGGGAGAGAAAAAGCTGAAATTAGTCAGACAGCAGGCCCACACGGTCGGTAAGTGACAAAAGGCCCGGTGGCCTCACAGCGAGAGGGCCGCCTCCTGGGGTCCTGGGAAATCTAGTAATGAAACAGTTATTTACCGTCATGTGCAAAATGCTGATACAGAGCGCAGGCACAAAGCTTTAGACTGATTGGAGACGCGAGACCCGTCCAGGGCCTCGGCAGCACTATTAACGTGCAGAGCGGATAAGATAATGCGTGGATGGATAAGTGACTGGCCTACATGATATCTAAACTGCAGGTAGACGAGGTGGGGCGCAAATCTGTGCATGACCTCATCGATTTTCATTCACCCAGGTCATCGTACAATCCTTATGGGCAATCTGAATGCATCGGTTATACCGGGTGTCGTCTGCATAGGACGAAGCCAGGGAATGCACCCCGGACAGGTCACCAAATCTCGTTGCGGTCGGACATTCGTGTAGTGTGGTTTGCTCGCAAAGATGACGGGTTTGACGGTGCCACGAGGCTCGCCCTGTGCCACGGTAAACAAGATCCGCGCGCTGTGGAAAACCCAACGCGCAGCCCTGCAATCTCCAGCCTCGCGGGTTCAAGGTTTGCCCCTTCAACTCCCACCGCCTGCCCTAAAAAAGATCAACAGACGCAGGCCTTCGCCACACCCTCTCGCGCGTTGGAGAGAAACACTGCCGCTCTGGATGTCACACCCCGGATCTCACTCACTTCTCCCGCCGCACAGTCACTTCATATTTTATTTGTGCACTTGAAGGGGAGCGTTGGGCTCTATTTTGACTGCAAACTAGACGAGCTTTGGCGGCTCTGGGGACACTTCGGACGCCTCTGCGAACGAACGCTGCGTGGAACAGTAACCAGCCGCGCTGGGTGGGAGGTGCAAAGTCAACTCTGCTCCCCTGGCATCTCCGTGCAGCACGGCAGGTGGACACGGCCATCTCAGCCCCGTTCATAATTTAATTATTAAAGGAGAGCGGTTCGAACCGGTTGCGCCGGTAGCTGCTGGCTGCTTTCTCTCAGCCTGCATGCAGAGACACGGCACGTTTCCCTCTCCTACTGGGGGGGGAGGGAAGGGAAGGGAAGGGAAGGGAAGGGAGGGGAAGGGGGCACTTCTCACACTCCGACGGAAGGACAGACGGAGGAGGCGAGACATCCCGTCCCTCCTGTTGGACCAGAAACACGCCTCCGCCGTGCTCACAAAGTTCCAGACGCGTGTGGCCGACGCGGCGAGGGGGTTGTGGGGAGGGAGCCCGGGCCCCCAGCGCGGCGGTGCACCGGGCTGGGAAACACCCTGGAGAGGTTATTAGTCTGGAGTCTAGACAAACACGTTCACACCTAGCGGCAGGCTGGGGATCTCTAATGAACCCTGATAGCGCATCTCACGCCTGCGTCAACGCTGCCCGGCTGTGAGCACTACGGACGTTCCTGGAGTTACATGTTACGAGTCTGTCCTGTGATGCCGAGCCGAGGGTGTTCCCCTTCAGATGCTTGACTGCAGACAAGACGCCCGCCTGCCTCCCCCTACTCCTCTCACTCCACGTGCCATTTCAGCAGATTTTCATGCTTACGGTCGATCCTCACGTTTCCACTTTCTGAACACTCGAGCAGTTCACGTTAGAGCGTTGCAGCCGGGCGCGGGACACACTGTCCTCCCCTGACAAGGTCCAGCTGTGGTTTTGTTTTTTTTGTTTCCCGTGTGTTCTATTACAGTCACATTACCGAAATCTCGATGTGTGACCAATAAGGTCCTATGTGGAGCAGTGAATAGGCATAGCATGTGTCATGCTGCGTCCATAAATACCTCTGCATCTCATTCACACTCAATATCCAAGAAGTCACATCCTTCCTACCGGCATAATCGTAATGCATATTTTTTATTTCTGGCATGACCCTTTTTTAGCCCCAAAACAAGGAATCAGAGGGGAGTGTACAGTAAGTGAACATACATAAAACGTGTCACTTCCGTTCAATGCCCACAAATATTTTAAATAAATATACAAGTGACCACCACATCCTTCTTAAAGGCTACATCAGTTGGGTCTAATCATCCATAAATGGCTCCAACGACTGTGATGTGTCACTTCTGTTCAGTCCCATGTAAAATCATCACGCAGTCCCATCACTCTGTCCATCTTAAAACCTGCATAAGTGACACATTCAGCATGATCCTACAGGATTAAACTGATCAGCACATTACTCTCCACCAGTGGAAATCACGACACTCGTTGTGACAGCTGTTTTACATAATGGGCATTCTGGAGTCGCAGTCCGGAGACGGTCTCGGGCTTACCTAGCTTTGTCAGTCGGCACTCACGTTAACTTGGCGGTGATCGATCGGATCCCAGGACGACCGTGAAACCCACGCACGTCTTAACGCCTAGGCGTGGATATAGTTGACGGCAACTTTGAGCAGGGCTTCTCCCGGTGTTGATGCTCGGGCTGCCTCGCCTCCCGTGCAGCCACTCAGCCTCCAATCTAAGCCAATTAAGCCTCCCATAATAATTCTGGCTTGAACCGGTCAGCGAACACCTCCCCGATATTAATACACAGCGCACACTCCGAGGGGGGGCTTTACACTAGTGAAATGACGAGGAAGTGGAGCCTGGATGTGAAGCCCGGGGGAGGTTTTCAGTGAGAAAACAAAAGCAATGCGGCATCGGGCTGGTTCAAACCTGCTGCACACACAGCCGGATAAAATCATACGGACGTGCAGTTTCGCCCGGTGGAGCGAATGGGGAGGCGACTAAGACATTTTCGCCTCCGCTTTTCATTTTAATTGAGATGAGGAGCAGCCGAGGCATCACGCTGGGAGATGTATGTTTTTTTGGGGGGGTTGTTAGCCGCGTTAGCCGGGGCTAGCCACGCCGCTGATTAACTCCGCGGATTCCACAAACACCGACAAATTGTCAACCCTCAAAACACCGCTCAGTAGTCGCATGCAAAGCCCATACCTGGCTCAAATTTCCGTCCTTTCCGCCGTACGGACGTCCCCGGTTACATCTGGGAGGTATTGGCTCATCTCCCAGGTTTTCTCGGCACTTTTGTCCAACCGACCCAACATATAAAGATAAAAAAAAAAAACAAGCGAGTGCGCCTCATTGGCTCCCTCTCGCTTGCCGTCGCTGGTAGGACTACAGGATGTGAGGGAAGTGTAGTCTTTTACAGTAAGGCCCTAAAGCAGGTGATTAGGTCGATTACAACAGATTTCTGCTGCCAGTGACTTACCACCAGCAGTTAAACATATCGCGCTCAGCTTCAACGGTACTTTAATTTCACTACATTGAATTTTACAGTTCTAAAAGCAAATAAAGATACTTCACAAATCCATCTTTTCAAGAGCTAAAGGATTAAATATCCAGGCATAGCAGGAATGCGAATGCAAAATACATAAGACCATGCGTGATGTTGCCGACAGCTTTTGAAGATTTATTACAAGAGTAGAATTTTCACTAGTATATCAGCATAGTATTATATTATGCATTGTCTTTAGAATGCCTGGAGCTTTACAAAGCAGTTTTGAATGCATTTCCAAAAGTAAGCATGAGAAGAATTGTACAGAAATGAGCTCTTAATTTGTTTACAAAACGAGTCTTGATAAAGTGGCTATCTGATGCTCCATGTACAGGCTCAGGCCTCCATGATGCACAGACACACAGGCTTAGTCAATAAAACATTTATTAACTAACCGACGAACTCCAAAAAAAAAATTTTTAAAAATCAACAAATAACATCAAAACATCAGGAAACAAAAAGGTACAAAATAAACTTGACGGTTGGTGACGTGGTGCAAACCAGCCCTTAAATTCGAGCCAGGAGCTTTGGGTCAAACTGGGGACCAGCCATGGCTTGGGGGTCGTGAATGCGTGTTCTGCTTTACAGTTCCATCTTCGCCTCTACCATCCTTGAGCTTTTCTCCTCACCGGGCGCTCACAGGACAGGTCTGGGCTGCTGGGTGAGCAGGAGGCCGAAGCGTTTCTTCACTGTCACCCGGTGCCGGGAGAACTTGTCGTCCGGGGAGAAGCGAGCCGGGTGGGCCGAGGTGGTGCTCGTCCCATCAGGAGTGACCTTCTGTGGTGACAAAGTGGAAGACACAAGAATCTTAGTGAAATTCGGCAGAAAATATACAAATCTACTAGACCTGTACTGAAAAAAAAACACTATTTTTGACCCTCTATTTGAATACTTGAAATTACATGAAACCCAAATCTATAGAAAACCCTTGATTTCGTTTGGTAATGATTTCACAATTCAGTTGGCCTATGTTATCACCAATTTAGTATAAAATTCATACTTATTTGTCATGACAACTTTATTCTCTCTTTACAATGCTGCTGCAAACATGTACATTTCACAATTAATATCTCCATTGAGAAAGCAAACATGCCCATCTCAGTAACTGATTTCATAAATTTAGTTCAAGTTAATGAGCTCAATAGTGTATCAGTATAATAAATATGCTACAAGAGTCTACTTCCCTCATGATGATTATGACATTAGAATGGGTTTGAAATGATCTATGAGATGCATTATTTCATAGTAAAGATGGTCAACTATAGTTTACTTAGCCATATTTGTATATCCCCGAGGCGACATCCATTATAACTTGTTTTCATTCGAAAGGGAATGGACTATTTAAGTTGGAGTACACACATATCGAGTTGAAAAAGTGTAGCTTCCCCCTCGTGTGTTTAAACTGGGATATTACAACACACACACACACACACACACACACACACACACACACACACACACACCTCAGCTTTAGCTGCTAGCTAACACCACATTGTCCACCAATGCTGAAAGGCTAAAACGATCATCCTCTCAGCCATTGCATATTCAATTCAAGTCACTTAATTCATCCCAAAGGTACAAATAAATACACTGCGACAAAGTTAAAGGAAACTATTTCCTAAGTAAATCACGTTAGATGCAGTAACGCTGGGTGTGCAAAATGTAAACAGGACGCTGTGGTTACCTTCAGAGTGTAAACTCTCTCTCCGTTCTCGTTCAGGTAAAACTGCAGAAACATCTCGACGGAGGCGTGCTTTACAAGCGTCAACGGAGTTCTAGTGAGACCTCAAAAGGTTGTCTTTTATCGACAAATCACGCGAGTAGCAGGCGAATCCTCCTCTGGACTCCACGTGTGGCGAAGTTTCTCGGCGAACGCAGCAGCGCGGCGGATATCCGGTTTTGAATCCCCGCACGGCATTCTGGGAAATTGAGTCTTGTGATTACACCTCGAGAAATCCAAGGGACAGTCTCCAAGTCATATATAAAAATTGATAAACGGAAGTACAAACATATGAAAAAAATGTCATAGATTTCCGGTTGAATTTCTAATCTATTGACGTAGACAAGATTCAAATGTCGGTTGCTTTAACCACGTACAGCTAATAACCTATGTTAATTAGGACACAGACCGCGAAATATACAAATATTGTAAAATAACTCATGCAAGTGATTAAACTGTGGATTAAATGTTTGATGCTATGAGGTTTGGAATGTTTATAGTCACAGAACCTTTGGCCAGAAGAAAACAAATCATCCTGAATCCGGTTTACTTTTAAATGAAAGAGCAGGTGAAAACAGCCTGAAGTTGACACTGTTGATGATTATTGCTCTCCCACCAAACAGGTAGGCTCTGATGATCTACTGATTTTTATGATGTGTACAATTAGCCACCTCATTTATTTGCACTGTCAGTTTGATCACCCTAGTGTTGAAAAGACACACTTGGATATTTGCAACATGATGAAATTTGAAATGATATGATACAATGCAATGTGATGTGATGTGATACGATATGGTATGGTGCAAAAAAAATAGAAAGATCTGTATCAATCTCCACAAATATGAGTTGGGCCACAAAGTTGAGCAGTCATTAGCATTGTCATGTCAGCAAGAGGCTTGTCATGTCAGGCTTGTCAAATCCTGGAGTTATCATGTTCTCACTATGTCTGTATGGAATGGGTGCTGTTCACTGGAGAGTACAAAAAATGTAAAGGCGGAGCAATCCTCAGAAATATGATAAGATAGGTTAGACAGGTTAAGATGAGATAAAATAAGATAAGATTATATCAGATCAGATGAGATAGACCAAGTCTCTAAATCAACAGCTTTGTCACCCCACTGTAAGAAGGTTCCTGGCTCAACTGCCTGCTGGACTGCATGTTTTCCTGTGTGGAGTTTGAATGTTTAGGCCAACGGTAGACTCTAAAATTAGTGTGAGAATGAAGGGTGTGTTCTGAGGCTTGAGTCTATGTCTGCTGGAGACAGGTACGAGCAGATTCCTGCGACACCTTCAAGTACAGAACAGGCGAGATAATGGATGGATGGATACCGAGTTAACTGCTTGTGTTTGTTTTGAAGGCCTGTCTGCTGTTTTGGAGGTTGGACTTTTTCACTTTGCGTCTTCATTGTACATTACGATCTTGTTTTCTCATTTTCAAGATGGATCCACAGCTGCCTGAGACAATCCCAACATCTTCTGCGAATAGGTCATCCCCACAAAAAGAATCCCATGCCCCATCCCTTCAGATGAGTCCTGGAAACAACACCCGGGCCCAACCGTCACAGTGTGGCCATGCCAAGCAAGAAGGAGCCTCACACAGCTCCAGCACAAGACAAGACGTGCAGCCACAAACAAACCAAGTTCCAACAAACCTCCAATGTGCTGAGACCCAGCCCATATTGCCACCTCTTTTCCCAAAGCTTGCGTGCACGCTGTGCCCTCTCCCTACCCCAGACCTCTGCTGGCTTGACGTCAGCCCCATGTTTCTCCCTTTCAACAATCCACTGAGCTGTTGCTATAGCCTGTGTACACCTCCTCCCTCCATGCTCCTGGTTCCCAACGTCTGCTGGAGCAGGGACACACATGGCAGATGTTGTGTGTCCTCACGTAACAGATGTTGTGCGTCTCCATCTTCAGTGCACGTCCAACAGCCATGCAGTCATGACATGTACGAGATTTACCCCGCAGCAGAGAATATGATAGCAGAATTAGAAACAGAAATGATTTTTTTTTGTGATACTGTGTCCAATCTCAGGGTCTCGACAGGAGCAGGCCAGCAGGCCAATGGGCAGTTAGGTGTGATGCCAGGGTCAACGATGTTATGGACAGAGCAGAGGGAGGCCAAGTCTGGAGGTCAGAGATTGAGGGTCATCAAATAGACATCAGAATGAGAGCATCTCTTCCCCTACCTTGCAGTCACTACAGACAGATCTTATTTCTTCTTTTACCCACCCATCTCCTTCTGTTTTTACATCTTGAAGGGGACCTTTTACAGTCTTTTAACAGTGTGGTCCCAGTCAAAGGTGTATGGCAGGTCCAAAAACATCACCAGTCTCTCATGCGTATATAAAATTTGTCAAAAAAAAAGCAATTAACCTGAGCAGAGACAGAATAGGACGCAAAATATGAGTGTCCCCGCATATCCAAAATAGTTTGCATGTACCCAGGTCTGTTTACTTGATGGGTATATGCAAAGTCAGTATACACAAGTCCACAGGGGTTGCATCATACCAACTGAAGAGATCCCCTGGTCCCCTGACTGCTGAAATAAAGATCACAACACAACACCATCACCACCCTAGCGGGGTTTGTCATGATATTTGCCGCAGTTCCCCTTGGGATGAGCTCTAATAGCTTTGGTGACTCCTGGTCTTTGTCATGTAGCTCCATCATCTGGTCCATGTTCAGGTTGTCCAAATATTGGCACGCATTCTCATTATTTGCCCATGTAAACTACTGTTACAGCCCACATCTTTTCCCAGGTGTACTTACTGTCATTTTTCATAGTGGTGGGAAAGAACACACCTGGTCAGGACAATCTACAAGCAAACAGCACAGATGATGAAGAAACAAGTCCCACAGTTTCTTCCAAACCCGTGACCTGTTTGGATGAAGAATCACTGGCTGAACTCTCTTTTGAGGGCTTTGAGGACTTCTTTGCCATGGTGGACTTACTCAGCCAAAAGGTCCCCATCTATATATGTTATTTAAGTTAGGACATTCTAGCAGTTACATACATACAAAAGGATTTAGCACAAATTACCTATGACTATGTATCTCAACTGATGCATTCAAAGTTCCAAAATCATTTAATTGAAATGGCTAATATTTCAGTAATATTTCAGTGTGTGTGCCAATGTGTGTTTGTTTTGTTGAACTAAGCTGCTATTGACAGTGAAATGTTTCTCACCCTGTGCAGACTCAGGAGAGGGAGAGAGATGAGGAGAATGATGCTGAAGATAACCGCCCTTTATCCCAGTGTCTGGACCAAGTGTGCAATGATGAGGTTCTCCTCAATATTGTAAGTCATGTCATCACAAAAACAAAAACATTCTTTGGTTTTGAGCAGACTTACTTACTTCCATTGTGTTTCATCCTGGATGAGGAATAGCACAACAATACTGTTAAGTGGTCTATAGCAACCTCAGTCAAGCTACTTTGGTTGGTTTGTGTTGTTTCTCTCGTAGCTGCAGTCAACAGAAGGCAGTGGGTTCAGGGATTACATCCTTGCAGACCCTGTTGCACAGGAATATCATGACCAACAGGTAAAAAGACAGATTTCAGAGACATTGTTGAAAGTCATGTTTGAAGCCTGAAGTGAAATACTCTTAGGTTCATGGAATTTGAAAAGACAGGAGTATTTCTCAGGCAAGGAGGCATCCATGAAATCATATTTCGGAGCTAATCAGGATAGCTAGTCAGGATATATGGGCTCTCTACAATCACTGCATATGTATTTGAAATGAAGGCACAAGTCATATATTTAAAATAAAAAAGAGACCAAGTGAGGGCCTAGGAGACAGACACTACGAAATAGACAGACACTACTCCCGAGAGCAATAAGGACAAAAGATACGTCACGATGGTCAAGACAGCCGATGCTGAAGTACACCCCAGTCTATGGTGCGCCTACAGATTGCTAAAGCTAGCCAGGTGTAAATAGAAATTGGCGGGAAACTGAACATAAACAGTAAGTGAGCTAATGGAGGTGGGATTAGGCACAAATGGCAACAGAAAATTAAAACACAGCAGCCACCAGGATGTCCACCAGGGGGAAGCATATCAAAAGAGTCCATCATGATGAAACCCTACCATGAAAAAGTAAACAAAGTAAAATGAGAAAAGCCTTGGCCAAGTCTTATGATGTTTGGATCCAGCCTCTTCTAGAGGATACAATCACTTGGCAGTTTTTTTTCAGAACAAAGAGAACATAGAGCTTGAAAGTCCACATTTTCTCTTCAGGTAAGTCAATTAAGTAATCTTTCCTCTTTTCTACTTCTGTCTCATCAGTTTTCTGAAGAGCTCCCGCAGCAACTTCTACAGTCTACAGATGACCAAATTCATCAAGAGGCCAGTGAAGGAGTTCAGTTTAAAATGTGTGAGGAAAATCTCACTTTAGCACCCATCAACGAGGGAGAAGTCCAATTAACAGAAACATGGAGTTTTTACGACTGGAGATCAAAGCCTCACAAGGCAGAGGAGGACGAGGCAACGTGTCCTGCACCTGTCCCAAAACCACGTCCAGAGCAGAAACCTGTGGTAGGTAAGGAGGAGAAGATGCATAGAGAGGGCGAAGAGCATCCGAGCCTCCCATCCAGTCCGAGGAAAAGACACCATGGACAACATCTAGCGCCTGAAGAGAAGGTGATCAAAGAGAACGAAAAAGATGCAACCAGCTGGAGTCCGACAAAAAGGAGGCGGTGGAGGAGGAAAAAATTGGAGAGAAATATAAAGAAAGACCAGGCAAAGGATGAGGACGCAGCGGACTGTAAACCGAGAACGCCCTGCACCAGAAGCAGTACTCTGGCAAAGAACGACAAGATCTCAGAAAGAACAGCCAGACGGGGAACTGTCAGAGGTGGAAGAGGGAACAGAAAAGAAGCCAGAGCGAGTCAAGACGGGACAGGTTTTTGTTGTCAAAGTCAACCACAGTGTATAGAAACGTTAGCTTGTCCAAAACCCTGCCACGCATACCAAGGACAAGGAGAGAAGCAAAACACTCAGCGGAGGAAGGCAGTGAAGATTTCTTAAAAGAATTCAGTTTATTGGTCGATATAAACAAAATTCACACAAACGAGTAAGAAAAACGGACTTCAATAAAATAAACTTTGATTTACAGCATTTTAAAGTCTCTTTCTGCTCTGTCCCCTTTGAGAAAACATTCAGCGCACATTGGAGGGAATTATAAATAAGACATTTTATGGCTTCGTTTTACAGAATCTCAAACACCATTTTAAAAAAGTTACATACTCGTAAACACGGACATACACACTCAACAGTCCTTTAAATTATTTGCTGGTTTTCTTCCACTGGCATGGTTGACTGTGGTACAAACGGTACAGTAATATGGGGTAAAAACACGTTCACGCATCCATTCAACGCACATCACACGCACTCCCCACACACGGGAAAAAAAAAAAAATACAATCCTTCGTCGATACTCGTTCAGTTTGTCCTGTCGGGAGGACGACTTCACAACGCCCT
Source organism: Karalla daura (assembly GCA_029224185.1). Taxonomy (NCBI): domain Eukaryota; kingdom Metazoa; phylum Chordata; class Actinopteri; order Chaetodontiformes; family Leiognathidae; genus Karalla; species Karalla daura. Next base: position 5,345,545 of record CM055210.1, on the reverse strand, counting down.
GTGTAGAAAGTCAGAAGGAAAAACAAACAAAAAAAAACGATCGGAATCACTGGAGCTTCTTGTCGTAGTGTGGGGCCCCGTTGCCGTTGTGCACGTGTCCGTTGTTGTTGACAGCCTTGCCGTTGGCCAGCGGAGAGCCCGCCTCCTCCGGCTGCAGGAACTCGTTGGCCACGCGCTGGTAGGTGGGGTGGCTCGTCAGCACTCGCAGCAGGCAGTCTGGACACAAGCGAGCAGCACCGGGATTAACTCGGAACTCGGAACTTTCTTATTCTGCTCTTGCTCTCGTGTGCGTCTTGAATTTCCCGCCCCAAGTTTAGTGTTATAATAGTGCAGCACAAAAAAAAACTCATGAAACGGAGCATAAACTGCACCAAACTAAGCCAGCCCTGAGAAGATTAACGTCTCCTTCAACGAGTTGTCAAACATTGACGCGTGCACTTGATACAGAGCAGCCAGATGTTAACAATGAGGATTTTTATCCAGAGGGAAACCAGAACGGCTGAATGGCTGTGAGCACGTTTCAGCAGAGATGCTTGATCACGTTTTTAAAAAATGAAACATGTTTGTCAAGAATAAAAAACAGAAAAAAAAGTGTTAAAAATGCTTCATGTTTTTCCCCTCACAAACACAAGCAGGCTTTACTCTGATTGGCTGCCACTCACGAGAACACACATGACCCTTCGTCCCTTGCTATACAACAGAGCTTGGTGACTTCCCTTTTGAGCATACAACAGCTCGTCCCATTGTACATAAGTTACCTTCAATCACATTACATTCGAATAGAGGCTGAGGAGCAGAACGAGCTTCCGGGCCTCTCGTTGGCGTTTAAGTTTGCCGGCGTGCCACTCACCTTCAGAAAGCGGCCCGTGATGGCAGCACGTGGAATACAGCTCGGCAGTGTTGTGCTGGGGGACGCCGAGCAGCGCCCCCACGAGGCCGCGCAGCTCCTCCGCGCCGAGGCTGCCGCGGCCCTCCTTGTCGAACAGCTGGAAAACGGAGACAGCGGCAGGGCCGCAACATTAAAGCCACCCCGGCGACCCTTTGGCAAAATGGCGGCGGCGCACGCGAGCGGCTCTCACCGTGAAGGCCGTGTGAAGAAGAGACTTGAAGCTGACGAACCCCGACAGAGCGGAGACGCTCAAATAGATCTGCCTCAGGTCGACAATGTCGTCCTGGGAAAGGAGAGGGGGATAGAAAACCCTGTCAGAGAATGTCGGTCTCTGTCATCTTTCCATCTTGGTCAACAAACAAAGTGCTTGTACCTTTGAGTAGAGGCCACAGATCGTGGCAGTCGCCTCTTTGTTGGTCAGCCCGAGGAGCGAGCCGAGCTCCTCTGCACTGGCTTTGGACCCCTGAGCTCCTGTCTGACACCTGTCAATCATCCTGTCCAGAGCGGCCTCCACCTCGTGTGCTCGCAGACTTAAAAAAAAAAAAAAAAAAAACGGGAGGGGGTGTGAGAGAGAAAGAGAGAGGGACGGATGGTGAGAAGACATCCCTGCACACATGCTTGATTTACACCGAGGGATGTTCCCTTTAAAGTTACACTTTTATATGAGGAAAAGCATAACTTAAGTGTCTAGCAGTTCAGATGCAATAAGGTTACAGTGAAACAACTGACAACTCAAGAGAAAACTTTGGGTTGAAAACTAGTTTCATTTTATGTCTTAAAGGTCTGATAAACTGTACTCTATGTGATCTTTTCCATCATACAAATATGTCTCTGCATCATCCTTCCTTCAGTCATGGCCGACAAGTCTAACAACCACTGATGTCCAGCAACGATGTCCAGGTCGAAGCTTTCATGAGGGCACGAGTGGTCAAACACCGAATTACAAGCAAAATTCCTTCCTTCCTGAGGAACTTTAAAGATGTCAAACCGCTCCTCGTACCCATTTTTGCGCAGCAGCGACAGGGTTTCCCGTGCAGGCGAGTCCACCGGGAGGGACAGGCCGCCCAGTTTGCTGACGGGAACCCGGCCCTCCATCACGTAGTCCGTGGCTGGAACTCCCAGCGCCCTGCGAGCATGAGCAACAAAGTGCAGCGTGAGAAAGTGAAAACCCAAGCCGGAGGCTTTTAACCCCGTGCGCCAGCGAAACAGGTCCCTGGCGTGCGTTTGGATGTCGACCGAGAGGAAGAGAACACAAAGTGAAAGGTTTAGGGCTTGCCTCCAAAAATCTGTCACTCACTTGGCCATGAGTTTCTGGACATTGTCTGCGTACAGGTTGGGGTCACTCTTCTCCTCCTGGGAGGGATTATAGACTGGCAGGAACTGCGGCACAATAACAAGCCGTTTCAGACACGGTAGCGGCCAAAGGTGGAGCGGGAGGAAGCCGAGCGCTAGGCCCGCGTGTGAGCCGAGCGATGTGATCTTACCTCCACGGTCATGTTGGTGTAGAACTGGGAGGTTGTGTGCCACAGGGCCTCGATCCTACAGGCAAAGAAAGGCCAAGGCCGTGTCACCGAACATCCAGTTCACATCATTCCATGAGGATCACTCTGTGTGGGGTCTGTTTCATTCCCCCGGTATCTGCATAGGTTTTCTCCAGGTAGTCCGGTTTCCTCCCATAGTCCCAAAACATGCATGTTTAGGTCATGTGGAGGCTCTAAATTGCTTACTGTGCATCCGCTGCCTTCTCCCTAAACTTCGTGTAGAAAATGAAAATAGAATCTCAAATCTAAGCTATCCTCCGGAAACTTCTCCAGCCAGATGCTGAGTCACTGAGACTTTGTTTACCTTGTAAAACCAGAGGCTAGCGGGTTGTAGGGCAACCACATTTTCTTTTACCCTGGCCGCAGCGCGACTTCCTGCATGTCGCCACGGCGATCACCCCTGACAATGCTACGAGTGTCAAAGCCGCCACACCTCACGTCGCTGACAGGCCCGGCAGGCCGCAGAAAAACTGGCTCTGGCAGGCAGCGTGGTGTGCTGGTGCATCCTGTACTTGGATCGACCGCACTCGTCATCATGATGTGGTGCACTTTCTGATAAATACCTGACCGATTAGTTCCTGTGATCCAAATAGATAAATAAATAAGTAAAGTGGGAGAGGTTTGAGATGGATGCCAGGTGTGTCCAATACACCCGGTTCTTGTTTTTGCCTCAAATGAAAAGCCAGCTCTGCACTCAGCGGTTGGTTTATTACTAGGTACACAGTGTGATAGAGCCAGTCCAGCTGTAAATCTTCCCTTTGTAGAGGTCATGATGTTTGATTTTTTTGTTCAGACCGAGGCGCTGATTCAACTTTATGATCATTTCGAAGGGGGGGGGGGTTTGTTATCGAACTGTATGGCATTAGAGAGTCTTTTCTGGTCCTTAATGTCAAACTCTGCATCTGTGAGTCTGATGTAATAAGCTGTTGACATAAATAATAATACAGCCCCAAGAAACAGTTGGGGATGGAGGACGAAGGAACTCACCAGGTTGTTCCTTTGTACGTCCAGCGGACAGTATCCTGGGGAAGAGTCATAAACATAAGAGACTAATCAAACAGTGGACACAATACAACAAAGTGTGCGATTCTTTTGTGGCGCGACTGGGTGGAGTTTTCGTTTTTACAGCGTGTGCAGTCCTGGTCACTGGTCAGTGTTTTATGACACATCCCGATAGGGACCAGCATGCAAACATGCTGCGGCTTTACCACAGTATAAAGCGTGCTTGTGAACAGAACTGACAGCCTGATAAAATGCAGACCAGTGCTGCACATGCTGACCTGTTAAAACAGTAAAACGAACAGCATTTCAGTGATAGTTTGAGAAACCGTGGCCGAAAATCTGAGAAATGATTTGACCGCGTAGATCTTATGCTTATTCTGTATCGTACATGAAAGAAGACTTCAAGTCCAAGACTTGAAAAAAGAGATGACACCTTTCTTCAAAGCCCTAAATTTTCCCTTCTTGGACTTGATCTCTTTGCTGCACTTAAAATTCGAGCGCATTCCTTTGTGAGTCAGCCTCGGGTATGAGATTACCTCACGGCTGCGTGTGCTAACCCTGTCATGTTTAGGAACCGGCCCCTCGACCTGACTCACCAGCTCGTTGGGGTAGCGCAGCAGAACAGGTTGGACTGGCACGCCGGCGAGGAAGGCACCTTAGGATGTGTGAATGGAAACAGGAAGAAAACAAAAAACAAAAGGAGAGCGGATTGAGCAAGAGCAGGGTAGAGACTGAAGGGGTGGCTCCGGCCACCAAACCAGTGCTTGCTTTGAACGGGGCTTCGGTTGACACTCATTTCTGTCGAACTACTACTACTTTTAAAGTACAGTATGTCACCTATTCGTGTTACAACCATCCGGTCCACGGGTGCTCTGCCCCATATCCCTCCCACGCGCCACTCATTTCCACATTATTTGCACGAACGTGACAAACTTGCCCGGTGAACAGCAAGAGGGTGCCTGGTCTGAATCCCGGTCAGACCGGGATTCCTGAGACCGTGTTTCACCTCTGTCGCTGCCCACAGGCTCTGGAATAGTCTGTCTAGTAAGAACGAGTCTTGCCCAGCATTGACGGCCCAATCTAAACTTCTTTTAGCCCAGTCTGAACCTCTACCACCATTTGACGCAATTCACTTTTTAATATACATTCTTATTTTGCACTACTGTCTTGATGCAACATGATCTTTGCATGTGATCCCCATGTCTGAGTCATTCTTCTCCAAAACATGCATGTTTTAGGTCAATTTGAAACCTTAATTGCCCCCCCAAGAGTGATGGTATGTGTGTGTGTTGTGTGATTCCCTGCCACACCCTACGTATGCTGGAGATGGGCTCATGGAAAAGCAGGAAACTGCGGCATCAAGGCTAGACGAGGCTGCCCATAACTTACCGGGTTTGAATTTGATCAGAGCGTGGCCGTTGGTCGTGGTTCCCTCGGGAAACACCAACATCTAGTCCGAGGAAATGAAGAAATGTCATCAATGAGTGACCTGCTTAGATACCCGAACTCAATGTTTGAGCTCGTCTGGCTTATTATTACACAATGGAAACGGGTTGTAGATGCCAAAATACACCTTCTGTTCACATGTTAACAGAAATGTGCAAGAGGCCTGAATCGAGATGAATTTTCCAGGAGTTGCACCAGTAAGACAGAAAAGTTCTGTGTTGAACTCTCAGCCCTCAGAAGCTTGCTTTTAAAGGATGTGCAGTTTATACTCTAATTTATCTAGGAAACAATCCCTCACATACTTAGAAATTAGGACCAATTTAGGAACTATGCATGGCTGAACCATCTAAACAGTCTGTGTTTACTCTGTGTTTTCTAGGACATTTTACTTTTTTTCTATCAACTTCCATGATTACAATATTGGCTCCAGGATGCATGGGGTAAAGTGGATTGTTGTCTTCCCATCCACAAACTTTTTCTAATGTTGTTCTGCAGTTTTATTGATATTAACTACGCCATTGACGAGAGATGAGCCGTTTCTACAAGTTTTGCCCTGTTGTTTCTGCAACTTCTGGCTTTTTCCTAAATTGTTCCTGTGATTGGATTAAATGGAAGCAAATGGCCAGTTCTGTAAACAACGCAACAGCCAAGATGGCAGCGGATAGCATCGTTTCTGATTGTCGAGGGACCAATCGTACGTGGCCTTACCTGAGGCCAATATCCGCCGGAGGTCAGCCTCTCCGTGAGCTGCGTCACGGCCCTTTTCCTCGACTCGGGGTCCTTTCTGCTCACGAGCACGGACTGGTTGAACTCCAGCAGAGCTGTGGGGGGAAAAAAAAAACCCCCAACAAAAACAGTCGCACAGGAACAAAAATCAGAACCAGAACCGAGGGAGGAGTCCACAGAGAGGCTGCCAAGAAATCAAGACAGGAAGTGCCAAAGAAGGCAGAGCAGATTAGCAGCCAGGGGAATGAGTCACTTGTTTATCTTTAAACTTCCCCGCATACTTTTATTTTTCCTCAACCCCTTCTACTGCAAATATTAATCCTGGGCTGCTTGCATAACAGGAGGGCTGCATACGGCACTGCGGTCTGCCAGTTAAGAACAAAACTATTCTTCCAAGTCGAGGTCCAGAGCAGATTTGGGGAAGCATTGCACATAGAGCTGGCAGGTTTTGATATAAAGAGAGTCTACATGTCTCTTGGCTCATCTTTAATCAAATTCAGACTCAAATTCAGGACGCCCCTCACCTCCTATGACTGGCAGGCTGGTGTTCTCAGACCGCGACACCACTGTGGCCAGCTCGGTCATGCACAGCACCAGCATGTCCAGGAAGCCGCTGTGAGGTGCCACCACCAGCATCGGCGCCTCCTTCAGGTCCGCACGGCGACCTTTGACCTTCACCCACAGGAAGCCCAGCGAGAAGAAGACCCCTCGGCTCAGCCACAGGATGATGCCGTGGAAGAGCCAGCGGCGCCAGCCCGTCACGGGCCGAGAGCGCTCCTCCTCGGACAGGCCGGCCAAGCGGAGCCGGGCGAGGGGCCACGAGATGAGGAACAGCAGAGCGGCCAGGGTGATGCGCAGGGGGAAAAGGACGCTGCCCAGGATGATGCCCTAGAAATCAGAGAAGGACGGTCAAGCCAAACCGAATGTCAAAGTGCATCCTCTGTAGCTTTCAAGGGGGTCTAAAGGGGGGTAATCAACTCTGGTGCTAAAACATACAGTAAGTTATGGAATACTGGGTTCTGAAAAGCCTCAGATGTTATTTTACAAGCCCTATTCTATATTCTACAGTCCGTTTCTGGACAGATCTGGGACCCTTTCAAGCTCAACTGGCAACCACACGTAGTAAGCTTTCCATTGATAATGATCGTATGACTTTGTTTTCCTTGACAAACAGCCAACATCTGTGGAGTCACTCAACTACTGCCTCAGTCTCGTGTACCGGAATATAGGCAGGTATACGCAAACACCTGTGACGCTCAGATTTTATGTCAATTTCACATTCTGTTAAGAACAGACTTGACATGTCTTGTTTGTATGGGAAGCTACTGTGTGGTGGAGGCACAGGTCAGGGCACAAACCAACATCTTCATCTATAAATCTTCGTCGCTGCTGTGCATCAGAGCAGCAAAAGACAAAAATCATTAAACAAAATGATACCAATGCCCAGCCCTCCAGTTATGCAACTCTGTGGTATGTTGCCAGACTATGTCATGCCTGTCCATGCCTTGGATATTTATGACTCCTCTGTTTTGCTTAGGCACCATAATCACTGTGAAAGAGGTGTTGTTCTCATGAGAAGGCTTGTGTATGGGAAATGCAGGCACACTTTACATGAGGACACACCTTATTATACGAGTTAAGACTTCAGAAATAAAGTACATTTAGCTTACTGACAGTTCTTTGAGAGTTCTGAGTGTTTCCAGGACACACATCACTCTTTGATTAGTTTCAGGTGGCATAATCTGGAGCTCCTTTCAAAATAAGACATCTCTGGCACAGCTGTTTGCCATGTATCCATATTAGATTAGTGAATTACTGTGCCGAAAACACACTCAAAAGTCCCTAACTGTCACTCTCTAAATAAACAAATATGACTTCAATTTATGCGAACATTACCCGGATCCTCTGGGCTCTGGTCAGCTTCACCTCATGAATGAACGGATGTGGATACTCGTAGCTCTCCATTGCGAAACTGAAATAAAATCGACTGTCCAACAAGTAAAAAACAAAAAAATGAAGACGAAGAGTTACCAGGGGCAGAAAAAAATAAAGCTCCTAAAAAGTGCGAGCTGACGAAGTTTTTGATCCGTCTGTGTCCGAGCGTTGTCCAGCTTCTTTTTTATTTTGAAAAGCCGTCGAAGGGTCTCGCGCAGTCCCGACCACCATGTAAAAGAACGACCGCTAAAACCGCGCGCGTGTCGGAGGGCTGAGGAGCGCCCTCCCTCTCCCAAAAAAAAAACAAAAACAAAAACAAAAACGCGACGGTAACCGGCTAGAAGTGACCTCCTGCGGCTCCTCTCCCCTCCACATGTGGAAACACTGGCCATCCTCTTCGTCTTGTAGGCTCTCCTCACCTGTCCCGCCCACTCTCCGCCTGCCAGCCCGGCCCACCGCCCCCCCGGGCCTGGCCTGGCGGGTCCGACTGGTCCCCGAAACCCTACCGAGTATCTGGGAGGGGGGGGGGGGGCATCTATTCTTAACCAAGTGTCGAGATATGCCCACTGTGAAATGACCGAGAATATGCCTAGGTCAACATGTATGTGGTTGGACACGCGTTGGGACTATTGGTGGTGCCTAAATGTCTTAAATGGGATCAAATGACACACATTTTGTTAGAAAAGTCTTTCAAAGCCAACTGGTAAATTTGACTTTCTGCAGACTTCCCCATATATTAATATATACACATCTCTCTACCTACCTACCTACCTACCTACCTACACTTTTTGTTTTCATATTTTTAGTCCAATTCTATTTGAAGACTTGAGCTGATATTAGAAAGGGAAATCCCTCTTTGTCCTGTACACTTCAAGACAGTTGGATGCATGAATTATCGTTATCAAAAAAGGGAACTGGAATGCAAGAAATCTGTCCAATCATTCACCTTTCACACCCACGAATCCCTGACTACAGGTGCAAAAGATCTGCACTTCTGGCCTCTCAGGTTCTCCCTGTGCCCTACCTGCCTGCTTTTGTTCTTCTTCCAGGGTGTTGCTTCTGATACCAACACCAAACACACACCCACCCAGCCGGTAGGCATTAAAAAGGTGGGAGGAGGAGCAGAAGGAGGGAGAAAAAGAGATTAGAGGGCTGAGGAAGGTGCAAAGGAATCAAAAAGTCAAAAAAAATGTCTTAGCTTGTGAAATTTTTTAGACTTGAAATCTACTTCAAATCTACTTCAATATAGTTCCACAATTAGCTGGTAGTTATTACTACATGGACCTTGCATATCATCCAGTGCAATAAATGCAGTGAAAGACGCAAAGCTCCAGCATGTGCAATCCCTACACAATGCAGGGTCGGCTTTTGTCGAATGTTGAACATGAAACCACAGAGCAAAGACTGTGAACACTGGAAATGTTCTTATCAAATATGACTAATGGCGCATTTGCCTTTGAACTCGAAAGCGTTTCATCAACTACTGATGCGAAATGTTGTGCGGTCGTAAAACATCCGAAGCAGACAAATTCCTGCAGATACCTCTGTCACGATTCCAGACTACGATTCCCTTTGAGACAACACAGACGCGTGCCTTCAAACTTTTTCTTTGCCGAGCTGTTTCGCCGCAGTCAGTTTTAAGATGGAGACAGCCGGCTCGTGGCCATCGACATGATAAACGCGGACAAGGAGGCAGCTTTGTTTGGCCAAGCCGACTTGCGGGAGTGACTACAACTGGAAAACCTTTGGCCTATTACAGCGTCGTCACATTCCTGTACTTTCATACCCACTCTAAGAACCGCACACCGCATTTATTTAAAGCAACCTTTTAAACATCTTTTCGTCCGGCACACCGACAGACACGGTCAAACGCGAGGGTTCAGCCAATAAGGATTTATTTTATAGAACATTTCCATAGAGCAAATCAGTATAAATTACAAAGACCTATAAATTAAACGGGTTAGTAAATGGCGCCGACTGCAAGACGTCACAAGCCGAGCAACCAAAACGAATCTAGACATATCAATATGTTACGGCTGTCTCTGGTTTAGGAGCTGAATGTGTATAAACTGTTCTGATGATGTAGATCCCCCCACCCCCCCACCGTGTTGTAAATTCAATACTTCATCTGCGTCGCCTTTAAATCTTTATTAAAAGAATTCCAAAAGGGGAACGACGAAGGTCGTGGTGAAGACATGGAGCAGATTGGTAGGCGGGAGTCTGAAGATTCAGTCGACAAAAAGGCAAAGGAAGCATGTGCACGGGGCGGCTGAGACGGAGGTGGAGAGACGGAGCCGTGGATCCCGGACATCTCGTCTGGCGGACTTGGATGCGTTCCGGACCAGAGCCGCCGCCGCCGCAGATGAGCTGAACGTACAGTATAGAACCTCTGTGAAATATCCGCGTCTGGCCCGTCCCTCCTCACAACACCATGCCTCCACCCAGGATCTCCATCCTCTGTGGAGAAGACACAAAAACGAAAATCGGTGAGCGCTGACATCAGGACTCGGGTCTTATATAATGTTTTGGTTTTTTCTACAAGGAACAGAACATGCGTCCGCCGCAACAATGAAGGAGGAGCCTGGTATGCTGGCGCGTCACTCAACAGAGCCGGGCTGACAGCTGCGTGTAGGTGCAGCGTCTAGGCATGGGCGCAACAATGTGGGTGGGCGTGTCTCGCGGCTCCCTCCGACCTGGGCTGTTAACGCCGCGGCGGCGGGTGTCCTGTCAAATGCACAGCTGGCCGTCTTGTTTGGAAAGTGAGAGCACGGCCGGTGCCACCGCACGCAACCAACGCGGCGGACAGCTCATCTTGTGTGTGAAAACGCAGGCATCTTACGACCGAGCTGGAAACCACGGATGGCATACGTCTATGTGCTGTAATTATTGGGCCTCACCTCCTTTGTACCTTCAAGTCATGCAGCGACAAAAGGCGTCAAGGTACGAAGTCACAAGTACTCAGAGAAAACCCAGGCAGACAAAGGGGAGAACACGCAAACTCAAAACAGCGAGGCCCTCGGTCCGACTGGGGGAGTCAAACCCAGAACCTTGCTGTGAGTTCACAGCGCCATCCGCCAAGACCCCTTACTACGACAGACATGCCTTTAACGGCCAAGTGTCATGTAATAGTTATAGAATGTGCACATTCTGCCCCCTTCTGGCTTAAAATGGCCTTAGCAGCTGGGTTAAAAATGCGTCACGCGTGCGTCCTCCGTTTACCTGAGGGGGTTCTATGAAAGCCAGCCAATCGGACGAGTGCGTTGGGAGCAGACCCATGGACTGACACTTGTAGATGGCCAGCGCCGAGCCCAGGAGGTTACCGATCAGGTAGACGAGGCCCTGCAGCCACTGCTGACTGGAGCTCTCCAGCAGCTTGAAGGCTTGAGTCGCACAAACACACACACACACGCAGACAGACAGACAGAGAAATGAATCAGATGTGACGGACACCGTCCGGCAGAGACGGAGCTAGACGCAAACCGTGCCGTATACTCACTGGCAGACATGGACATGAGCGCCTGGATGGGCCTCCAGGCCATCATGCAGACCATCATGATGGGGAAGATGGAGATGGTGTTGCCAGACATGTACATGATGAACAGGTTCATGGGGATCTGCTTCAGGGGTCCCAGGGCCACGTCCCAGCAGCGCTGCAGAACAAGCATGGGACGGACAAAGGCGTAAAGTGGGCGTCAGGGCTGGATTCCTGAGGATTCCTGCTTCTAGTCTGATTTACAGAAATAATAGGAAGATATCACCACTCACACACACACACACTCATAGAAAAGGTCAGTGCTTCTCAGAAACTCTATTAGGTTCCCTGGAAATCAAGCCATGTATGCCAGATATGAGCCAGATCTGAACATCTGTGCCAGATCTGACTGTTCTATTGTTTCAAGACACCTGGGTGTTGCGGGGAGGCTGCAGATTTCTACTTGGTTAGTGGGGGAGCTTTCCACCCTACTTGCCTTCTCCACCAGGTTCTTGTCTGTCTCTTGGATGCTGGTGTCCGGGACTGGTTTCTCAGAGTAGCCGATGGGATAAACCACGTCTCCCTGTCCGCCCTGCCTGTCGCTACGACTCCTGGGGTGCAGAAACGAAGCAGAGAGTTCGGCCTGTTTCCACTCAGGAGTGACTGTGAGGTTCTCCCGCGAGTGTAGAGGTCCGCTCTGTTCTTATATTTACCTGGTGCTCCCCAGGCTCAGCTCCAGGGCCCACTTCATCCTCCTGGCCCCGCTGCCTCCTCTCGTCGACAGAGCTCCCCCTCCTCCTCCTCCCCCTCCTCCTCCGCCTCCTTGTCTCCCTGGAGACGCCATGGCAACCGGCTGTACTGCTGGACCTCAGAAGCAGGAAGTACCTACACACATCCAAACACAGTAGATTACCCCCTTCTGCCCCAGTCTAAAAACATACATGTTTAACATGCATGTCTTCATGACCCCAGGTGTGAGTGTGAGAGTGAATGGTGTGTGTGTGTGTGTGTGTGTCCTGTGATGACCTGGAGACCTGTCCCAGGATGTATTCCCTGCCTTTAGCAGATCACCAGTGGCTACAAAGCAGGTAAGATCATTTTAAGGATGCATATAGTCAATGTGCAGTTTTGCACTGGGTAGAAAATACTGCTGACACTTCACGTAACTCAAGATCTCAGAAGTGGAAACACCTGTAAAGACGAAAAATCCAAAATGTGCAGACGGCACCGAGTGAATGGGCTTAGCGGGTATTTAAAACACTGATGCATCTGAATGAACAAGATCCGGTGTTTACAATTTAACGAAACCACGAAGACGCAGTCCGACGTTAATTAGTTACAAGGACACAAACAACAGCAATTAAGGGCCCGTTTCGGCCATTGTAATAAAGATAACCTAGTTATCCATATTAGCCCATGACTGGAAAAGTGGCACGGCTTCAGGCCCGATTACACTGCGTTAGACGGAAGCGTTGCCACGAACTGGCCAGCGTTAGAAGGCAGCGTCGAGCCGCCTGGAGCCGTCTAAGTTTCGCCTCACCTCACAGGATCATCCACACGGCTGCTGTCCGCGGCGGGGCACCCTGTTTTTTAAGGCTGGAATGAAAGGAAGGCGAGGAAAGTCGAGCCGCACCACAGTCGACCCCCCGCCACGCAACGCTGACGTAACGACGCTGCGGATGTTGCGCCCGGTCGTTACGTCACACGTTTTCGGTTGTGTGGCTCACGTCGGTTAACCGTTACCGCCGCCACCAGGCCTGGAGTGCGTATCTATTTATTTATGTGAACGTTTTAAGCGTTTTATCGAATTCCATTGAACGTGTTTGAAAAATACAAATAGATTCAGGTAGATGATCTATTCAAAATACAAGGCACCATACAAGGGTTTTCCCATGAAGAATGAAATCCGAAATATAATTAATTTAGTAAGACGTTGCGTTTTTGTTTTTTTTTCAAATGTCGGAACCTTTATATACAGTTGTGGTCGGAACCTAACAACGTGAACGCCACCGGAAGTAAACAAAACTTGGGGCGGAAGAGCTAGCGGCGCTTGTGGCGGCGCAGCGAAAACGTGAAACGGACGTGAAACTGAAATGTTTTCGGGTCACTTCTTCGATAACGTTTCTCAGAGGACGAACAGTCAAGTGCAGCCTCTACTGCTGAACGAATTCAGTGATCACAAAAAACTGTCTTCGAGTACGAAGGGGAGATGGAACGTCCGCGGAAACTTGGGGATTTCGTTTGGAAACTTGAAATAAAGTTACACAGGATCGGTATGAAAAAAAAAAAAAAAAAGACTGAACACAATCAAGGAACGTGCATTTTATGCATAGGACAAATTTGTATTTTATGATAGCACTTTATGTTTTCAATGCATTACCAAGTTAAATTACCAAGAAAATGTATATATAATTATATATAATTAAAAATTGCCAAGTCCCTTTGTTACTCTTCCTTCATCTTGTAATTATAATATTATAATATATTGTTTTCCTCAATTTGCCGCTCTCTGCTCCCCAAGTGCCTCTGAATGAAAGAAAGTTTTCTGAATCTGAAAACGCTCACGCCTTGGCACGCCTTTGCTGTCTGTCATCAGACGCCCCACGGCGAAATGTCTGTGAGGAAGAGGAGGTTCCAGCCGAGGAGCATCTCTACACTCAGCAGAGCTCCTCTAGTCAGGAGCGAGAGCGGCCAGAGCCTCCGCAGGTTGAAGATGGACAGGAGGAGGTCCGGACCAGCCAGGAGGGACCAAAGCAGGAGGCTTCCACTAAGGGTGAAAATGACCACCGTGAGCCAAAGCTGAGAAGTTTGGCTTTGCACCTTCATTGCATGGCAAAAAAAAAAAGAACAGGCAGTGAAACTGAGTTTGTAAAGAAAATCATCATTGATGTGTTAGACATGTTGTATCCAGAAAATGGGTTAGGGTTAGGGTTAGGGCAACCCTGTAGTAGAATATACTTATTTGTCCCACAATGGGGAAATTTCAGATACTTCATCCACCAAACTCTGTAACACCTCAGCTGGGTGAGGGAGGATCCTCTCATCTTTTCCTTAACTTATTTATTGTTTCTAAAATGTCAACATGGCTACAGCTTGATGCCCTTCGAACAGTGCTAATGCTTAACTTTTGCTCTGTCATCAGACCTTCCACAGCAACAAGTCGGTGAGGAGAAGGAGCAGGAGGTTCCTGCTGAGCAGCATCTTTGTATTCAGGAAAGCTCCTCTAGTCAGGGCCGAGAGCATGGGGAGCCTCCACAGGTCAGAGAGGAGCAGCAGGAGATCTGGACCAGCCAGGAGGAACCAAAACAGGAGACCGATTGCTTCATCCTGGCTCCTCCTATTGATGACCAGAATGTAACAGAGCTGCAAAGCCTGGCCTGGCTTCTCTCATTCAACTGTGACACGGCAGAGAGTCAAGGGCAGAGAGGAGCTGGGCTTTACCCCAGTCTTCAGGAACACCGTTCCGAGGTGTCAGAGATTTACAGCGGCGCCACAGCTCCGTTTAGTCAATCGTCAGTGCTGAGCAGTCAAACAGACACTCCAGAGAGGCAGCACCAGTGCATGACCTGTGGGAAGAGCTTCAAGGACGCGCGGGGCTTAAAAAGGCACTTTCTAACCCACATTAATCTGTTCTCTTGTGAAATATGCGGGAAAGAGTTCAAGTCTGATAAAGGCTTGAAACGCCACATGAGAACCCACGGCAGCGAAAGTCAGTTATTACAGCCACTGGCCCACACATGGGAGAGACCACCGGAGGAGGAGGAGGACGATGACGACGTCTGGACCAGCCTGCTGGGACAACAACAGGACACCGATGCCTTTGTTCTGATTCCCACCAACCTCGGGGAAAATGACCACAGTGAGCCTGGGCTCTTCTCACTGAACCCTCCTTTAGCCGAGAGTCAACATCAGGAAGAAGGTGTGTCTTTGAGAACTGTGACATGTCACAGAAAGAGAGAAAGTCTTTTGTCTGTAAGGTTTTTGGCTGGAAAGTGTCTGTGTAAAACACATGGGTGTAAAACAGTGCTCTTGCTAGACCTGTGGGGTAGAGTTGGACTGTGGTGGTCATGAAAATGGTTTTTCTCTCTAAAAAAGGTAATGCAAAATAGTATTCTGTGACCGAGAAGTAGGAAGACAAACATTTTCCCCATTAGAAAGTTCCATCCTGACCGCCAGTCATTGTGACCACCTGTTCTTTTCTGCTTTGTTCTCTGTTGTCAGAGTTCCCACAGCAACAAGTCGGTGAGGAGGAGGAGGGGGAGGAGATGGAGGTGCCTGCTGAGCAGCATCTCTATCCTCAGGAGAGCTCCTCAGGTCAGGACCAAGAGCAGCCAGAGCCTCCACAGGTTCAAGTTGAACATAAGGATGTCTGGACCAGCCCGATGGGACTTAAGCAGGAGCCCGAAGCCTGTCTCCTGACTCCCAGTATTGGAGGAGAGGACCACGGCGAACCGGAACAGGAAAGTCACCCCATGGTCCTGTCGCTCAACACCGACGCAGCTCAGAGTCAAGACCACAGAGAGGAAGAGCAGTGTCGTCTGAGGCGATGGCTCTTGTCGAGAACGTTCTTCGACTGCGACGTGTGCGGGAAGAGCTTCCACGGCGAGTCCAGGCTGAATGTGCACGCGAGCGTCCACAAGGACGGCGGCCAGGCGGAGATCGTCGCGAGGAAGAAGCCGTATTTCTGTAAGTGGTGTGGGAGGGAATTCAGTCGGAAAGGCCACTTCCGGAAGCACAGAGGGACGCACAGGGTGGTCAGGAAGCACTACGTTTGCACGCTCTGTCCGAGGCGCTTCAGCGAGTCGGCAGAAATGGAAACGCACTTGCTGAGCCACCGCGAGCAGAGGCCGCACGTTTGCCAAGTGTGCGGCAAAGATTTCGAGGAAAGACCCGCTCTGGCCGGCCACGTGAGGAGCAGCCACGGCGAGGAGCCGGTCTCTTCGCGCGGCCCGGGTCTCTACGACGCGTTTAAGTTCGCGTACCGGGTTCACGTCGCCTCCCACTAGGGGAAAGATGTAGAAGTGGCCAGAGAATGTTCAGAACCAAATGTTCTCGTTCTAAGATGTCCTCTGAGACATAACACGGTTCTTTGTTCATGTGTGAGAGTATGTTTAAGAGTAATAAAGTTTTAAGTCACATGTCTGAGCATCTTGGACTCATTTTTTGACTCCTCCCTGAAACCCGTGGTCTGTGGACTTGTAGCAGGAAACATAGCTTAAGTGCCATTATTACTTGAACTCTACTGTGAATTAATCACAGTATTAACAGTGGAAGCAGTGAGTTGAATTGTGGGAGTATTATCATTAACATAATACTTAATATCTATGTTCTTGTGTTTGATAGAATGCTTAATGTAAGAACTAAATAAAGTCAAATAGTTTTCCTTTTTGCAAAAATCTCAGTTTTTCGGATACATATTGTGAATGATTTTTTAGTGGCCTTCTTTCACCTTATTTGATATCTGATATTTATTGGGTACCAAAATGGTACCATGCAACAAGTAATGTCCCATGTGGAAAAACAAAATAACTACCATAGCACACTGGTACCATGCAGTGGAAGAGGAGGCATTGCAGAGTTCACTTGATCTCTTGAAACAACGAGGACCTGGTCAGGTTGGAGAGCTTCCACCTTCAAAGTCTTTTTATAGAACCATCATCCCCTCCTTCAAAACACACCATCACCATACCTGCTTTCGATGGGTCCCCTGAGAAACCACTGGGGCATGGTGCCCCACAGCATGCGTTCATTCACTCATTCCATTATCTCTGCTCACTTATCTTATCTCCTTTGTACACTATAGTGTGTGTGTGTGTGTGTGTGTGTGTGTGTGTGTGTACCTGTGTTTTGTAACTGGCCCATGTCTCCCCCGAGCAGCCAGGCTGTCATCGTTAATGAGAAGTTGTTCTCACCTGACTTACCTGTGAATGACGGTGAAATAAGATCTAAATGAAGAGTGAAGCTCAGATGTGTGTGAGGGGCTTGAGGTAGAGCGGCTGCTCCTGGTATCATGGCATTACATTACCATGGATAATTCTGTCAGTGCACTCCTGTCTTTGTGTTCTCCATGAGCTGAATGTAACGCATATAAATCTAATGCTGATGAGAGAGTAATAATAACTTGTTGACCTCATGACCGTCAACATCGGAATGATTGTTGTCGATATACAGACCCCGACGTGGTGATGAGAATTCAAACCCACATGTGAACGCACAATTTTCGCTTTTCTTTTTAATCCAAGATGTTGGAACAACTCTCAGTTCAAACCAACAAAAACGAAACAGAACTAGGCATCGCAGGAGATGAAAAGGTGAACCGATCCTTCGAGGGGCCGGCTCACAAAAAAAAAAAAGAAAAAGCACAGCTCTGTTTTGGCTGAGTTAAATTGCTAATACTGCTATACGATTTCGCAGCACATTCATTTCAAACCACCAGCCTCGGAAATATGTGGCCTCTCGGTCAGTTTGCTGAGTCCTGCAGAACTTCGGCTTTCGTGGAAACGGTAACGGCCACCTTCTTTGAGGTCTCCCGGCTCCCAGCTGTATGAGAGTCGAGGAGGATGAGCCTGGGTTCGCCTTTCAGTTCTGCTTCACTGTGGTCATTTTCACCACTTGTGAATGTCCGGACAAAGGTGTCAGTCCTCTCCTTCTACTGCTACTCCTTGCTGTTGGAGCTCTGACAACAGAACAAAGGAAAAGCATGAGTGCCGGAAATTTCCAGTCACACCTTCTAGTTGTCACGGGTCCAGGAAGAGAGAATGTGAAAATACAAAATCAAGCATAGTTTCTGTCTCCTTTGGGAACTGAAAAAAAACCCCGTCCTTTTCCCAAATCTTTGCTGTTGGAAGCACATTACGATACTTTGGTTTGTTCCATCTTTTACATGCAGTTTTTAGTCTCAACACAGGGTGGAGCAAAACACCAGAAAAGGCCCGTTTTGAGGTCAGTCAATTCAAGAGTCACTGCACTGAAAGATAAAGTTGGGGCATAAGTTTTTCCATTTGCCCAGAGCATGTGTCCGAAAGAATTTGCCCAGTCAGTGGCTAAAATAAAAAACAGCTTCTATTGGATAGATCTATATGTTTTCTATCACACCATGTGTCTGTCCGCTTCTGTGAGCCCTGTCAGTGCTATCACAGGGCTAGAAGTGACTCACCTCTACATGTTTTGCACTTTCCTGAAATGCAATAACTCCTTGCCCGAACATAGTGGAAACATATGACGTCTTACCCTCAGTGCATGTTCTTCATGTGACTGATCAACGTCCATTTCACCCGGAAGCCCTTCCCGCATATTTGGCACGCGTGCGGGTTGTCCCCCGTGTGGACCAGCGAGTGCCTCTTGAGCTGCGGCAGCTGCGTGAAGCCCCTCTGGCACACCTGGCAGACGTAGGGCTTCTCGCCCGTGTGGACCCGCGTGTGCAGCTTCAGGCTGTCGCCCGTCCTGAACTCCTTGCCGCACGTTTGGCAGGGGAAGGGCTTCTCGCCGGTGTGCAGCAGGAGGTGCCTCTTCAGAATGTGGTTGTACTTGAAGGTCTTCCCGCAGGTCTTGCACTGGTGCAGCTTCTCCACGCTGTGGACCTTCATGTGCGCCTTCATGCCGTGCAGGCGCTTGAACCTCTTCCCGCAGGTCTTGCACTGGTGCTGTTTCTCCTCCGTGTGGCTTACCATGTGCCTGTTCAGCAGATACGAAAAGCTGTAGCTCTTCCCGCAGACCCCGCACGGGTGGGACTTGTCGCCGGTCTGGATCGCTGCCTGGTCGTCAGGCACAGACGATAAGTCCCCCTCCTTGTGTGTTTCCGCATGCACGTTTGATCTGGACTCATGGTTAGAACTCGATTTGAGAGGCTTTCTACGAGTCGTGGATTTGCGGGAAATCTGTGACAAATCAGAGTTGCGTCCTTCGTGCAAGAGGAAGAAGAGCCTGGGCTCACTTTCCTGCTCTGGTTCACTCTGGTCATTTTCACCATTAGCAAGAGCCGGAATGAAGGCCTCAGTCCCCGGCTTTAGTTCCTCCAGGCTGGTCCAGACCTCCTGTTCCACTTGAACCTGTGGAAGCTCTGGATGCTCAGCAGGAATCTCCTCCTCCTGCTCACAGACTTGTAGCTGTGGAGGCTCTGGCTGCTCTTGGTCCTGACTCAAAGAGCTCCCCTGAATGAAACAATGCTGCTCAGCAGGAATCTCCTCCTCTTCCTTGCAGACTTGTTGCTGTGGGAGCTCTGAAAGCTTTTGGTCCTGACTAGAGGAGCTCTCCTGAATGAAACAATGCTGCTCAGTTGGAACCACCACCTCCTCACAGACTTGTTGTTGTGGGAGCTCTGATGACAGAGAACAAAAGCAAAATGTCAGTACTTTTACTTTGAAGAAAATGACAAACACAGCAAATACAACAGAATGGTACGGATACTTGTATATAGAATGAAGAGGAATGGTGCCAGTGTTTCCAATACGGAGCTATGGTGGTGCTCAGGACAAAACTGTCTCAGAGACACAGTTGTCAAGCTTGACCAACAGAGGTTAAACTGTAAAAGTATTCTGAGACTAATCTGAGAGATGAGTTGGAGTCTCCAACCATCCCATAAATTTGTCTCATCTATTTATGGTTCGCGAAAGTCCGGCAGCCACGCACAGTTTGTCCAAGTGGTGTTGCCGTAGCCGTCCCGAGATCGGATAGCGACCCAATGGCGACGATGTAGTATGGAGCATTTACTGTAAACAAAGAGGGTTACCCCATCTGTTGTTCACATACACAATCAGCCCCCCACCTTTCTTCTTTCTGCCATCTCTGGCGGTTCCTACTATACTGAGATCACACTGAATTTATCTGGTTGTGTGAAAATATTGAGTATAAATTACAAACCTATCCTGTATAACTGTATTTCAGGCTTCCGAGAGAGATCCAGAAGTTTACGCTGACGGCTGATCTCCTCTTCGTACGCGACGATTGTTTTTACAACAACTCCGAATATTTCTTCAGCAGCAGCACTTAGCCTCTCGCTGAGAAACTGCCTCAGAAACTCCACCGAAGACATTTTAATCTGAAGCTGCGCCGTGCCAAACACCACAGGTCCTTGTGGTCAGTTCTCGATCCGTACTGCGCACGCGGGACTGCGGCTTCGTCATCAAAGCGGGTCGGAAGTAGTGCTGGGCGGTTCAGGACTCATCCGGGTTAATCACCCGGATCCTTTAAATGACTCATGAGTCATGAATCCGAGGTCTCCATTGAACCGGATCCGCCGGGTCCTAACCGACAGTAATGAGTGGATCCACTGGTTAAACACACCTGTGTCTGTAACAGATCCCGGTGCATTAATACGGATCCGGCGAGACCTGAGTCCAAAACCGCTAACCGACACTAACCCGGATCCGTGCGGATCCGGCGAATCCTGAGTCCCGATCCGCTAACCGACACTAACCCGGATCCGTGCGGATCCGGCGAATCCTGAGTCCCTAACCGTAACCGACAATAATGAGTGGATCCACCGGTTAAACACACCCGGATCTGTAAGGAGAGGGGATCCAGAGTCACACCAGGCGTAGCGCATGCACGCACATGAGTTCAATAAATTCGTTTTATATGTGCCTATCCACGAAAGATTTTATTTTATCCACGGAAGACATCATGTGATGTTAATGTTTTTGTCTGTGCTCGAAATGCAGGGAAAGTAGCCTACTGCATGATTTAGAAGCAATTTTCAGACAATATAGTGTTAGGGCAATGCACAGATAATTACATTTGGTGGTGATCCGGGAACATTAATAATTAGTAATAGTTTGTTTACTTATTTATTCTTATTCTCGGTTGCATTTTGCGATTTTGCTGTTATGCCTATGTTTAAGTTTTGTATTATTTTTGGTGTGTTTAAATAAACATTTCTCTTGTTTTTAACCTTAGTTTTATTTAAAAGTGATTCATTCCGATCACAAGGCACGTTACTTAAAAGTGATTCATTCCGATCACAAGGCACGTTACTTTCTATTACTTGGTAATACTGACTCAAGTGACTCAAGTGACTCGCAGATCCGGATCAGTTCAGTGAGTGACTCAGAGGGATCCGAATCCTTAAAAGGATCCGAGTTTTACAGCTCTAGCTGATGGTAGGACGAAAATTTGACCGACCCTCAAGATATGACGTAACGTGTTGTGCGCATGCGCAGTAGGCAGGAACGATTGATTTACAGAACAGGCGGCCTAATCAGGACTGTCCCCGGAAATATCACCCAAAAATATTGCTCGTCCTCCTCTTTTGTGCTGCTCATCTCCAGGACTTTTCCTTGAAACGTTGACAAATACACTTTCTCACAGGATCGCGCTCAGACTGCGAAATGTTGTCATTGGTTGCTTAGCAACCCAGCCGCCTTGCCGCGCTGCCGCCGTACCGCGGTCAGTGTGACGTCGTGGCTGCATGGGCGCTTGTCGATTTTCACATTAAAGGTCTTTTTGCAGTTTTTGCAATGAAGTAAAAGAAAAATGGTATAATTCTGACTTTCAGATACAGGACATGAGTACCTTTGCTTTACAAACAGTTACTAGTTTATGAGAAGTGGCTGTGAATGCGGTTATTCTGAATGAGTTATGCAAAGGAATCTTATTTAGATTTTAATTTGGAAAACAACAATTTCCGGCCTAAACAAAGCCTTTGAAAAAAAGCCTTTGAAGAAGATGATGGGTTGAGAGTGGAACACGTCCCAAACAATGTAAGAGGGCCACACTCCAGGGCTGCAGCGTACTCCAGCAGCACGTGAACAACATCTTAGACTTAGACGTTTTAAAAATTAATTATTAATACAATTATTTGTATCCATATTCAAATCCGTATTTACATTCATATATAAACCGCAATGGATCAACGCCAAATACTTTCAGATTCCTTACATGAAAATCCTTTAGAAAGAAAGAAAGCAATTTCAATGAGGTACAAAATGTGTAAGGAACTGGGTGAAGGCAGTTTCGGAAGGGTTTTTGAATGCACTGACACTACCACCAATGAGAAAGTGGCCATGAAGGTCTTCGACAAAAGGGCAAAATTGTATGGTAAAAGAGAGGTGAAAATGCTCCGGAAAATCCGAAAGCTCAATGCAGACGAGAGTAACTTGGTCACTTTTATTGATCATTTTACAAAAGCAGGAAAAGTTTGCATAGTTTTTGAAAAGCTGCATATGAGTCTTTACGACTTTATGATTGAATGTGATAAACCTTGGCGTTTGCCTGAGATAAGACAAATAACTCAGCAGTTGCTGGTGGCTTTGGACGCCCTCAAGAGTATTAATATTGTCCATTGCGACTTAAAACTAGACAACGTAATGCTGGTCAACCATGCGGCACAGCCCTACAGGGTAAAACTGATAGATTTTGGATTGGCTACTACAAATATGGACCTCGTCTGTGGTGACAGCGTTCAGGTTCTTGGTTTCAGGGCCCCAGAGGTTCTTCTGGGCCTCCCGATGAGTGAGGCAATAGATATGTGGGGACTCGCTTGTATTGTGAGTACTATGTACCTGGGCACTGAACTGTTTCCAGTATATTCTGAATATGAAAACATTAAGGCCATCATACAATTAATGGGCAACATTGATGATAAACTTCTGGACAAAGGAGTTCATACTAAATTATACTTTAAAAAAACCCGCTTAACTCGTAAATGGAGGCTGAGGTCCCACTGGAACGGACCATGTCTTTACAAGGTAAGCGGTATCGATGAACTTCCAACGAGACGCAAAATGAGAATTAATGTCAGGAACCAGAAGGAAGAACAAGCCTTAGTGAGCCTCCTCAAAAGCATGCTTGAAGTAGATCCTAATAAAAGAATCACCCCCAGTGAAGCTTTACAGCATGAATTCATCACCCAGAAACCCTGTCATAGTGAAACGAACAAAACTACAACATCAAAATTTCAAATTATGAACATTGTAGATCTTCACCCCAAAGAAAGCCCAATGACCAGTGATGACTCAACTTTGAGTTCATCAGGTGGTTCAGAAACCGTCGCAGAGGAGGAATCATCGTCAGTGGAGACAGGTGAACCACCCTTGAATCTGACCCTCCACCGTACTATAACTATAAAGCTTAGACCTAAAGAAAAGTTGTATTCATCAATAGATACGTATGTCACATCAGAAGAGTTTATTGGGTCCCAATATAGACATGCCTTCGGGATGAGTGCGGACCCTTTCGTTGGTCATGTTTCTCAAACAGGGCCAGATGATGAAGATGGTGTGGATCTGCAAATGAATCCAGTGAGCAACAACCCCAGTGAGCCCCCAAAACACTCTTCAACTAGCAAGGTCATTTTAGTAAAACCAGCCCCTATCACACATGAAAATGTTGACCTGGAACCAACAATTATAAAAAGGACCAGTGAAGCTTCAGAGAAAAACTCCTACTTTAAGGAGACTTACACTGTTGAATCCTGTGTTGAAACAGGAGCACTTCCAACTGTCTCAATGAATCACATTGGCATTTTAGTGAAACCAGCCCCTATCATCCATAAAAATATTGACCTGAAACGAACAATTATAATCAGGACCCGTGAAGACTCACAGAGGACCTCCTGCGATGCTGAGACTTTAACTGATGAATCCTGTGTTGAAACAGAGGCAGCACCTCCTGTTGTCACTGATCAGCACTCAGAGGAAACGTGTGATGATGAACCTTCCTGCCATGTTGAGGTCCAACCTAAACAGAGGCAGCGTGAGGAGACCTCCACTTTCTTCAGCAGCGTTTGCAAACATGTGAAATGCTGCACAACAGATTCAACCGCAGTGGATTTCAGCAGCAGCAGCTCCCCCCACGAGGCCACAAGGCACCGCTTCAAAAACAAAGTAGACTTTGAGAGAAACCCTGTCAGTGATAGTCAACAAAAACCAGAGCGCTGGAACACATGTGACGATGCTCTGATAAAAAACTTCAACTGTGCAACAACTCCCGCCAACAAACCTGGTATAATAACAAATGACAAACCCGACATCAAACAGCAGCCGAGGCAGAAATGGTGGAAGAGGTCCTGGAACCGCTTCACCAGAATGTTTAGATCTAATAGAGTTACAGTTGTAACGTAGTGAGTGAGTTAAAAAAACACACCTTTACGGGTTTACTCCGGGCGATCCGGTTTCCTCCTATATGGCTGTGTCATCACAGACCAATGAAAAAAAAGCACACATGAAGATAATTTTAAAAGGTATTTTCTGGAAGAGAGAGTTGACAGTGGTTGATTGTCTGAATATCTTGGTATAAATTAGAACACCGTGGTCAGGTCAACTGAACATATTAACTCCAACCATAACATGACTGGTACTAAGAAACACCTCCAGTTGCATTTATTGATCAGAAGTCAGTGGAACAAAACTTGTTTTTTCAGTGTCAAGATTTAAACCTGCTCCTCTTTCTCATCTTGGGTTTTCTCCGTGTACTACTGTTTCTTCCCACTGTCTGAAATCAGACACAAAAAAGAAAAGAAAAACATGAGGATTGTTGAACAAAGAAAAGTATTTACTGTCTAAAAAGAAGTTGCAGTGCATATTAACCTTAAATAGTACGGGAGAGGCTGATAGAGGATTCCAGTGCATTAGGTCTATAATTTCCCATGCGATATCGTACAGTTTAACTCAGTGGTTCTCAAATGTTTTACACCAACTATCACCAAAGAAAACACTTGGCTTTCCATAATGAACAAGGTTAAGATACAGCAGCATAGTAGCCAAAGCACTCAGCTACAGCTGTGCCCAGTTTAATAACAGAAACAGCAGAGGTTTTTTTCCTAATCAATATATTTATCATTATTGTTACCCATATCAAAGAGGTCCATATTCCCAATAACTTCACTATTACTCCAGCCATTGCATGACTGTGTGGTGATGACTGCATTCAAAACAATACTCCGATTATGTTAACTAACTCACGCTGGAATGAAACTAGCTTTCACCAAAACCAAAGAAAAGGAAAGGAAAGAAAGAAAATACTGATAATATCTTGTTCCATTTATCATGTATTTGATAGTTTATAGGTTGTAAATCACTTTATTTTCAATCGAGTATAGTGCTTTTTTAAACCTGATTTTATCTTGAAAAAAGACATTTCCAGAAATATCTCCAAATGTGAAATCTGTGAAATCTATATCTCTGCCTTTTTAAACACAGCTGCTCTTCAGTGGAGAGAGAAGTAACAGAAACATCTTCTAACTCAAGCAAAATTAGATTCCAAATAGCTTCACTATTACTTCCACCATTACACGCATGTGTGGTGATGACTGCGTTTAAAACAATACTCCAATTACGTGAACTAACTTACACTAGAATGAGACTAACTTGTACCAACACCAATAACTCTTTCTTCTTTGTACTTTACATGCAAGGTCATTCTACTGACTTTGCTCATTAGCTGCATGCATGTGTATTTTTAATCATTGAAGAAAATAAATGTTTACAGGCATGCAATGAGATGAAAATGCTGGCCAAATTCTGACATGAAATAAAACATACTGAGGGTGCTGAGGGTGCGTTCATTTATCATGGATTTGATAGTTTATAGGTAGTGAATAATGTTATTTTTTAATTAAGTATAGAAAGTTTTTAAACCCATTATTATTATTCAGAAAAAAGAAACTTCCAGAAATATCTCCAAATGTGAAATCTATATCTCTGCCTCTTTAAACACGGCTGCTGCAGTCTATGAGTAACAGAAACATCTTCAAACTCAAAAAAAACAAATTCCAAATAACTTCACTATCACTTCTTACATTACACGTGGTGGGGACTGCTTTTAAAACAATACTCTAATTATGTTAACAAACTTACACTAGAATGAGACTAACTTGTACCAACACCAATAACTCTTTCTCCTTTGTCCTTTACATGCAAGGTCATTCTAGTTGTCCCCTCCATCGACCGCCACCTTATCGTGGTGGAGGGGTTTGAGTACCCAAGTGATCCTAGGAGCTGTGTTGTCTGGGGCTGTTTGTTATTCTAGCCCCTGGTAGGGTCTCCCATGGCACAGAGGTTCTAGGTGAATGGTCAGACAAAGTGCGGTTGAAAAGATGATGATCCCGACAATAGGAACTGTTACCAGTTATTGTTGTCACACAGACATGTTTGGAAGTGACACCCCTTGAGATCCCAGATACCTCAAGTACTCCCGCAATAGCTAAATTAAGTTTGCAGCCCAGTTGAGCGAGACAGTACAGAGTGTAGCATTCTTGTGATACAGCAACAGGCTTTAACATGTGAACCAGGTAACATGGTTCATGAAGCGCCTGGTGAACCACTTGGTTCTTGAACCACCTCTCAGGTGGTTCATACCAGTCTGGTCACCCTACTCAGAGAGCAGAAGACATTGGTAGTGGTACTCTTGGTTTACTGAGACGGGGTTCAACTCCCTGCGATGTCGTGTTTCTCGCTGAACACATGAAAACGTTCACTTGTCCATAGCAGTATTGAGTACAGTTAAATCACCAACTGGGGCATACTACCTGGGTACTGGAAGGCACTCCAAGGGGTCTCAATTCAAATGTCCATTATAAATAATATTGAATAAATATTTAAACGAAATATAAGTGTTTCATAAGTTCATCTGTTGTATTTTACATCCAGTGATTTATTCAGTTCCACTATCCTAAAAGAAAACTCAGTCTGCCCCAAGCCATGGACATGGGCTGATGGATTTCACAGCTCTGGGGAAGAAGCTGTGTCTCAGTCTGTTTGTGTGGGTTTTAATGGCACATCAGCGTCACATTGTCAAGAGTATGAGAACTTAAAAAAGATTATGCAGGAATGCCAGTCTCATAAATGTATGTTTCCTCCCCTGTGTGGCCCTAATACTCTGTCATATAAAATAAGCAGCCCATATAAATATAAATACACATCAGAGAGTAACATTATGTTCTTTTATTGAATAAGGGTAAAACAAAACAGGTGAAAGTCACACAGTGATTCTGCAAGATAGAAAGCACAGAATCAGAGTACGTTATACAACACAAGGATAAATAGACATTCAAAAGGTCTGTATATAATTCACCCTGCATGTCTGCACACTCAAATAAATGCAGGACAAATCCATAAACATCAAATGAACAGGATATCCAACAGGACAAATTAATGGATGCAGCAGCCTCCCTGCAATCATAAGAGGCCAAATCAATTCAAATAAAATAAAAAGAAATACAAAAACACAAATTCCTCTGCCATTGCAGGACATATTTAATTGAAATTCACAGCATGTATCCAGAGCTGGCCCCTGGCATAAACGGTCCATGCGGTTGTTTAGGGCCACGACCACCAGAGGGGGCCTCACACTCACTCACTGTGACTGTGTTTCTCGCTCTTTTCTTATACTGAATACGTATACTCAGGGTAGGCCACATTGTGGAGGACAGCACAAGCCTCAGTAATGTTGCATGCTCTCAAAGGACTGACCCTTAACTTGTGAAGACATAAAGTGTGCCTTCAGGAGACCAAAGGTCATTTCAGCTCTGGCCCTGGCCCTGGCATGGGCATGATTGTAGGCCTGCTGTGCTTCCTGGGCTCTGTGTATGGTGTCAGGAGAAAAGGCTGGCAGGCAGACCCCCTGTCTCCCAGCAACACACCAGAGAATTCTGGTTTCTTTTCCACTGCTGAAACAGTACAGACACTGTGTGAGAAGACACCCTCTTGGTGCAATAAATGCCTGTTTCTGCAGAATGTATTTGATTCTGACGTGCTGCCATGTCCGTTTTGGCCCAATCATGTTTAGTCTACATCTCACACACACGCATGCGCGAAAAGAAAAGAAAAACATGTATTAATCCCAACAGGAAATTCAGTGAAGTCAGTGAAGTTATGATTGTCATTACTAGCTCAGCATTTATCAAAGAGTTATACAGTCTGATGGAGTTACATTTACACAATTTCACTCATATCTGCAGTTCATTTCGATTATTTTGGAGAAGGGAATGACATATCTGGATTGTAATCATGATGTTTCAGTGGAACATCATGCCCTCGAAATGATATTCCTCGCTTCCCCAAGAAGCAGGTGGCAGCCACAATACGCTCCGGGTTCTCCCTTCTTTCACTAATTTCAGTGGCACTTGCTGCCTCTATCTGCTCTACAATATTGCCACCTTTTGACACCCTTGCTTTGCAGCTATTCCAACAAACTACACTGTCTTTGAGTGACTGAGTGGTTTCATGTTTTTGTGACTTACCTTTTGCCAGTCACTGACCCCACCAATGCATCTTGTCTGAGATTTTTGCCAAATACCTGACAAGTGAAGCAGAAAAATGCACTTTTTTTCTTGAAAGGCTCTTTTTTGTGTGCAAAATTGAGCGAGTGGGTGCTGGGACAGTTTTAACTGACCAGTAGTCTTATCCCCTAAGTCAAAAGAAACATCTTCAGATCTTTTAGCTTCTCTCTGCATCTCTTCATCTCTTTCCCTGGTCTGCTCTTTCTGCATCTCTCCATCTCCTTTCCTGGTCTGCTTGCTCATCTCCTGGAGTCTCTTCCTTTTCTTCTTCTTCTTGTATATTGAAATGAAGCAAATAATAAAGCATATAGCTAATTAGGGAAATATAGTGAAGATTTCCTGCTTAGAATGAAGTATGTGTGTTTCTGGAAAGCATTTAATGTGGGGAGAATACAGAACTTTATGGTGTTTATGTCAAATTAAATTGTTAATTTTTCTTTGTCATATTAACAGCCGCTGTCTTGCGTGCCACCATTCTATTTTCACACCTGTTTTTTCCTGATCATCTTCCGATTTGAGCACTCTCTCCTGTCCTCCTTTTTTATCCCTCCCTCTTTGGACTGACAATCATACTCAAATATCTTATCAGAGACAGAAACATTGATGCACTGATACAATTAACAACACCGTTCTACATTAGGGTTGGGTAGAGTTTTTTTGAAAGAATAATCTTATATCCATGATATGCTATGCTGTCGGTGTGTGTAAATGCACAATAGGATCGCATTCACATTCAGTTCAGGCTACAAGTAAAGCTAATCAAATGTTCCTAGATGCATGTGAATTACTAATTAGCTATGTTTGATGTGTTTATTTTAATATTCCAATCCATTCTCCTTTTGCTGTGGCTCAGAATATCCTCCTGGTGCCATTCCTGTTGGTGTGAGACCCATGGGAACCCCTGCAGGTTCATCTTGACAGGACAACCAAAGAACTACCCCACGGATATGCACTCAATTCCTGGTGGTGGATTGCAATTATGGTTATATAAGATTTGATAAGTATAACAAACCAATCCGTTGAAATTTTATGTAAAAGTTTTGTATCTAAAAAACACATGTAACAGTACCAACACAATGTAGTGGGTGAGCAAGCTGCCAGTGGCAAGATGGCTGCCATGTGCAGACATTCGACTCCATAAGCGAGCAAGGCTGATGAGGCATCTCTCGCCACACTTTGCTTCAGCAAACTTAGTCACCCGTTCCCACAGCTCCACCAGGAGAAATGGACATCACAACTGTTTGGAAATGTTTGCCTTCCGATATGATGCTCATTCCTCTGGGCTGGGGCAGGTGGTGAGGACACACTGGGGACCAGCACTCCTCGTGGCACTCCCACACGTCACACACACAGCACCCCCAACACACATTAGGGCCCGGGGTCCCGTCCTGCGTGTTCTTTAATGAAGCAGTAGGAGAAGATTTCTGTTGGCCTCAAATTTATTCCAAAATATAACAGTACAGCAAAAGTAAATTCAGCTAACTGGATAGTCTTTTTTTCCCAGACCTCAGCAGAGTGACGTCAGGTCGAGATGTCTGTGTCCCTCTTCCCTGACAGTATGTTCAAATACTTCTGCCAGGGTCCACTTCTTCTGCGCCCCCAGGGTGTTTCCCTCTACAGACTGGTTGGTACACCAGACTCTTTCTCCTCCTCCTGTCCTCTGACTCTATTTCCCTGTAGATAGGGCCGACTGGATGTGGCAGTTTCGAACCTTCGAGATGTTCAGAGGAAAGTACATCCTGTTTTCTGGGTGAGAAGTCCTCACATGTCCACAATTCCAACCAACTTAACCATTAAACAGATGAACTTATGAAACATTTATATTTAGTTTAAATATTTATTAAATATTATTTATAATGGACATTTGAATTGAGACCCCTTGGAGTGCCTTCAAGTACCCAGGTAGTATGCCCCAGTTGGTGGATTTAACTGTATTCAATACTGCTATGGACAAGTGAACGTTTTCATGTGTTCAGCGAGAAACACGACATCGCAGGGAGTTGAACCCCGTCTCAGTAAACCAAGAGTACCACTACCAATGTCTTCTGCTCTCTGAGTAGGGTGACCAGACTGGTATGAACCACCTGAGAGGTGGTTCAAGAACCAAGTGGTTCACCAGGCACTTCATGAACCACCAGGTGGTTACCTGGTTCACATGTTAAAGCCTGTTGCTGTATCACAAGAATGCTACACTCTGTACTGTCTCACTCAACTGGGCTGCAAACTGAATTTAGCTATTGCGGGAGTACTTGAGGTATCTGGGATCTCAAGGGGTGTCACTTCCAAACATGTCTGTGTGACAACAATAGCTGGTAACAGTTCCTATTATAGGAATCATCAGGGATCTTTTCAACCGCACTTTGTCTGACCATTCACCTAGAACCTCTGTGCCATGGGAGACCCTACCAGGGGCTAGAATAACAAACAGCCCCAGACAACACAGCTCCTAGGATCACTAGGGTACTCAAACCCCTCCACCACGATAAGGTGGCGGTCGATGGAGGGGACAACTAGAATGACCTTGCATGTAAAGAACAGGGAAGAAAGAGTTATTGGTGTTGGTACAAGTTAGTCTCATTCTAGTGTAAGTTAGTTAATATAATTGGAGTATTGTTTTAAAAGCAGTCCCCACCACGTGTAATGTAAGAAGTGATAGTGAAGTTATTTGGAATTTGTTTTTTTTGAGTTTGAAGATGTTTCTGTTACTTATAGACTGCAGCCGTGTTTAAAGAGGCAGAGATATAGATTTCACATTTGGAGATATTTCTGGAGGTTTCTTTTTTCTGAATAATAATAATGAGTTTAAAAACTTTCTACACTTAATTAAAAAATAACGTTATTCACTACCTATAAACTATCAAATCCATGATAAATGAACGCACCCTCAGCACCCTCAGTATGTTTTTTTTCATGTCAGAATTTGGCCAGCATTTTCATCTCATTGCATGCCTGTAAACATTTATTTTCTTCAACGATTAAAAATACACATGCATACAGCTAATGAGCAAAGTCAGTAGAATGACCTTGCATGTAAAGTACAAAGAAGAAAGAGTTATTGGTGTTGGTACAAGTTAGTCTCATTCTAGTGTAAGTTAGTTCACGTAATTGGAGTATTGTTTTAAACGCAGTCATCACCACACATGCATGGAATGGTGGAAGTAATAGTGAAGCTATTTGGAATCTAATTTTGCTTGAGTTAGAAGATGTTTCTGTTACTTCTCTCTCCACTGAAGAGCAGCTGTGTTTAAAAAGGCAGAGATATAGATTTCACAGATTTCACATTTGGAGATATTTCTGGAAATGTCTTTTTTCAAAATAAAATCAGGTTTAAAAAAAGCACTATACTCGATTGAAAATAAAGTGATTTACAACCTATAAACTATCAAATACTTGATAAATGGAACAAGATATTACCAGTATTTTCTTTCTTTTCTTTTTTTTGAGTTTGAAGATGTTTCTGTTACTTATAGACTGCAGTTGAACAGCCGTGTTTAAAGAGGCAGAGATATAGATTTCACATTTGGAGATATTTCTGGAAGTTTCTTTTTTCTGAATAATAATAATGGGTTTAAAAATTTTCTATACTTAATTAGAAAATAACATTATTCACTACCTATAAACTATCAAATCCATGATAAATGAACACACCCTCAGCAAAGCTGTTAGCTTCACAGAGACAGACCACTGAAGAGCAGCTGTTTGATGAGGGAGAGATCTTGATTTCACAAAGATCTTTCTGGAAATTCTCTATCTCCTTCACCTTGGACCTCTTTGATATTTGTAATAATAACAATGATAAATATATTGATTAGGAATAAAACCTCTGCTGTTTCTGTTATTAAACTGGGCACAGCTGTAGCTGAGTGCTTTGGCTACTATGCTGCTGTATCTTAACCTTGTTCATTATGGAAAGCCAAATGTTTTCTTTGGTGATAGTTGGTGTAAAACATTTGAGAACCACTGAGTTAAACTGTACGATATCGCAAGGGGAATTATAGACCTAATGCACTGGAATCCTCTATCAGCCTCTGCCGTACTATTTAAGGTTAATATGCACTGCAACTTCTTTTTAGACAGTAAATACTTTTCTTTGTTCAACAATCCTCATGTTTTTCTTTTCTTTTTTGTGTCTGATTTCAGACAGTGGGAGGGAACCATAGTACACGGAGAAAACCCAAGATAAGAAAGAAGAGCAGGTTTAAACCTTGAACACTGAAAAAACAAGTTTTGTTCCACTGACTTCTGATCAATAAAAGCAACTGGAGGTGTTTCTTAGCACCAGTCATGTTATGGTTGGAGTTAATATGTTCAGTTGACCTGACCACCGTGTTCTAATTTATACCAAGATATTCAGACAATCAACCACTGTCAACTCTCTCTTCCAGAAAATACCTTTTAGAATGATCTTCATATGTGCTTTTTTTTTTATTGGTCTGTGATGACACAGCCATATAGGAGGAAACCGGATCGCCCGGAGTAAACCCGTAAAGGTGTGTTTTTTTCACTCACTCACTACGTTACAACTGTAACTCTATTAGATCTAAACATTCTGGTGAAGCGGTTCCAGGACCTCTTCCACCATTTCTGCCTCGGCTGCTGTTTGATGTCGGGTTTGTCATTTGTTATTATACCAGGTTTGTTGGCGGGAGTTGTTGCACAGTTGAAGATTTTTATCAGAGCATCGTCACATGTGTTCCAGCGCTCTGGTTTTTGTTGACTATCACTGACAGGGTTTCTCTCAAAGTCTACTTTGTTTTTGAAGCGGTGCCTTGTGGCCTCGTGGGGGGAGCTGCTGCTGCTGAAATCCACTGCGGTTGAATCTGTTGTGCAGCATTTCACATGTTTGCAAACGCTGCCGACGAAAGTGGAGATCTCCTCACACTGCCTCTGTTTAGGTTGGACCTCAACATGGCAGGAAGGTTCATCATCACACGTTTCCTCTGAGTGCTGGTCAGTGACAACAGGAGGTGCTGCCTCTGTTTCAACACAGGATTCAACAGTGAAGGTCTCAGCATGGTTGGAGCTCTGTGGTCCTTCTCTGGCCCTGATTATAATTGTTGGTTCCAGGTCAACATTTTCATGGGTGATAGGGGCTGGTTTCACTAAAATTACCTTGTTGGTTAAGGAGTGTTTTGGGAGCTTATTTCTTATGCCTAGATCTATTTGCAAATCTACACCATCTTCTTCATCTGACCCTGTTCCAGATTCAACAAGATCAGATTCTGAATCATCAATGGGAGGGACCAATTCTTTCCTGACGGGTAATTCAAATGGGAAAATAAAATCCTCCCATCTTGTCACATTTTGTGATATATCTTGCTCCCCTTCAAGTCTTGATGATTCAAAATAATCAAAGGCAGGGTCTGATCCCATGACGGCTGTGAAGTTATTGAAAAATGAGTGATCCTTCCATGTCCACCCTTCATTGTATTGTGTCTTTTCAGGGTACAGGTCCAACAGACCATCCTCGTTTGGGTCACTCTGACAGGGTTTCTGGATGATAAATGCGTGCTTTAAAGCTTCACTGGGGGTGATTCTCTTTTTAGGGTTCACATCCAGCATGCATTTAAGGAGGCTGATGAAAAGACGTGCGTCATTTTGCTCACTCACATTCATATCTACACGCCGTTTCTCCGGAAGTGAGTCAATTGTGGTCACGTTGGAAAGATTTGACTCAATTCCTTCATCTCTCAGCTGCCATGTACAACCTGACCAGCCCCTCTTCTTCGTGTAGAATCGCCGCGTATACATCCCCTTGTCGAGCATGCGATTGTCAATTTTACCCATCAATTGTATGATGGTTTTAATGCAATCCGCATCGGAAAAACTTGGATTCAGGTGGTAGCCCAGGAATAAGAAAGCCAAAACACAGGCAATTCCCCACATATCGGCTGCCTCATTCAGGGGGAGGCCCAGAAAGACCTCTGGGGCCCTGTACGTATATACCTGGATGATCTCACCCTTGACGAGTGTTTTCTTTCTCCTGGCCAAACCAAAATCGATTAGTTTCACCCGCAGGGGCTGCGTCTTATCGCTCACCAGCATTATATTGTCTGGCTTGATGTCGCAGTGAACTATTTTTAAGCTCTTGAGGGCATCCAAAGCGACCAGCAGCTGTTCAGTCATCGTTCTTATGTGTGACATACGCAGGGGTGTGTTGTCCCTCCGATACATTAGGTTAAGAAGATTTATCGAGAGCTTTTCAAATATTATACTAATTTTATCTTCATCCCTAAAATATTCAATGAACTTAACTAAGTTATTTTGGTCTGCGTCAAGCTGTCTGAGCTGTTCGAGCACGGCCAACTCCTGTTCACCTGAATATGTATCCATGATCTTCATGGCCATGTGCTTGCTTGTGGTACGGTCTACGCATTCTACCACGTGTCCAAATACCCCGAAATCTATATCTGCCAGTATTTGGTATTTCTTGTCCATTGCGATGTTTCTCAAGAAAATGTCCTTATAGAAATAGAAATGTCCTTTGTGTTGACTCAATGCTTATGACTGACTTACTGTACCTGTCACTCAATGAAATGACGGAGGGCCCCTGAATGAAAGAGGGCCCCTTATACTATTTTCAGACGTGTGGCTTGGATGTTCCGAGGGGAGGGAGAATTTTCAAAATAAATTTGTGATTAAAAACATTCTACAATTAATTGGCAATTACGTTATTCACTACCAATAAACTATCAAATACATAAGAAATGGAAGCACCCTCGTCTTTTTTCTCCCCTCCAGAATTTGGCCAGTACTTTTTTTCCGCAATGCAACCACCTCAAAGGGCTTTTAATGTGAAATTTAAAGTCTATCTGGACGTGCAGAGAACGCCGTCGTGGTAATTGACGTCATCGGAGGAGCTGCGCCACGCCCCTTGACAGGGGTCACGTGCTCCGTGACGCCACCATGACACCTCCCGTTTCGCGTCAGCTACGTCATCTGTCAAGATATGAAGTCCGTGCGTGCTGCGTGACGTCATCGAAGCTGCTGCGCCATCCTTCCGGTCGACGAGACAACGAGACGCGCTCCGTCCAAGTTGCGCGTCACGTACGTGTCAAGATATGAAATGCGTGCGTGCGTGCGTGCGGAAGGGAGGACATGTCTGGGGCAAAAGTGGATGTTTTGCCCACGGCAATGAGATGGGGTGTGGGTGGGTGGGGCTACCTTTCTTTAATGGAAACGCGGTAAAGTAAATGATGTATATGTTAAAATCCATATTTATAATTTTCCTTCAGCAACAATGAGCATCTCATTGCAGAGGTGGGGGGGCAATTGGCCGCCTTTACCCCCCCCCCCCCCGTCTCACACACGCACACTCCTTTAAAACATCAGTACTATCAGACATCAGTCTTTTTGCACTTGAATCCGTGTACTGCCCGACTGGATAGTGCACTGATAGAGAGAGCGCGAAAGGGAGACCACAGACTGGTTATGTATACACACCCGAAAGGTAAAGGCACAGCCCCACACCTTTTGGCCATCTCCCGTCCCTTCCCCTCACTGTCCCCATGACCTCCACCCTCCAATGAAACCACCCTTCCCCCCCCCAACAAAAAGGCACAACATTTAATACTGAGTTGTGCTTCACCTTTTAATCAAAGATAAGGACAGTTGTTCAAACATGACATGAAATGCACTTCCTGCATGAGATGCAGGAATCGAACTGTCCAGCAGACAAAGCGAATCTGACACAAACAAAAATTTGTTCATGGTTTTGTACAACAAACGTTCTTCTCTCTTCATACTGGGTATTTACAAGTCTTTATGTTTCAGATGACTCACTCAATCTCTCGTGATGGATCGTGCAAATGTAGGGCTTCTCCACTCTGCGGTGTCAAGTGACATTTGAGCCAGAACTCAGAACCAAATGAATGAAAAGAAAAAAAGTTTAACGCTCTTGTTGATTAACATGTGCCTTATTCGAGTCTGGAGAAACACTGAATCTCCTCCCAAATACTCCGAGTGGCCTCTCTCTGTTGTGGATTTCTGTTTGAGTGTTCAACACTGACTGGTTCACAAGAACGGCTTGTCCTCCTTGGGGCTTCTCGGGTTTACATTCTATCTAGATCAGAGTCAAAAGTCTTTCCACGGGCGCCACTTTTGAACAAAATATATAGGGATACAGCTGTGGTCTCGGCTCACAGCTGTATGAGAGTTATATGAGATGAACGCAGACATTATGTCTTATTCTTAGAGATTTTACATTCAACATGAACAAGATAAAGAGGTAGATTGAAAAACAGAAAAAACAGTTTTAGAGTGAGCTCATGGTCAGTGTGAACTGGCCGCTAGTCCCTTCTGACTGGTCCAGACCTACTAATGAACTTCTTTAACCTGTGGAGGCTCTGGATGCTCTTGGCCCTGACTAGAGGAGCTCTCCGTAATGCAATGATGCTGCTCAGCAGGAACCTCCATCTCCTCCTCCTTCTTGCAGACTTGATGCTGTGGGAGCTCTGATGGCAGAGAACAAAATAAAAGCATGAGTACTGGAATGGTGAAGAAAATGATGCAGATACAACAAAGCTGAGAGACAAAACACATGACAATTAGATGATATATAGACTTTATAATGAGGTAGTGTGTATGTGTTTGTGTCTGTGTGTGAGGCCTTTCACCCGTGTGGACTCTGAGACCTGTGGACTATCATGTGCCTTTTCAATCCCTTCAAATGGGTGAATCTCTTCCCACACGTATTGCAGTGATGTGGTTTCTCTACGGCGAGTATTTCTGGTTTTCTATTCAACACCGAACGTGCACCTGAAAAAACACGAGGAGAAAATATGGTGAAACGTCTTGCCACAGACATCACATTTCAAAGACGTATTACCAGTGGGAGAACCAGAATCACTTGAGCTGTGTCCTTGAAGACTGCATCTATGGCTTTTCTGCAGACTATATTGCCCATCTCCTCTCTGTTCTTGGCTCTCTGATGCATGAGAGTTGTGTTGAGGAAGAAGAGCCTGGGGTCACTTCCCTCCTCTGCTTCACTGTGGTCATTTTCGCCATTAGCACATAGCTCTCCGACATGGGAAGTAAAGTTCTCCAATTCAAGCATGTAATCGAGGATCAAGTACGTGGCTGTTTGCTTTTGAGAGTGTTGTTAATATGTACTTGAAATGCATCTTCAAATAGGAGATGCTACTTGTTTCACAGTTAGAATGAATGACTAAATACCTTTAAGCTTGGTCCGGATGGGGTACCTCAAATTCCTTCCATTCCTGGACTCCTTCTCGCAGGCCTTGCGATGGCGAGACCCCAGTGGAGACTCGACGGTTTATTGTGAATGATCATGTGCGTTTTCCAATATTGCTTCCATCTAAATCTCTCGCCACAGCTCTTGCACTCGTGCGGCCTCTCTTCGCTGTGGACACCCATGTGCTTTTTCAGGACGAACAAACGCTTGAATCTTGTGCCACAGGTCTTGCACTCATGTGATCTCTCCTCGCTATGCACGCTCATGTGCTTTTTCAAGCCTACCAAACGCTTCAGTCTCTTGCCACAGGTCTTGCACTCATGGGATCTCGCTGTGTTGTGGACACTCATGTGCTCTCTCAGGTCATACGAACGCTTGAATCTCTTGCCACAGGTCTTGCACTTGTGCGGTCTCTCTTGGCTGTGGACCCTCATGTGCCGTTTCAATTGACACAAAAGTTTGAACCCCTTTCCGCAGGTCTCGCACTCGTGCGGTCTCTCTTGGCTGTGAACCCTCATGTGCCGTTTCGAGATTAACAAACACCTGAATCTCATGCCACAGCTCTTGCACTCGTATGGTCTCTCTTCGCTGTGGACCCTCATGTGCTGCTTCAATTGACACGAACGCTTGAATCCCTTGCCACAGGACTTGCACTTGTGCGGTCTCTCTTTGCTGTGGACTGTCATGTGCGCTTTCAAATGACACAAACATCTGAATCCCTTGCCACAGGTCATGCACTTGTGTGGCTTCTTCTTCTTCTTGCGGCGGTGCGGTTTCTCTACAGCGAGTATTTCTAATTTACTGTTCAACAGTGAATGTGCACCTGAAAAAACACAAGGAGAAGCCGTTATTTTCTGACACCTGTGGACTACATATTGGAGCAGTAATTGTCTGGAGTAATTTTGGAGGAGTGAGTTGGGACCATAGATGTGTGCATCACAAGCACCGAGGGTTGTTTGGAGGAGGTTTGGGGAGTGAAACAGATATTGTGAAGGCTCACTGTGGTCATTTTCACCATTTGTGGGAGCCAGCAAGGCTTCAGGCTCCTGCTTTCGTTCCTCCTGTCCAGATCTCCTCCTGTTTTTCTTCTTTCACCTGTGGAAGCTCTGGCTGCTTTTGGTCCTGACTAGAGGAGCTCTTCTGAGAATAGAGATGCTGCTCAGTAGGAACCTCCATCTTCTACTCCTTCTTGCAGACTTGATGCTGTGGGGTCTCTGTTGAAAGAGAAATGAAAAGCATCAGTATTGCTGCAGCGAAGAAAATTATGCAGACTTGTTGCTGTGGGAGCTCTGATGACAGAGAGCACAGAGTTCAGATTCAGAAAACTTTTATTCATCCCTGAATGGCAATTGAGGGACAGAGAGCGGCATCAGTGTCCTTATAGGCGATTCCTGCACCTTGGCAGCCATCTTGGTAATGCTCAGAAAAGGCCGAGGGGAACAGACCCCTATCCAAATGACCGGGGACATGGTCAATTACACCCTTTGAGAGCACATGAGACACACACACACACACACACACACACACACACACACACACACACACACACACACACACACACACACACACACACACACACACACACACACACACACACACACACACACACACAGTCCATGACTGTGTGAAAGCAGCGGGAAAACTCCAGCTCTGCCGTTACGGATCCTCCCGTTCAAAATGATCAGAGCGCTCTGCCTCTACAATATAGTCGAAGGAAAAGGTTGAAGAAAGAGCACGGGAAAGGATTATTAAGGGACGAGGTCGTTGGGTGACCAAATTAGGGTGACCAAATGTCCTCTTTTCCACGGACATGTGTTCTTTTTCCGTCCTGTCCGGGGCGTCCTTTTTTTTTTTTTCCTCTCCAAACTTGTTCGAAAATGTCCGCTT
Source organism: Karalla daura (assembly GCA_029224185.1). Classification (NCBI taxonomy): domain Eukaryota; kingdom Metazoa; phylum Chordata; class Actinopteri; order Chaetodontiformes; family Leiognathidae; genus Karalla; species Karalla daura. Next base: position 5,306,239 of record CM055210.1, on the reverse strand, counting down.
TTCAACGGACTGGCAGCACCGTGGCAGCACCTGTGCTCGATCGTCCATCACAGCACAGTCGATAAAGCTCCTTATGGCCCCTGTGCCCCTCACCCCACCCCGTTCGGTGACTCGTGCTGGGCCGAGCCAAGCGTCACTATGCTCCCCACATAAAGCGCGTGTTATCTAACTTTGTGAATAATCTTTTACTTACCGATCCTGTGTAATTTTATTTCAAGTTTCCGAACGAAATCCATTGGTTTACGCGGGCACTCGATCCTCGTCTCGACTATGGTTTCTGTAATAAAAGCAGCAGCAGCTGTTTTCACTTGATGTCACACTTTACTCCTCACCCCCTGAGAAATTCTACCAATTAGCGTTATTTAATTCCGGTGGTGTTCACGCCCTCAGGGTCCGACACTGGACAGGGGAGCACAACGCCTCCTCTAAACCGAATGTCTGATTCTAATTCTTTCTGCATTATTTCCACTGAGAATCTTTACTTCATTACTATTCTGACCCAACCCCCATCCTTACTTAACTCTCGGAGTGCTCTCGATTATGTTGATAGTTTCTTCTCATTTTATATTATATATTTTTGATTTTGGCTCCAATTAAAAACTATTATGACAGGAATGTAGACAAAGTATATTCACATTTATTCTCTCAGAGGTTATTCCCATTGTGTTGAACAAGCCATAAGCAGTACATCCATACAAACGTGTGCAATATTTACAGTCAGTCACAGGCAATGCTATGCACACAGCCGTACTGACATGTCAATGAAACAGTGCAAATGAATTGTAAAATGGCCATGTGTTCTCGGTTACAGGCACAGTGGCTGTACAGCCTTTATGTGTGAGCATCACTGATCACCACTGATTAACTTAAATGTCAAGACAGGGTCTTCTTTTTCATTTAAAATGATTCTTTTGCAATTATATTGTCACTCATCTTGCTCACGCCTTTGCAGAAGTCCGTTCTTTCATGTACTGATGCGTATTTATGGTTAAAATTAGGGTCAAGGAACCAAATCTCATTTTGCCATTGATTTTCTGGCATCAGTACACCCTGTTTCATCCCTCTCGTGTGTTGTTGTTATATCATTTTGAACACGACAAGAGAGAAACAATTTTAATGATTCAAAGTGACCTCAATATATGCAAAAACAAGTGAACTCCTGAAACTTGTTTGCATCCTTCCCAATGAGCATACGTAGCCCACCCGGGAGCCAGGATTTGAAAGCTCTAACCAACAAATGACTCCAGATGCGCGTTTCCATGTTTCCAGAGTCCCGCATCCTGACAGCCTGAACCTCAGGTGAGACTGCGTGGCAACATGGCCGCTCAGCACCTTGCTCTGCGTCACTTGTACAGGCTGAGGTCGGGGCTGTGGTACAGGCACATGTAGGAGTCGCAGAGCAGGCGGCGGGCGGGCTCCCGTAAGGAGGCGGGGTCCACTCTGCTCAGCTCCTCCTCCGATAGGCCCAGGTAGCGGCCCACCTCCGGACATGCCTTCACATGGGGGATGTTGAAGCCGTTCTCACCTCCTGCCAGAGAGATCGTTTCGAACGTGAGAGGTACTGAAAAGTCAGACCGCATTTTGGTGATGTTTACCGTTTATGTGGGCAAGACGAGACCCGAAAATCTCTCTCTAAGAATGAAGAGCGTTTCTTCGCGAGGCGCATGTGTGAGCGAGGGGCTCGCTCACCCTCCCGGTCAGCCATGCTGTCGAAGAAGAGCCAGTCGGTGGGCAGGGGCCCGTGCTTGACGAAGCTGACGTAATGGCTGGTCTCGATGCATGTCACCGCAAACAGAGACATCCGCTGGCGTGTGCAGTGCAGCGGGCCACTCCACGGGCCCCCCGGGACGGAGATCTGTACCGGGCTGTGGGATGCCCGCTTCCTGTGACTGTGGACCTGGTAAATGGAGAGGAGGGAAAAGGGTCAAAATGTGGAACGGGCGGACATTCTATTGATGTGAAATCAGGAGGGAGTGGCTGACCTGACCAGGGCGGCACAGGTCCTTATAGTTTCAGAACCGGACAGAACTGGTTCTGATGTCTGACACCGTTTCACATCATAGAAGTAGAGTCCGCACTTGTACAACTACACCATTGCACCCCTCCACCCATCCCTTGCTAGTCTGAAGAATGCAAAACAGTGTTTACACTATGGTCTGTTCTGCAATGTAGTCTGAATGTTTTTTTTCCCTCATTAGATCATAACCAATTGAAAATGAGGAGGAAATGGTAAGTGGTATTGTGGCTCCCCCTACAGTTCAACTTAGGCCATGGTCCAGGTGGCACTTAATTTCCACTTTGGGTTTCTTTTGATTTGTAAAAGCGAGACTTGGATTTGAATGTAAATGCTTCACAGGTTGGCTACCTGTGTGTTGCAGGTCTGGCAGTACTGTTTGAGACGGCCGGGGGTGATGTCCAGGTCTTCGTAACACTGGAGACACTCCCAGTCAGCGACAGCCTGACAGATGCTGCACTGCCTCAGAGCTGGAACGAAACACAAGCGCAGCGGGGAGGAAAACAACGCGTCGGAACGAGCCTCAGCAAACGCCCCGGAAAAGCGGAGAGCGGCCTTACTGTCGTCCAGCAGGTCTGTGATGTCCAGGCTGAGGGTGGGCGAGATGGCGTCGAACATTTTGAAGTCCTTCCCGAAACGAGGCATGAGCAGCAGGAGGCAGGAGGGGGCCTGGCGGGGCGAGCCACTTGAGAGTTTAACAGCCATTTCAAAGTTTCACACGGCGTGGACGAGTGGGGCGGTCGCCGGCCGTACCTCAGCAAACTTGAGGCCGGCGTGGATGAACGAGGACTCCAGCAGGGCCTGGACGCTGGCGACCCGCATCCGATTGGACGGCGGGGAGGCGAGGGGCATGGGGGACTCGGCTGGGGAGTGCAGCGTGGGCGAGGAGGGGGAGGGGGGAAGAGTGGGTGGGAAGAGCTGATAGAGATGACACTCCTGAGGCTGCTGCGTCATGGATCTGAAAGCAAGAAACAAGTTGTTAATTCCTGAATTGTAAATGAATTCATCATGCGGTTCTATTAAACTTGTCTCTCTTGTCTGTAGTGGAAAGTTCCAATTTGTAGGGGCGAAAGTTACAGTTACTGTTACCTGTAATGGATAATATGGAGAAATTATGACTCTAATTATGACTATCTTTGACCCCTCAGGGCCTCTATTTATACTCTAAAAATCATTTTTACTGCCACACAAACACACTTTTCTATGCAGATGATAGACAACACTGTATAAATCTCTGCATATGCGTGTTGCCCAGTGCTGCAAGTCCTGCTTTGTGTGGCGAGCAATCGTCACTGCTGTTACTCCAGAGACCAGACCTTTGTTGTTTTGGATTTGGTCAGTGGTGAGTGTAATCTTTACAGACAGAAGCTGTTGCAATGATCTTTTGGAGCTTCTTTCTTTACTTCCATTTGTCGCCATGGATTTTATCTCCTTCTCTGATCAGTGACATGAATGCAGTTATTTTTAAATCATATCAACTTTGGCTTCCTGCCTATTACATGCAAGGCCAGAAGAACTCAACAAACAGCACATGAAGCGATGCCCCATGAGAGCCGCTGGGACTTCCGGTTTCCGGGCTTTTCTATCTAAGCACGCAGCGGTGAGGTTACCTGATCTTAAGGAGTGGCTCCACTCGGAGGAGCTGGAAAAGCTTGTTGAGGAACTCTTCGGGATCTGACGGAGAGAAAGACAGCAGCATGACGGCATTCCTCAGCCTCAACACACACACACACACACACACACACGCACGCGCGCACACACAGTGCATGGAGGGCGCGCCTGTGGAATGACAATGGGAGGGTAGGGTGGTGGAGTGGATCCACGCACGCTGCCTTCACACCTTTCTCCTGGTTGGTGAAGCCCGTGTCGCTGTTGGCGGCCTCCAGCAGTCGTCTCAGGGCCATGGTCTTACTGGCACACACATAACCATACCTGGGAAACATGCGAGAGCAAGGGTGCGTCTCATTGTTTTGTCTCATGGTTGTAGATGAATTACTGCATGTTGCAGTTTATGGCGTGATATTTTCAGCTAACAGGACTACATTAGTTGCTTTGGATGGTCATTTTCTATCACTGCAAAGCTTGGAAGTCTTTAAACTAGTCCATTTATGACAGTAATGTCAATTCAAACATTTTTTAGAATACAATTTTCATGGGATAGGAAGGCCATGAGATGTTGAGGTAGTAACCTAAGCAACTGGACAACATCAATTTTACAGTATTTGCCTCTGAGAGATAGTGATACAAAGCTGTACAGTAAGAACTAATTTGATAGGACGACTATGAAGGAAGCCTTTGTTGTTATTTTGTACACTGACTGGAGGTCTCAGTTTCATCACGACACACATTTCCCCCCGCGACTGAAGTGCACGAACAACGCCATGCACCCACCTCCGCAGCGGGTTGACGATCTCACAGCGCAGCAGGTCCTGGGCCTGGTGGGAGCCCCGGTCCCTGTCAGGGTCCGAGGGCCAGAACAGCAACCAGTCTGCTGAGCTGCAGCAGGAGAACAGGCTGCGGGAGGGGAGGGGAGGGGAGGGGAGGGGAGGGGAGGCAAGGGGGAGGTCGGTCAGTGGCGGAAATGGGTCAAGGTTGGACGAGGGGGCCGGGCTGCGGTGGCGTCCGTACCTGAAGAGCGTGGCGTCCAGGTAGCAGGAGTTCAGGTGGCCCTGGATGCCTCTCTTCCAGCCTTGGTACAGCTCGCCCGCCTCCTCGCCCTCCACGGGAGGCGTGTGCTCCTCCACCCGCTCGCTGCCCCACTCCGCAAAGGCTAAGACATGGAGAGGGAGGGGGGGGTGTCATGGCGGAAACTCCAATGCCACTGGTGTGTCTGTTTTTTTTTTCTCCCCCCTTACCTATGGAGTTGCATCGCTCCACTTGATTGACGGGTGCCTCGGGGGCGGGGAACCGGGAGTCCCGTCTGCAGTTGCGGAGCTTGACGAACAGCCCCTTGTTGGGCGGGCAGCGGAAGTGACGCTCGCCCAGGTAACTGCCGTCTGTCCCTGCAGACAGCTCCTGGTCCTGACACACACACACACGCACACACGGACACATACACACACACACACACACACACACACACACACACACACACACACACACACACACACACACACACACACACACACACACACACACACACACACACACACACACACACACACACACACACACACATTACACCGCGAAGCTTCTGTGTGGACTGACGTCTACTGTCAATGTGATGCTCTTCCGTGTGACTTAAGGCTGCTGGACAGAGCATGCGTAACACTCAACTTTCCCGCTTTTTGAGACATTTGAAAGTAAGTATGGCTGTATACTGCAGATTCCATGGTTATTTTAAGAGCGGAAAAAGCGAGTGTCCAGTGGTTACATTAAAATGAGAGCGTTTAAAGGGAGTACACCTTAAACGAAGGCTGCGGGCCTAAAGACCGATGGCGGCGGTCCATCTTACCAGCTCTATTCCCGCCACCTGCTCGGAGACCCCGCTGATCCGTCCGATCCAGCGGATGACCCCGAACAGCGGCGGGTCGTTCACCTCCACCATGGAGCCCACCTCCAGCTCGCCCTCGGGCTCTCCCGCCTCTCCCCTCTCGGCCCCTGCGGTCTCGTCCGGGTCCAGCAGCCTGCGGGGCGAGGGCGAGGGCGAGGGCGAGCCCTGCAGGCCGTTGGCGTGCTCCGGCTGCTCGGGGGCGGCCGGGGAGGAGGACGCGCCCCGGGGTTTGGGGGGAGGCAGGGGAGGCAGCGGCTTGTGGCCGGGCTTGGGCGGGGGCAGCGGAGGCGGCTTGACCGCTTGTTTGGTCGGGGGCAACAGGGCGACTTTGGGGCCGGAGGGGGGCGGGGACAGAGGAGCCGCTTTGGTGGCGGCAGGGGGCAGAGGCTTCAGGATGGAGCGGGGGAGCTGGCCGGCAGGATTGTGACGGTGGGACCGAGACTCTGGACGGTGAACAGAACAAGGGATTAGTGTTCAGAGTGGCCTCTTTGAGCTCAACTCCCACAGCCGCTACTGCTATTAACAGTGCTGATAGAGGGTGAACCATGGCCATACCTGCAGAGACCTTGGTGATTGGCAGGAGCAGTCCATACTGAGGGGAAGGAATGTGGCAGAGCTTCTCTCCCTTGTAGCTCCCGTCCCAGTTACCAACAGGATTGTCCTGCCACGAGCAACACAAAGCCACAAACTGGAAGTGTTTACGTGTTCAGAAAATGCATTGATCACTTTAAACTTGTTGCAGAAGGAAAATCTGACCTAGAATGAAACATGGAAGCTATCCAACACTGGCTGAGGCAGATGCTATTTCATGCCCTTTTACACTTTTATCTTCATATGTGGGAATATAACAGCTCCGTTTCATGCTTATTTGGCAACCACATGCAGGCTTTACACTTGACATTTCCACAATTCTGTTGAAATATCAACTTTGGGAAAAGCTTTTACATTTCTGAGCGTCTCTTAAACATTTATCATATTTTAACAATACCGTAAGATACTGATAACTGACAATTTTGGTCACTATTATCGCAGGGTGTGAAACAACAGAGCTTAGCAAGTTCATTCCAAATGTAGTAGCTGGAGGGATACAGCTACAGGGCATGCACACCTCCAGTTTTATATGTTCAGATCAGACACTGAGGATGAGCCAGGAGCACGTACGTTGACATTTCACCAGAAATGTTTTTGAACCTGCTATACATCTTTGTTTGGGAATTGAATGACAATATTAAACAAAGCCAAAAAACTGGACAAAACAAACCAAATCAAAACAGCTATTCTAGGCCCCTTTAGGCTTTGATTAGGGTGGAAATAGTTTCATAACAATTATTCTGACTCGAGCAGAGCCATCAAACCAGGGCAGAGCGAGAGCAAGACGTCATCCGTGTTCCGGTACTGACCAGCGCGACTCCCACGTACACCCCCCCGGAGGAGCCGCGGCCGGGCAGACGGCCGCAGAAGCGCACCTCTCCCCCCTGGACGCTCTCCTCCAGCGGGACGCACACCCGCTGGCCCGCCTGGAGGGGCGGCGGCGAGGCCGGGCCCCGCGCCGGCGGGGGGCCGGCGGCCGACTCGGCCGCCCGCGGGAGGATGGCGAGAGCGTGCGGCTGGGTGGGGCTGGCGGGACGCTGGTGCTGGTGGAAGCTGATGTGGCGGCCGGGCTGCTGCTGGAGCTGGTGCTGGTGCTGATGCTGCTGGTGCTGATGCTGCTGGTGGTGCTGGTTGTTGTTGTTGCCGGCGTTGTTGGCGTGGTGCCCGTTGCCCGGGTGGATGGCGGAGACGCGGCGCTGGTCGCCGTCGCGGGCGCGCTCCTGCGCGTCGGAGCCGCTGCCCCGGGACCAGTGCCGGGACCTGATGTGGCTGACCGGCAGCAGCAGGCCGCAGGCCTCGGGGCAGCTGAACAGACGGTGGCCCTTGTAGGAGCCGTTGCACGTCCCTTTGCCGGCCGCTGAGCCCTGGACAGGACAGGACAGGCCAAGGGCTTTCCAGGTGAAAATCCACTTACATTTACAAGCATGCAGCAATTTTCAATGTTATAGAACAAGAAGGTTGTGGGTTCGAATCCCGGTCCGAGAGTAATTTCTGTGTGGAGTTTGCATGTGCTCCCTGTGGCTGCATGAACTCTCCAACTCTTTGCTTTCCTCCCACAGTCCAAAAACAAGCATGTTTATGACTTTTTATGCATTATTATGACTATTACTTGTTGTTTTTTTTCCTCTGTGTCAACTGTTGTATACTGTGAATCTGAACTGTGTGGATGTGATGTTCTTTTGTATCATTTCATGGCTGGTGCACAGGGTAATTTCCCTTCGGGGATAAATAAAGCGCTTAACTTAAGTTTAACTGGAGGCTGTAAATGCGAATGTGAGAGTGGACAGTGAATGTGAAGTTTCAGTACAAGCCTTGAGTGTAATTTAGTACATTCATCCTCAAAACAGTTTAATATGTAAACAGAGCAAAAAGATCTGAGGCCTAAGTTGAAACACAGGCCCCACTGCAGAAAAGTTCTGTGGACTGTACGGTCGAGTTTCCAGAGGGGGGAGGAAAAAAAGCAACCAAACCACAGTGGGACAGGCTTCCAAACCGCTCATCTTCTGACATCTGAGAACAAAACACTCTCAGGAGAAAAGAGAGAGGGGCGGACCGCGTCTGTAAACAAAAATGCGTTTTGGAGGGACATCTACCTTCAGCTGGACTCCAAACAGCACGGCCGTGCTCCCTCTGGCTAGCGGGCCCACGTACTTGAGCTCAGCCTCGGCCAGCTCGTCCTGCTGGCCCATCTGCACCCACAGAGGGGCGTCCAGAGGCAGGGAGGCCAACTGCTGCAGCCTGCCCGGGCTGTCTGACCAATACAAAACAAAGAAAAACAATGCCGCTCAATACCGGGACAGCTCTGGAGGCTTGCATGAAAAAAAAACATACTGCTGCTCGCTACTAAACCTGCCTCAAGGCGGCTTGGACTACTCTGTCCCTCAGCTTTAGTTTATTTACACTATAGTCTTGGCTATGAGTGGACGCTGTAAGGAATGCAGAATAATTGGAGTTTGTCGTTACTTAGAAGCTTGAAGCGGGCGTCCGGGTCGAGCACAGGCTCCAGCAGGCCGCTCAGGTCAGCCGGGATCTCGTGCAGGAACTTCCTCTCCAGCTTTAACATCATGTCATTATCCAGGACCTTGTGAAAGAACAAAGGAGAGGGGGACCGGGGTAGGGGGAGACAAAGACGTGGGAGGAAATCAGGGCCAGAGTACCAAGAGCAGAAGGTGTGAAACTAGGCAACAAGTATATCCGCCGATTGAGGAGGGTGACTCAGCAGCTGGTAGGCATGCGGTGGGACATCCGGGCTGCCCTCCCCTGGACCGGTGACTTCAGCTAAAGCCCCTTCTAACAGAGCTGAAAGTGATTCAAATGAAGAGTGTGGCTCCTGGAGTTTAGACTACCTCATTTCTGTCCTGGATTTAAACCAGAGGCTTATTTAAAATTATATATTTACATCTAAACTTGGAAATGACAGCCAACTGGGCTAATGGCTTGGGGATTGAGGGCAGCAACTTGACTGAACTCAAATAGCATTTTCTAAGATGAACATCCATCCATTTTCTTACCCAAGTTGTTCTGCTGGTACATATCGTCCAAAAATGCAGCATTTCCTTCCTAAATGTTTTTTGACTAACAGTCTATATCTTGTCAAAGATGTACAGCATGCCCGAAATCATCATCCTCATGACCTCATTCAAAAACAAATTCAATATGTTGCAGTGGAATTTAGAAAACAGGCAGGAAATGAACGTAAGGTCACACCTGCATGTGGAGTTTCAGATGAAATGTGTGATACTCTTGACATTCGGCTCCAACTCTAGCTCAAACATAAAAACTTATATTGGATGCATTCTTCAAATAGCTTCATCACACATCCAGTTGGAAATAAAGCTAAAAAACGTTGTTTAGAAAGGAACTTAATACCCATTCGTCTGAGTGGCAGGCAAGGCAACCAATCAGGGTGAAGCCTACGTGCGGGTTCCAGATAAACTGGATAGGAAACCAGATCTGTGCACAAATAGGTCGTATTACTCCCGTAGGATTGCAAAAGGGACTTCCAAATAGCACCTGAGGCATCTCTGAATAAAACAGTTTTGCGAATCTTACATTTTAGCACCTGTTAACAAAGATAAACACCCAACCGCCCCCCCTCCCAGGTCCCTTTAAATTGTAGACACTCGTAAGAACAATAAAATAACCCCACGGTCTTCTCCCTGTATTACATAAGTGTGTGACATATCCAGCCAGGAACAGAGCATGTCTCTGCCCTGAGTGAATCATGCGCCCGAGGCCATGTGCCGTGTCAGTGTAATTCGCCTCCAGGTGTGTGTTCTTCATACCTTGACCCATAGACTGTCCCCCCTGCTCTTGTCCTGCTCCTGGCACATGAACCCCCGCAGCAGCCGAATGGTACCGTCCAGCTGGTCCTGGACCTTCAGGTCGGTCGAGATCAAAAACATTTTGGAGGGGCGGCGCTTCCTGTGAGGTTCGTGGGCTCCTGACATTTTAAGCGTCTTAATGTGCGGCTGGTTTACAGAGGGATTGCGCGCTCCATTATCCTGAAAAAAAAACAGAAAAAAGCACGGTCGCTTACAGACACGCACAACGAGACTCGAAAGTCTGAGCGTTTACCTGAGGTAAACGACGCAGATTCAACCTCACTTTTAACCGTTTATTCATTCATGTTCAGGATTCCTGTTGTGGAGCAAAACGCAAAACGCGACCTATCTGAGCAAGTAAGTTTGATAAGAAGTGTGGGCGTCTTTGAAAACACTCACCAATTTCATCAACTCCGACCGACAACATTTCCCGTCACTTTTAAACAACAAGCCGCACCGTGAAGTAGGAAGCGGAATGACTGACACTGACCACAGCCAATAGTGAGCGAGAAAAGTTCAGCTGTGTCGTTTTCAGCCAATCAGAGCACAGATGGGCGTTGCCGGGCACTGGGGGGGGGGAATTCCACAGTTCTCTATGGGTTCAATCAATAAACAGGAAAGCCGGTGCACACGAGGCTGTGATGTTGGATTTTTCTTTTAATTATTACTTTATAAATAGAATAGAAAAATATTTTTCAGTACTGAACACGCACATTTCTTTTTACATCCACACTTTTCACATACAGAAAACACAGCATGACAGTATGCATACAGAACTTTCAGAACTACAAGGTGCGGCGTCAAAATGTCAATTTTCTGACTTGTCATGGCACAACACGTCATTGTGATGTGTCAATAGTAAAAAGGCAAGCTATACCACATGAAGATATTTTGAGCTCTACTTGTCCACTTTTTCTCTGTAGATATTCAAGTGTGATGTATAAGTATTGGTATTGGTTGTGAGTTTCCAATTCCCACTTGATTTATTTGAATGATTTTCTTAGTTTGAAGATTTTGAGATTTCAAAAGCAAAGCACAGGTAGCAATCTTTCCTCCTCACACGCTGTGTATCATTTTGTTTATCCTCTGGTACCAATCTGGAGGACAGACACTTATGGAAAAGAATACAGAATTGTTTCAAGTACACAGTTTTGTCTGACTCATCTTTCCCACACTTGACAACACATAAAGTTTCGTACCAACACACTCTGACGTGACACATTAAAGCTGAACAAAAAAACAGAGTCAAGACACTAATGCTGGTTTGTAACTTGGTGAAACAACAAAGGAACAACAAATAATAAACAATAATAAACACAAAAACACTTTTAGAACTCTTCTTATTTGAGACATGACATCCTTCATACATCGTCATTTATCTTTAATATACCGTGTTTTTTCCAATAAATTACGCGTACATGTTTCAGCCATGCCACTTCTACAAAACAAATAATTGCAACAATGGTTTAGGTATAATAAAGTGAAAACGGTTACAGGAACCCAACTAATGCAGTTTCACATACTTCCAGATACAGTACAGATATATAGTGAGTCCATGAGTGGAAAAGCTCAGCGTGCGTTCAGTTCCCTGTGGTGGTCTTCATTTAACCGATGAGGATTTTATTTAGTGTCTCATCCAAAAGACAAAGGCAGCTCCTTCGTGGATGTAAATAACACAGGGACGAAGCCCCGTATTACTACATCTCTATTCCAGCATGGCAGCAAAGCTGATTACAGGTCTGAGCACAGTGGTGCGGCCCAAGTCCAGGACACCGTGCAGTGTCAGGCCCGTCTGCAGACCGTAGGCTTGTTTGTTAAGACGAACGTTTCCAGGATGTCTGATGAATGCTAGCGCGGCTAACGCTAATGTCCGGATGTGAGAGGATGGGGTGAGGTCAGAACTGAGGGGACGACTGGTCCGTGTTCACGAAGTAGGTGGTGAGTTCCCCTTTGCCCTTGACGTTGACGACCCCTCTGAGGGTGACGCCGTACCCCACGCTCTCCACGATCTGGGACGTTTCCTCCGTCACCTGGCAGCAGAAGACAGAAGTATACAAAGTCAGAGAGGTGTCAGGTAGTGTGAGCTCTAAAATCAGAAACAAATGACATGACATGAATTAGCGCTTTTCCTTTTTGTTTTTGTTTTGTTTTTGTTCCCTTCATATCAATTCATTCATTATTGTCTATTGAATGAATGGGAGGGGGGCACTGGATTCAGTGGTAGTTTGTAGCCTCACAGCAAGGACTGGAGACCTGTTCAGTGTACTCCCTGGCTTCAATAGACCTCCACAGCTAAGTTGGAGAGGTAATGGGTGATACATGGGCACAGTTTCCCCACATAAGCCATCTTTAATGTGGACTCCTTTGGTCTGACCTGTATTTTGTCCAGCACTCCTGTGCTGTCCATCCTGCTGGCCACATTCACAGAGTTCCCCCAAATATCGTACTGGGGTTTATGAGCCCCGATCACCCCCGCAATCACCGGGCCGTGGTTTATTCCTGCAGGAAAACAGCAAATGTTCAAAAACGCTGGAAAACCTGCAAATGCTGTTCAGTTTCTAACAACGTTTAATCCAATTCAGCTCACCTATCCTGAGTTTGAAGCTGTTAAAGGAGTGCGTGTTGATGAGCTCCAGTTTGCTCATCAGGGCGATGGCAAACTCCACCATGGCGCGCACGTGGCTGTAGGACATCTCCACTTTCTGCAGGGGGAGCCACAGATCATCTCATTTTACAAGCGCTTACACCTGACAATGAAACTTCCCACTGGAAACGAGTGAGAACAGTCAGAGGCGAGCGCGCAGCAGACCTTCCTCTCGTCCCCCGGCGTGTGCCTCAGCCCCGCGGCCGCCATGTACGTGCTGCCGATGGTCTTGATTTTCTCCACCGAGCAGAACTTGGGCTTGGAGAGGAGCTGCACCGACACATTTTTATGAGCTAATGAGCCGGGGAGTGTGTGAGAGACAAGCCCCCGGGCCGCTGACGCGACCCATGTATATATATATATATATATATATATATGTAGCGTGGCCTTCCTCATACCTCGTCGAAGTCCGATATGATCTCGTTGAGGAAGCGCAGACACTCCAGGCCATCCCTGTTGGCGCTGCTCTCGCTGTAAAACTCTTTGAACTGGGGCACCGAGGCGAACATGACGCACACGCAGTCGTACGACTGACTGTACAGGTCCTGAAACACAGTTTGAAACACAGGAAGTGTTGGCATTGTGCCGTATTTCCCAAACAGCGATGATGTTGAAGATGATGAAGGAGACTCCGCTGACACTGTCTTACTTGTACGGTACTTTCACTACTACTACTACTGTAAGGGAGTTTACTGCAAAGGAGATCAGCATCAAACAAGCACCATGGTCTGCGTGGAGAGGGTCAGGCAATTGTCCTCTGACCAACTGTTCCAACAGACCAGCTTATATCATAAGCCATAAAAAGTCCAACCCTTTTTTACTATACCTATGTTAGACAGTCAGACCAGTAAACTTAACAAACCTTTAAACTACTCCATGAACATATGCTTGACCTCATAGCATTTGTAGCTTCAACCTGGGCTTCAGATACTACAAAGGTGTTGTGTAAAGGTTCTCATTTCCCGGGTCACACGCTATCTGCCAATGTTGTAATCGCAGGCGTTGGACTTGTTCAGCCACATTTTGTGCATAAATGCGCATCAGCTCGGTGACAACAGTCATTTCTACGTGCCAATCAAGTTTCAGTGTCTGAGATAGCGTATCAGCGTGTTGTCATCAAAAGAGATCACGGCTTCACACTACAACAACAACAAAAAACATTCCTATGTTTATCAACTCCCTGAAAATGTCTTTGTTTTGGTAAAAATCATGTTTGATGATCATTGATCAATCATGTTTGATGTAGATGCAAGCGTTTGCATCTACATCTCTTGTTGTAACTTGTTTTTTGATTCATCATTTATCTGTAAAGGCTATTGATAACATGCTTCTGAGGTATGAAGTTTTACAACATGACAATATTTATTGGCAACTAGTCATCATATCTTCATCTCCATGAAACACATGTTAATAGTAGTACATATACAGTATGTGTAGTACACATATTACTTTAAACTTTAAGTAGTTTAGAAACCACTACTTTTACTTTTACTTGAGTAAAAAGCTTCAGTTCTTCAAATTCTACAGAGGTATTTGTAAACCCTAGTGTCTATACTTGAGTAATAAATGTGGGTACTTTTGACACCCCTGTGTATGTGATCATTTTCAACAGATTTCACCCGCCCCCCCCAAAAAAATGGAGGCCTCGCCAGGGCTGCATATTTGACCAGTACCTGGTTGCGAACAGTTTTGCCCATGAAGAAGGAGGCGACGTGGAGCGGCAGCACGTTCTGGAGGAGAAGCTTGTTGACGTTCTCCATGGTCTCCATCTCGTCCCGCTCTGTCTTGAAGCAGCGCTCCAGCAGGAAGTCCACGCGGGAGCTCAGCTCGTCCTGTGGAGGGGGGACAGACGGAGACCACGTGAACGCGGCTACGCTACGATATGTCTGGATCTGCTTGGCGTATGTGTAAACGAATAGCGCTTTTACCTGTCTGGCCAGAATGAGGCAGACGATGTAGAAAATGACCAACCAAACTCCGGACATAATCTGAGGGTCCTTCAGCACTCCAGGCCTGTGTGTATCACAAATTGTCCACTATTAAGAAGCTCTTTCATCCCCTCCCTTGCCTTTCCATTACATAATTCCAAGAAGCACAGACAAGAGTGAGACAGGAGTGTCCTGTATCCCTCTGTCAATGGGGCCTGCTCCCCTGGGCAGATCCCTCACTATAGAGAAGCTCCCTGAATAAATGATGGTGATCCGAGACTGCAGACAAGGATTCGCAATCTGGACTTTTCGAGTGTCAGACAAAAGGCAGGAAACCAAACACCTGCGGCTTGAGTGGGACAATCAGCCCTAGATGGCAGTGAATGAATGTGGATGAGGGGAAAGTGAACCAGCCAGGATTATTTGAGTCTTTGAGGCTGAGAGGAAACCAAAGGCTCGATGTGTATTTAGCTTCTACAGGTATCGTATTTCTAATTTATCAATCAACACAAAGTAATGCTAATGTAGTACTTCTCTTATATAAATAACCAAACGAGACAATGTTAATTGCCACTCAGCATAACGCCTATGTGTGGTTGTCAGATAAACGTGAATAGGCATGAGAGGTGTCACGTAACGAAGCACAAATGCTTTGTTACCTTAATTAGGTAGAAATTTTGGTTGTCTATACTTTTACTGGAGTAATTATTTTTCAACCTTTTAGTCCTTCCATTTATAAATCTAAGATCCTTTGGGAGAAGAAAGGGCTCGTAAAACAGCATCTGAGGCCTTTCTGATGCCTCGGCTTTCCGTCTGCGACTCACTTGGTGCCGTTGTAGAGCAGCTCGACGAGGCAGTGCGACCTCGTGGCGTAGACGTGGAGGAAGAGGGCCAGGTAGACCACCACTGCCAGGGTGAGCAGCAGCGCCTTGACGGAACTGCACGTCCTGACGAACACGATGACTCCCAGCATGGCCAGCAGGCAGCAGTACAGGTAGTACTGGTCAGGTCAAGCAGAGCGAGAGAGAGATGTGACCTCGTGTCAAGTCAGACGTCAAAGCTTGGACTGAAGCCTAATCGAACCTTCCTCTGGGTTTCAACATAGCATACTGACGATGGTGGCTAAAAAGACTAAATGTCTCTGAAGTCATACAGATGTCGTCAGATAATAAAACAGAATGACACCGCTGAATTTGATGAACTATGGTTTACATTGAAATCTTTTTTATGTGGGAGACAGGGTAGGTAGAAGGGTGGTAGGCCAGGTCGAAGAATTCCATGAATACATTTCAATCATTTGTCACTGTTGCATTAATAAATAATGACTGGTAACGTATACAAAAAGGAGCATGATGTCACACTGCCTGCTAATTCCTCTCTTACATATTTTTGGGTTGGCACTAGATATGCATGCCGCATGAAGCAAACCGAAGCTTTTTAAGGGCCCTGTTAAATGATCAGATCCTGATTTAATGAAGTAAAACATATATTTGCATCGATATATTATACAATGTGATAAAGATGGAAAAGGAACGAATTTGGAGGTGCTTACAGGCACGGTGTAGAGTTTGAGACCCTCCAGCTCCGTCCTGTTGGCCATCGAGCCGCAGTCGTCTCCTGGGAGAAAGAACTGACGGAAAACAAAGCGTGTAACCAGGGATCCACGTGGAGACAAAAAAAAACAAATAAACTGCTCCATTCTGGACGAGGAACTCACCAGGTTGAGGACGGCCATGAGCAGGGTGATGAGCACGATGAGGATGACCACAAAGAGCCGCAGCGCCGCCCTGGTGGAGACGCCCCGGGACAGCCCCGATATCCACTGGACGCTCAGAGGCATCTTGGAGCGCCACCTCTGCAGCAGTCACACGGCCAGTGTTCAAGTGTGCTATGATACGGTGCTATGTATCATGACAACTAGTAAATCAGACTTTTATTTACCTCCAAGTAGCCGGTGAAAGCAATGGACAGGAGCAGGATCATCACAGGGAAGGTTGAGCCGTAGGAAACGGCCATTTCAAAGTTACTGGAGGCAGGTAGAAAAAAAGGAATCACTAGTGTAAGAGTGAGCAGATAACTGCATGCATTTTACATTTTGTTTCTGTGAAATAAAGCTGCTCATCTGGATACATATATATATATATATATACAGTATATTCTGTGTAATTTGTCCACATCTGTATACTGTATTTAGCCCTATAAAGTAAAGATAGTAAGGTAAGGTAGTAAATGAATAAATTAACCTGTAAACACAGCATTTAATCTGCAATTACTGTACATAAGCGCTTCTGCTATTTGCATTTCTGCTATTTGATTAGATGGCCAACTGCATTTTGTTACTTTGTACTCTCACGTGCAATTACAGTAAAGTCGACACTAATCTGATGTAACAAATGAGATAAAATGAGAGCGCGACTTCCACTCACTTGGTAGACACGAGCATCTGGACGGCAAAAAGACTGACGAAGATGACGGCGATGCAGCTCATTGAATGATGCAAGCCCTTGACCTCCGAGAGGCGAAACTGCAACACAAACCAAAAATGATTGAGCGAACACACACGGAGGCACACATCATGCTTGCTGACAGCGTTTCCAGAAGAAGAGAGCTCACCTGTTTCTCCAGGCACAGGTCGTTGAAGAGCAGCGTTAAACAGTTGAGCTTCTTTAGTCTCCTCCTGAAGAAGAAATACAAGTAGAAATCGAAGGAGAGAATGGACAATCAATGTAAATGTATTTTATTTTATTTTTAACAAAAACTTCAGTGTTTTCAATCTTTTGTGTGGTGGGTTTCCTAAAATCCCATCAAAGGCAAATGGGATTTGCATGAAAACTTACCCTGCAGTGTTAATAGTATCCAGTGATCCCCTGACCCCGTTATCCACTACCAACCTGGGTATAAACCACAACACATTAGAAACAGTTTACTGAGAAAGCAATCTTTTCCAAGGTGGGGAAGAGCTTTGCTTAAATGTGCTTAAATACTAAGTAATTCCATAGATTGTTGTATATTGCATGTTTTTCCAATATCAGCTACGGGAACTTACCAAGAAGGGTTGTTCTGGTTAGATGGTCTTTCCTGCAGCAAATACAAACACACATTGTGATAGTCTCTCTCACATGCGATAATCAGACATGGATGAGGAACACACTATTAACTTATTATCAAGCGACGTGTTCCTGGGAGAAGTCTGAAGGAGAAACAGAGCAGCGCAGACGCAGTACATACGGCCAGCGGCTGAGAGTGGTTCCTGACTGACACCGTAGGGCCTATGGGCTTTTTGGCAGGCTGGGCGTCCGGGTTGCTCAGGTCTGCGAAGGGGTGGATGGTCCGCCAGGACTGCAGGTACTGGGACATGCGGACGGACGCCCGCTGCCTGGTCTCCCCTGAGGCCAGAGTGTTCACCTGGGATGAAGATGAGATGTTGTTGACTTTCTTTGTCTCAATAGAAAGAATTCAGAGCCTTGAAAAACTGTAAGGAATGATATGTAGATAATCTAACCAGTGACCAGATACTTTATTTTATTTAAAACAGTTGAAATGGTATCAGTGCTATTACTCCACAAGGAATTCAGGAGGTTTTATGCATGTAAGCACAACAAAACTAATAATTATTCTTGTATACAGTGGGAGCTCAGTGATGGCTGACTACAATACATGTCAGCCTTCACTTCCACTAAAACATGCACTCCTACCGCTTTAGACCTCCTGGTGATGCTGTCCGGCTTGCGGGGGTCGATCACCATGTAGGTTTTCCTCCCTGTGAGAAGAGGATCCCGGCTCCCCCCATCGCCGACCTCCACCTCGTACGCTCCGTTCAAGTGCTGTAGAGTCTCCTCTGTGATGTGGACCCGCCTGATGATGACGACGATAACAGGGTTAGGGTTAGGGTTAGGGTTAGCGTAGAATGGAAAATTCTCTCTGAACGGTTGAAAAGATTTCCTCACCCCGGGAGACCTCCGGACTCCATGTGGTTGGCTAAGGTGACGTCATGTGACCACACGTCATACTGCCACTTCTGCAGGCCGATCACGCCGCACAGCACGTTGCCTGTGTGGACGCCCACCCGCATGCTGACCTCGACCCCGGTCGCCTCTCGTAGCTTACTGCAAGGATGTAACGCACAGAGTAACATTTTCATTGAAATCCAAGATGTAAAAGCTATCGTAAATATGTTACACCCGAATGTCTATGAGAAATCTGGGTAACACTTCAGAATAACAGCTTATAAGGCATTATAAAATATTAGAAGCACTAGTAAATAAGGAACTAAATATGCAACAAAACATTTACAGACGTTTGTAAACGATTAGAAAATGCTATGTTAATATTCAGTTTATAAGTTGTTCCACATTTGGGAAACATTACTCAATAATGATATAATGATTAAATGAATAATATGTAAATGATTATAAACATTTAAATCTGTTAGCAAAACCAAACTACACACAAGTTCACAGTCCTCAAGTAAGTTGCACATAATTTGTAGACATTGCAAAATGTTGAAAATATTATTTGAAAATAATTTGTAAACTAGGTCTAAGCAGTTTGTGGCTATATTGTTACAACATTAAGATTACCTAGTAAACCTTGTAAAAAAGCAATAAACAGCTAGAATTACAATAGTCAGCGGGTCAATGCTCTGCACTGTGTGCTATAATACAAAGCATTCACTGTAGTTTGAGTCGCTCCGGAGAGACAAGTGAAAGTGAACTGTCCATGATGCCCATGAGGAAGTTTCATGGGGCTTAGTCACGTTGGTCATCTAATGCAAATCGCCAACACTGAATGACTTTTATACCTGAGGCTGGATGGAAAAAAAAACAAAAAACCCACAAAATAGTGCTAAGCAAAGCATGTTCCGATTAACTTCAGATAAACCCACCTGATGGCGGTGCACATGTCCAGGCCCATCTGAACACAGTTCCTGGCGTGAGTGGGGATGGGGTCGGGCAGACCGGACACGCAGTAGTAGCAGTCGCCCAGGATTTTGATGCGGAGACAGCCGTTCTTCTGCAGACAGAGGGGAAACACAGAGGAGATGGGAGTCACTCTCAGCCGGCTCACCAGCGCCGCTGCAAGCTGAATTTGGGGAGAGGTGGTGCTCAGGCGTTTTCACCTTGGCGATGTCGTCGAACCTGCCGAACAGCTTGTTGAGCACGGCCACCAGCTCCTCTGGGGTGCAGGTGCTCGCCAGCTTTGTGAAGCCCACAATATCTGCATACAGGATGCTGCAAAGACACGTAGCAATGGACACAAGCATGAGTAACGCACCTGAGCAAAACATATTATTCACTAACAGGGCCACATTAAGAAAAACAAAATCTGAGAATAAAGTTGTAAATTATGAGACACCATCGTATATTCACTGATGTTGCATTATGACAAATGTAGCTCCAGAAGTGCCACAGACAAATAGACTTGACTGAGGCTTTGACATAGACATAAAGTAATCTCTTTTAAGATTAGAAAATGTGACAACTTATGCAGAAACTTCTGACCCACCTGCATTTACCCTAAGAGAGGGTTTGCAGCTTTGAAAATATATTGCAGACAACTTCAAATCTCCATACTGTTTAATCTGTCCCCTTTGGTTTTTCAATAGTAACTTCTCAATGGTTGAGTTGTAGCCTCTCATTAGTAGCTAGCTGAGATATAACCGCCAGACTGTGTCTAAAACTGCAGATCTAGAACATAGAATAGTAAACTAGATCTGAAATCCAACTATGCAACCTCAGACCTAATACTTGAACTTCTGAAAGGAGCCCATATCTCCTAGTCATTTTCATTAGACGTAATTAAGGACAGGGCAGGTTTTGGAAGACGAAGTCTTGTCCGCAGTCACCTGACGTCTTTGTGCTGCCGTATGTAGAGGCTGTGGAAGTTGTGGAAGTTGGACTCGTTCTCCTTATCGTCCTTGGGCTTGGAAAGCCTCTTTATCACCTCCGTTTTCAGCTCCATGGCGATGTACCGTGGCAACACCGACAAGAGGAGCTGCTCCTGTTGCCAAGGACAGAGAGGGGAGGAGGAGGAGGAGGGGAGGTGTTAACATATGTGTGGTGAGCTCTGACGCCTTGGAAACTGGGTTTTTTTTTTTGTCTTAAGCTCCAAAAAAAAAAACCCCACCTGTAACAGGAATAGGTGGTCTTGGAAGGGCTCTTTGAAGCAATTTGCTCAGCGGATGACGTTTGGTCTGTATTTGTTTACTGGCTGTTAACAGTGTCCGTTTGGGTTTGCCTATTCTAACTGCTGCCGGGGCTACAGACAAGTGAATGATTAATCTATTGACCCAATAGGCAGAAAAGCACACAGAGACCAAACCGGGTGAGGCTGTCCAGGCAAGAGGGCCCTTAAATGAGGTGAGATTGCACTTAATGATTTTTAATGCGGTGTGACTTCAACACTTCCACTTCCACTTGATGGAATCGCTTTTATCGAGGGCCGATAGTACTTAAAACATAACTACAAGATATTCCTATTTATTCATTCGCTTGAATCTGATTTGCAGTCTTGGTTCATCAATATCACTGACTTTTTTTTTTCCGTGTGGAGAACTTTTGTGTTTTCACCTGCTGATATTTTTTGATCTCCTTCTGGGAGCGTATGGCGCTGAACTCCTCCCTCTTCTGGTTGGAGATCCTGAGATCGTGCTCGGTCGTCCACAGGTGGAAAATCCCGACGCAGTTCACACACACAAAGAGCACTGCATTGGCTATGAGCTGAGAGAGAGAGAGAGAGAGACAGAGAGAGAGAAAGGTCAGAGGGGAGGAGATTAATGATACTTTATTATCCTCTTATGTCTCCGAGGTAACTTGACCGCCGTTCTAATTAATCGGCGATGGACTGGACATCATTACTTATAATCTGTGAACCTTAATCGACCTATTTTATCACTCTCTGAAAACAGCGCTCTGTTTACCATAATGGTTATATAAGACCGCGTCAAGGAACGGAAGAGTGATGCAAATCATTTGTATGTTTTCCAGCGTAACTGTAAACTCAGCTGGCCGCAAACCGCTGGCCAGTACACGCTGACCCCAGCTTCACATTTGCTTGAATTTGGATGGCATTTTGCAGAAATGGAGCCGCCCATTTGCATGTTTCAGTACATCTAAGCCGCCTAGTTTGCTGACGCCAGAGCCCTGTCAAATCTGTTATTAGAGGGTGGAAAAGGTGGTTTAATCTATTTTACATACTATGTTCATGTGTTTCAGAAATGCTTGTGTGTGTATACATATATATACATATACATTATATACACACACACATATATATACACATATATGTATGTAGATGTTTATATATATGCACATGCAGTCTATGTCCATGACTATGCATGGGCAAACCTGTGTTCACCTTTTCTCCTATTTTCCATGTGTTTCTGCACCGGAAAATAGGTCAGGGGCTTTTTCCAGGATGCGCGGGAACCCCGGGTAAGATGCCAAGGTATTTTCCCCGCGGTGGCTTATTTGCACACTTCACCTCATCTCACCTGCTCGGCCAGGTCCGGAGTCTCTGGGTTTGTGACAGCGACGTAGGTGCTGATGATGACGACGTGCGAAAGGCTGGTCACGATGCCGACCATGAGGGCCCAGGCCATGGAGAGAGGCAGCACGGTGTACACGCTGAGAGAGAGGAAGAGGAAGAACGCCACCTGAGAGGCGACGGGAGAGGGCAAAGTCACTGGACTGTATACGCTTGCGTGTTCTGGTACTATGACGATGAGGGCTTGGACATAGACACTTGGACTGAACTTTACTTGACTGCCTCACGGGAAATTTACATTTCCAGCAGCATAAAGAAAAAAGAAGAAACAATAAGCAGTAAAAGATTATTAGGATAAAAAGAAAATGAATAGATAAACAGTATAAACTCTTCATAAACAAGAAAAGATTAGGAAACAGTAAACTCTTAATAAGATAAGGTAACAGTAAACTTTTAACAGGATGAAAAAAATGCACAGTAAACTCTTAGCTAAATGTGCAGAACAGATGGAATAAAGAGAGGACGAGGTAAATAAATATAAAACGTGTGGTTAAATGAAGTTAAAATAAATAAATGAGTGTCCAGGTCACTATGTAGACCCTGTCTATTTCCTCCTCCCCCCAAGAGAGGAGTTGTAGAGCATGATGGCATGATGGACAAAGGAGTACAGTAAAACAAAGGCTTTGGGATCGACTGGACTCTCTCCTCACCTGTTCCCAGGCGGTGACGGGCCCTCCGGTGAAGACGAAGACGATGGCGATGACGTAGAGCGTGCCCCACACGAACAGGGCCAGGGCCCCTGCGCAGCGCCTCACGGTGGCCAGCCAGGGCAGGCAGACGAGCAGGACGGCGCTCAGGCACAGGACCACGCACAGCACGCACAGCGCGCCCAGGTGGGCCCGGAGGTGGTGCTGCGCCAAACAAAGATTCAGCTTCTGAATGCACCTCTCGGTGGGGCGACGCCTAGGACCGCTCTGAGGTGGAGCGAGGTGAACGCGCTGCCCTAAAATCAAACTGGCAGACTTTGTGATGTTCTGTTTTGAACCCAGCTGTTTACTACTGGGACACCTGTCCTGTCTTTTCTACACCTGTCTGTCCTATCCACAAAATGCTTTTATTCATCAGACATGAAAGCCCAGGCAGAGCACTAAACAGCTGGGGGCCTGTTTTTTTAATCTGCCGCCGCCATGTAAAACATTGCTTTTTTTTTTTTTTTTTTAACTCCTGCAATGGCATGACATGATGTGTGTGTGATACTGTATTTTAATAGCGGGAGGAATTTATTTGCATGGTTGTTTCTGACTCCTAGTGAACCGGGCTATTAGCAAATGAGTTGTGATGGTTCACAAAATCCACATTCTGAGGTTTTTGAGGTTTTCCCCAAAGTTGCTTAACATGACAAATAAATAAATAAATAAATAAATAATGAAGCTATAATAGTCAGTTGTCTATTTTTTATCTACATTTAGCTCAAGATGACACTGTCCACTTAAATCTTGCAGCTCCACGAAAAGCAACAAACCCGCATTGTAGTAAAGCCTGCAGCCTTTAAATGGGAGTATTTCCCCCTGTCCCCATAGACATAGAGGCTATAGAGCATGTTTTCACCAGAAGTGCCTCACGTGCTATTTTAGCACTTTTACGATCTTGTCTGTGGTGCGGGAATATAGATCCGTTTCATGTTTTTCTGGCAACCACACAGAGCCTTCATGCCGACTGGCTAACTCGTCATGTGCCACTCACAGGACTTAACTTTCCTGAATTTTCCCGACTAGCAACAGGAGTCATACTAGCTGTCCAGCCTTCGATTTTTCACCAAGAGGAGAGAAGGAATACAATTTTGCGTGTGTAGTGTCTCCACAAATTTGAGTGGAGTTTTTTTATGTGGCTGGACCGAAGCGGGCAACCATTTTGGATTTGTATTTTGGAAGTGAGGGACATGGGCATGGTTTGAGTCACACTCCCGTACTTCACTTCACATTCTGTCTCTGTTCAGATTTGTCATTTCAACTGTTTGAGTGATGTTTTTGCACCTGCTGTTTATCTGCTAGCTGGGGAAAGGCTGTTATTTTCCGACAATCTTCCAGGCAGAATGTAAAGTTTACATACACGCACAAATATGTCTCACCCGTCCTGTGGCGGCAATGAGGACGATGATGGCCACGCAGAAGGCCAGGGACAGCACCAGGCCGGACACCATGGCGGGGGTCTCCTCCACACACTGCAGACAGGCCCGGTGGAAGGCCTGGTAGCAGCAGCACATCCCCTCCCTCACCGTCCGCCTGGAGTGGGTGCTCTGCCCGTCCTCGTCCCTGTCCTCCTCCACGTCCCAGCTGCTGTCCACGCTGTCCCTCGCCCGGTAGACGCCGAGCGACGCGTCCGACGTCGCGGGCGAGCCGCCGGCGGCCGCCGCCACCGCCTCCGCGTCTTTTCCCGGAGCGTCTCCGTCATGGTCGTCGTCCGGACTGGCCCGGGAGAAATTGAGCGGGGAGATGGGGCTGCTCTTCTCCAGCGAGCGCTCGTCCAGGTCGTGGAAGACGTCGTCGCAGGCGTTGCTGAAGCCGCTGCAGGTGTAGCCGGGGCTGGACCTGCTGCTGCTGTAGTCCGAGTCGCTGCGGCCGCGCCGGGGCATGTCCTCGGGCCGCAGCCCTCCGTGGGTGACCGGGTCGTCCTGCTCCGTCGGGGCCCCCTTCGCCCGGAGGGGTCGAGGGGCCGTCGCCGTCCTCGCCACGCCCAGCTCCACGGAGACCCCCGATTCTCCCGATTCCAAAGCACCACCTCTGCCCTTCACGCCGTCTCCTGTCCGACTTAAGTCCTCCATCTCCAGCAGGTCGCCTCCTGTGACTTCGTCGTCCCCTTCTCCGGAGACGACCGTGATGTCCGGCACCGGACGCACCTGTGGTCCCTCATCCCCCGGCTGCATGGCGGCCCGAGCCGGTGCGAGGGAGCTCGCTGCCTATCGACCTGTCACTTCGCTTTTATCGGGCTGTCTACTACATGATAAGCTCACGCCGGGAGCGGGTTCGCTTCTTTGTCTCGCTGCTGCCACGTCTTGTTTGTGTCCGTGCAGCGCCTCCTGCTTACTTCCGTGCGTCAGGTTGCCTGTTGGGAGTCCTGCTCCTCCCGTTTCGAACGGCTAAAATGATGAGCTACAAACAAGACCACAGCGGCGAGGATCACGGAGGGGTCACACAGATCCTTAGGAGTCCAAGAGGCGTCTTAAAACACTTCTCTGAAGGTGGCCAGTCCATCCCGGATTGAAGACGAGTGTCACTGTCAAACACAAGCAAACGTGTGAACAATTGCAAATTTTACAAGGTCTCCTCCTGTGGAACCATTAACAGACTGAGTGAAACGCTACGTTTTTCCTTTCTGAAGTCCTACCTGGTCCAGCCCCTACTCATGATGCCCTAGGTTTAGATGACTTGGGGAATTCCCCCTTGCCACAATGAGCTCTCTCTCCTCACTGGATAGTACCAACTCTCAGAACCACACAGTCAATGGAGGTTTTCCATCAACACGGCTTGTGGTATTTGTTGAGCGCTGTTACGAACTGCAGAGTGAATTGAATTCAAGGCGGCAGAACGTTACCTTTCAGACTGTGTTTGCCTACAGCGACGTCAGCCCCGGGCCCTCACCCTGACAATGAGAGACGTACACCTGCCCGTGACCTTAATGCGGCTTTAATAACAAAGTTCTTCCAGTCGTTTCCCCATTATGCAAAAAAAACTTGTTCGGCTGGCTGCAGGCTCTTCCCCTCAGTTACACATACACTCACTCACACACACTCACTCACACACGCACACACACACAGGCACAGACTGCTCAGGTGTGGACTGGAATGACATGTGAGCGACGCGCCCAGTTCGCATTAAGAACATTTTTTTCCAGTCACCACCTACTCTCTGTGTTTCACCCCGAGGAGTTCATCAGCCCCGTGCAGGAAGGTGGAGCCTCTCGCAGGGGCAGCAAAGTAAAGATCGCACCCGATTTGTGCGCAGCGTATCAATAATTACCCTTCTTTACCTGCGCCAGCGGGAACAACGGCTGCAGGATTAGAAGTCTCCCTTAAATCCGTCTCGTCATCCAGGTGTTAACAGGAATCTGACTCATCCAATCCCCTCCGCTGACCTTCTGCGGCGCCCTTTCGCGTTAAACGACAACAATCTGGTTTCTTTTCTGCACCTTTGGAAACGAAACACTGCCTGTCTTGTTCGAGGCCGACGCGCTTCTGCGGAAAACCTCTGCGACGGTGTGTGGAAACGACAGTACATGTATTGTTCCTGCGAGCGAGCCACTGGGTGTCCTCTCTCCCTGCCTGCTGGTTTCACTTCTCTATTCTGTTTTTTTTTTGTTCCTTCGAAGCCATGAGTAAAAAGATGAGGGACTGTTCGATCTCTGGACTTCAATCCAGGTTGATTGTACAGTTTCTTCCGTGCCATCCAATATAGCATATGGGGTAGAGTTAACTGGTTGTTTCAGTCACTTTAGAGGACTTCAAATTGTAATAACGGGCTACAACAGTATTTCTTATCATTTCTGACCAGTTTTTCCATTTTTGGTGGACTGGCGAAAGCATCATACATCTACAGTATTATTACTAACTGAGAGAAGTTTTCATCAACTCAGACTTATCTTATCTTCTACATTCATACGTACTTTCGTATGGATGGTGGGAGGCAGTCACGCGGTGGACAAGTGGTTAGCACGGTTTCCTCACAGCAACAAGGTCCCTTGTTTGTATCCCGGACCAAATGCGGGACTTTCTGTGTGGAGTTGGCATGTTCTCCCTGTGTCTCTGTTGGTTTTCTTCCTCCCACAGTCCAAAAGCACACACTCTCAGTTTGACTGAATGCTGCCTACAACCTGCTTAAGCCCTATGTAAGCTGAAGATAGTCCCGAGCACACAAATCCTATCCAAGTCAGACAGGGGATCAACAAACTATTAGATTTTTAATTGACTTTAGACACTACATAGTGAACCGTGTGATCCGCAGATACGTGGTTTGTTTACAGGTCCACTGTTGAGTTTGCTGTCTTGAAAGAGACACCGAATGTGGCCACAGATGTGATCGACAAAGGCAAACGATTGAAGTGTATGACTTCACAAAGCTATCTGTGAAATCTTGCTCACTTTATCTCAGGTGTAACGATAGCAGCGGGAGGAATGTAAGCCAGGCCTTCACAAAAAGTCCCCGTAATCAACCAGTCAAGCTGATTTGTTGGTAAGGAAAGTATACAACTAATCAATTAGTTGTCAATGATTATATTACTTAAAGTTTAAGAAAAACTGACTGATTATTTTTTCAAGCAGTCCAACACCATAGACATTACAATTGTCTCTATTCTGTGACTGTAACTTGAATATATTGACGCTAAGGACAAAAGAAGAAAGTCATTTGGGACTTTATTAATCAAATAACACTCATGCCACACAAATGACTCAAATAACACTGTCTGACCTTTAACCTAATTGATTATGGAGCCTCACCTATGAGCGTCTCATAAAATGTCTCATTTCTAGTCACACATGATGGCCATAATATCCATGATATCCCTCCTGAATATTTTGACTGATCCCTCTGTAACAATTGCACTTCTCCCTGTCTGTCTATCTATCTATCTATCTATCTATCTATCTATCTATCTATCTATCTATCTATCTATCTATCTATCTATCTATCTATCTATCTATCTATCTATCTATCTATCTATCTATCTATCTATCTATCTATCTATCTATCTATCTGAGCCCATACCTGCTATTTTTTCATTGATCTATTATTTGTTATTATTTGATGCGAAAAGAGGAGAGTGACTGGGCAGGGCTGCACTGGCGTCCACTTCACGTTAAGAGTCATTTTAAGCAACTAATCATCTATTAAGACATATAAAGTGCGTACCTCATCGCTCGGTCGAGTCACGATCGCTTGGCCGGACGTCCTCCGTCCCCCTGTCACTACGGCCGCGGACACTGTAAACTTTGTAAAAACACCTCGTAACGTCCGCTTTTTGTCGTGGCGTCTTCTGGAGCGAGCTGCGCCTCGGCACACGCAGCGAAGCGCGGGGAGGAGCGCGCGCAGGCGCACGCGCGCGGGCACGAGCGCCTCTGGTCCAGCTATGCAAATACGGCGAGAGGAGGCAAACACAGGAGGAGAGATGGAGAGAGGAGGTGGGGGGGGGGGGGGGGGGGGGGGGGGGGGGTTAGGTCAAAGGTCTGTGGAGCGGAGGAAACATTCAGATCCTCCACCTGGAGCCAACTACTGATAGACCACAGTGGAAATAATGTCTAGCTCTTGCTTGCTAGCAAATCATGGTACATGTCTCTCGCACACTCAGAGTGAAGTAAGGAAATAAACCGCGGTAGGGTCTCCAGAAAATCACAGGGCACACAAAGGAGCAATTTGAAGTCTCGTTTAGCCTTAATGCATGTGTGAGGAAACCAGAGTAGCCAGAGAAACCGAAAGGTCCTCGTTCCAACCGGGATATGAAGCAGGGACATTCCTGCTGTGAGGTGACAACACCAATCCAACATGTCAATTTTCACTCTTATTTTTGGTGGGAAATTACTGAGGTCTGGGTTTAGATCACTGGGATGCTATGCTTATTTGCATTACAGTACAGGAAATGAGATGAAACAAAAAAAAGATAATGAATGTATGTAGATGAAAGCACCCCCTAGCTGGTAATACATAAAATGGAGTAAGTTAAATAAATACAGATGGATAAAAGTAGATGAAAGTAACATAAAGATAACAGAAACATGGACAAAAAGAGTGAGAAATAATTCCTGCCAATTCCACCAGGGAGAGTTTCAATGCATTAAATACAAAGGAACATTATTACAATAGTGAATTCTGTCCACAGTGTGTTTGACCACTGCCTCTCTAAAAATAGTAACACGCGCTGCGTGCCCCTCTGCCTTATTGGTTGTTTCAAATCAAACACGTCTGTTGGTGAAGTAATATTTCCTCTATATTGTCAAACAGCCCATTTTACAGCATCAGCAAACACACACACACACACACACACACGCTCGTTCTGTTGTAACAGTGGTGCAGCTGCAGGTCTGAGCGTCGGATGGAAGTCAAATATGACCATCGTGGTGATGTCACGTTTCATTGATTTATTCTGTGATAGCTGTGATTCAGCTCAATGGGTTAGAGTATTTATCACCTCCCTGGATGAGTCCCTGAAGTGCTGTGCAATTTAGAGCTACTTCCTGTGAATGTATTCGGAGTTTTATAAAGGAATCAGCAATACAAGGCGTGCCTTTTCTCGCATTTTCGTTTTCTCCTGACCTCTCCGTACACCAGAGCTGCGCCTTCTAGTGTCTAACAATATGGCATGATGACAAACTGCATTGACTGATTCTGGTAAAGTACAATGACAGCATGCGCATTGTGGAGAAATGAAAGTTGGAGGAGACATTATGCAATCTAGAGACAAACCAGGCTTCTCCAGTCAGCCATTTTCTCACCCACGACAGTGTAACAGGACAACACGCATAGACAACCACAAAAAGACAAAACAAAAGACATGAATTGAACATGCCAATGTGGAAAGTGCTCTTCTCAAAACATGAACCCTCTAGCTTTATGGTAACAACACTGCACACCACCCACTGTGTCATCCTTTAGTGTCATTGCACAAAAACATCACCGTTCACACTCCCTGCTTTTACTTCTCCATTCCTGTCAAGTCTACATATGTGTCAAAGTGGCATTACTGTACAAGGACAGCACAGACTTGGAGACACCACCCAGTGCACAACACTTTCATTATGCCTTCAATCACCTGGCAGAGGTGAATCATATGCCACCAGACATGATATTATTTAATGGGCCCGGCCATTGAGCCTCCTGTCAATATTCTCTCTGTCATCTTTAGGACGTTCCCAAAATAGATGTGCGGTCTATTTTGACTATTGTTCACAACTCACCCAACCGGTTTGATATATGGCACATCTATTCTCAGAAAGATGTGGCTTAGTCCACTTCTGTAAAGTAAAAAAAAAAGGAACAAGTTAGCCTACGCTATGGTTCGATGTCCAAAAACAATTGAAGAGTCAAGGGTTACCGGGGCAGGGAGTTCTCCTTCTCCCTGTTCACTTCACTGCCCTTTCAGACAAAAATAAGTCCTCAAAAAAGTTCCACCTGTGCTCATAAAATGACCTTATTCTGTGTGTAGATTAGTCTGGGCTTTACAGAGAGTTTTCCAATGGCAGGAAAGATGTTAAACAATGTGGTTTATTTGCTCAATATCAGCTAAAGCCTTGTTTTTGGTCTGCAGGATGAGACGTTAAAAGTTAACTGAGACGTCATAATTTCACGTCCAGGCAAATACTGGTGAATTGCGGCCTCTGGTGGAAGGACAGGATGTCAGTGATGTGCAACACAGCGTCAGGAAACAATAATATGTGGGTCTGCATAGATAGCACTGAATGGGGTCATCTCAAAGCCAATATTACACCACAGTACGACACTCACCTGAATAGAGTATTGTACTGGAGATTGGAGCCCGGTGGCACTGTGAAGCTACAAAGCAGGTATGATATTGAATGACTTAATGACTTGAATCTTGTTTATTGCAATGCAATGTTTTTTAATATATTGATTCAGAAGAAACTGACAAGACTCTTTCATCTTTTGATCCAAAAAACACTTTTAATGCAGAAACATGACAACTCAGCATCAAAGTCACATTTAAATACATAAACAATACATTATTCTGACACCAAAGTGGTAATCTGTGTTAAAAATCCATCTTATTTCTCATATCATAAAATGGTGTACTCCACCATTCTTGCTCTCTAGCACTTAGAAAGAATCAAGACTGGAGACAGAACAATATCAGACCTAGATGAAATAAATAAAAAAATATATGTAAAACGGTATATGGAATATTGTCGGATTGGTTTAGTATTGTTCTAGTGTGGCAAAATGACATCCACAGCGAGTGGTGCTAATGTACAAGTTCCACCCAAACCATCTCACGGATCCGTTAACCACTACGTGAAGTGGTGGTCCTGCAAAACCTTGTTAAAACGGGATTTTTAATAACTCAGAAATACCCAAGGTAAGAGCATTTGTGAATCTTTCCTCAACTCTACGTGTAAGACGTGAAGGGAGACAGACTGCTCACATTTGCATAAGCGCACGACGGAAAACACCACCTACGTGCTTGCGCTTTGAGTTTTCCAAGGAAAACTGATAACATCAGACTGTCAGATCCACCCCCGAGGGGGATGTTTGGTAGGAGTGGAATAATCTAAAAATACCCTCAAGAAGGCTGAAGTCGAGTCGACAGGAATGTCGAGGCGAGTTCCAAGGCCGACGTTAGCATGCTAACGCGCTCCCAGTGCCACTGCGAGCTCGCTGATGTTTAGCTGGTGACGCTCGTTATTAGTGTTCGCATGTTGAGCGTTTGCTCATTTGTCCTAAGCGACAAGTGCAGTTCAGGCTGACGGGAATGTCACCGAGTCAGTTTTACATTTCTGTAGAGGCGGAGTCAAGCTGTCAACAGGAACACAAGGGGTCACCCTCTATGGGACGTGAATGTCGTGGTTCCCATTGAGGTAGTAGCACTTTTTTTTTAGATGAAAACAAACCAGATTCTTGGGATGCATCACAGTCATCTGTTTGGATGTTATGATTTTGATCACGACTGATAATGGTCATCGCACTTTCTATCTGTCCAAAAGTTTAATTCCATTCCAATTGAGGTAGACATGGGTGAAGGATCGCTGTCACTCGGGGATGCAGGGAAGTGAAATTTTCATTGGTTGGGAAAGTCAAGAGGTTCCTTAACTTCAGGAAAAATGACTTCAGTGTGGCTTGATGGGTCTTACTTTCATGATGACAAAGCGAAGCAGGTTGTATTATTAGTTAATGTTACTCCACCTTAACTGAAGAAAAGCAAGCAATGAAACAAAGAAGATGTAACTTATCATTCACCATTGTTATATACGTTGTTGCTCTGGTTTGGAAAGGCAATTTAATGAATGAATCATTCAATATCAGGGTAAAATGAAGCATGTTTCTGAAGTAAACAAAGGCCGAATCCTAGAGCTAAAAGTCGTCCTTCTGGTGCTCCAAAATCAGGTCTGACAGCACGCAGATGTCCGTCTCTGCCGGGTGGCACTGCAGCACCAGCGTCACAACGCTGTCCTGCCCCGCGAAAACCTGACAGAGCTGCGCCCTCAGGTTGGCCGTGTCCGCTGGACTCCTGTGCGCTCCTGGAGCTCCCGTCTGCCTTTGCTGCCCTCCCGTGTCCCGTCCCTGTCCGTGTCTCCTCCCGCCGCCCGCCCCGTCCAGGGGTCCTCCCAGAGTTCTGTCACGAAAGTTCAAGACCTCCGTCTGGGAGCGCGGGGGCCTGGAGTTTGGGAAACTAGTGGCCGTGCCGGCGTAAGAGTGGTTCCCTGGGTCAGGAGTCCTGACACGAAGAAACACATTCGCATACATAACATTATTCAAGGTTGTTTTCCCATGATGCCCTAAATCATGAAGGCATTTAACGATCATTTCTCTTCACTTCTGGCTTCCTCTGATAAGTTACAGTATTGTCTCTATGTATTATTATTCTTACAGGTGGACAAGTTGTTAATACCTGTGCTGCGTTCGTAGGAATTCATCCAGGTGAGGCCCTCCTCTGCCCAGAGGGTCATCCGGCAACATGAAGTGGTCCCCGACAAATGTGTATTGAAGGAGTCTGGGGAGATCACACGGTTTCGGTTGGCGGACCAGACCATGGGTGACTTCAGATGCAGGACACTCGACACATTTCAGCCGTTTTCACTTAAATCGGTAATGGAACGGAGTCTTTTCTTACCTCTTTTTGATGATGTCTTTCCACACGTGAGACTCGTCGAAAAGGTCTCTCAGGTTGTCGTTCGTCACGATCACTCCGTTCGTCTTCTGCGCGTACTGCAACATAAATCTGTGGGAGCGGCAAAGGTGTCAGTCACGTCCCTACGGCCTACGGTAGTCCCCGCATCCGACTCTCACACCACTGTGAACGTGAAACAAGAGTCGTGTTCATTGCCAGGCAGGTCCACATGTGAGTCACGCAGCTGTGAGGAATCAGCGACGCTGATATCAGAGTGTGTCGACCTGTCATCATATGAGGCGATCTTCTTGCCCTGGACCTCTCGGGAGGGCGTGTAGGAGACGAGGCCCAGCTGGTGCAGTTCATCCAGATAGTGCCT
Source organism: Karalla daura (assembly GCA_029224185.1). Lineage (NCBI taxonomy): Eukaryota > Metazoa > Chordata > Actinopteri > Chaetodontiformes > Leiognathidae > Karalla > Karalla daura. The sequence goes on along the minus strand of CM055210.1, from coordinate 5,273,054 downwards.
CTCTGAGGGGCAGACGCAAACGACACCATGTTTCATGCCCACGCAAGGGAAAAAAAAAAACGCGTCTCGCCGCACGGTTTGGATTCGTCGCGCCACGGGTGATGCGAGCGCTACCTTTGATCTTGGGGTGGCTCTTCTGCCTGTAGTGCGGTAGGAAGGCGATGATTTCGCGATGGCCTCGGTCCCAGAAGTGCTGGACGGCCAGAGCGATTCCTCGGCAGGAGAAGAAATGACCCAGACTATGGCTGTGGAATATAGGTCAGTTACGACACAGTCAATTGTGGGCCAAGATAAAAATCCACTTCTACATATATCGAACTCTGATTTGTATCAGTTTTACTGTTTAGGAACGCTAACCTAGGAGATAGCCGGACATGCATAAGAAAGCAAGCATAGAAAGCAATGAGTGAGGTCAACGCAATCCAAAAAGAGGTTGATTAAACTAAATATGACCAGTTCACTATCTTGACTATCTCGAGCTATTAGAAGTATATGGAGTTGGTGCCCACTAGTGGCGTTACAGAGCAACCTGCAAGCCAGCGTTTGAGTCCAGACACGCATATGCTGAGAGCACATGAATAATCCCGCTCCATGTTTTGTGCTGTTACTTTTTGTTTGCTGACTGTATGTGTCTGAGCTTGAAAGCCCGCCCCCCCCAGCCGTCACTCCTCAGCTGGTGTGCCCTGTAACCTTTGTACAAGGTGTTGCTACGACGTAAGGGCCTATGGCTTCACGGGCCTGCAGTTGAAACCCTTCTATTGATCTCTTTCAAGTCTGATCTTGAGAAAAGAGGCCTCCTTTAGGTGGTCTGCTTGAGTTTAGCATTCGTACAAGAGTTTGTTTACCTTTTGCACTTATCTATTTTATATTTTAGTAATGTCTGCATGTCTATATGTCTATCTGTATGTCTATATCACCTCCAGGTAGGCACTCTGCCTCTCCATGTTTTGACAGAGTAGAAGTCATGAAGACAAAAGCCTCCCCGCTTTAAAAATGTATCCCATATGGCTATTGATGAGGATGAATGGATTTAGATAAACTTCAATTTCATTTCAATTTAGGGCAACCTTTAGCTGTATTTGCAAGACAAAACTGGCACAGCAAAGACATATGGTACAGTCTGCACGAAATACTTTTCACAAAATGTCATCACAAGCCACTTTATTGACTCTTATCATTCAGATTTCTACTCATTCATGCACCGTTGTCCAGGAAAACCACTAAGTTCTAACTTTAAATACCCAGTTTCCCCTCCCCATGTGTGTTTCCCCACCTCATAGCCACATTGCTGCCGTCAATGATGACCGTCCTCAGTGTGGGGTCTCTGGGCTTGTCTGTTAAGTGCAGCTTAAAGGGCGTCTGCAGGCCTTCCAGGAAACGCTGCTCCCCGGTCACCACCACTGCAGAGGCGGCGCCCACCCCGTACCGGTCCTTCGTTCTCGTGGGAGACGAGTCCTTCCCCGGGAAGACGTGGGGCTGAGGGTTCCTGAAAGTCTGTTTGGCTGAGTTCGAGGAATTAAGGCTCGGATTCGAGGCGCTGCCTTGAGTTGGGTGATCTTGTCTGGAAGGAGGCCAGTGGCCGGTTTGGCCGTGCTGTTTGTTGGGATGAAAGTTGTCCGGGTGATCTAAGGATGAAGGATAAGTTGGCATGGGCGGCCCTTTGACCTCGGGGAGGACGGCCTGGTGCCTCTGCGACTTGGCAGACTGGCGTCGCTTCGGCTGCGAGGCGCAGTGATTCTCCGTGGGCTGCTGGCTGCTCCACATAAGCAAATCTGGATCCGGGATGGGCGCAGCTTGGTCTGGGATTGCTACCCATCCTCTGCCATCAGCTTCTCTCTTTTTAGCAGGTGCGAAGAGATCGCTACCTTTGTCCTCTGCCTTTACAACCTTTGGAGGCCCTTTCTCCAGCACCACATCGTCCATCTCCCTCGGCTCCTCCCTCACACTGTTGATCTCTTTGCTCTCGTCTCTCTGCAGCTCCAGGAGCAGCTGGTGGGTGGACCGATCGGGCAACCGGTTGTAGACGGTGGTGACTTTCTGCTCCTGGTACCCACAGCTGGCTGCGGCCTTCTTCAGCACCCCCAGGACAAAGTCTTCCTCGTGCTCTTCGTCCTTCACCTCGGCCTCACCCTCTCCCTCAAAGTGTCTTGTGCTCCCCGTCGCTCCATTTTGCCCTCCCTCACAAATTTCTCCCACCTTTCCGTCCACTTCTGACGTCTTTTCTCCCCGCGCGGCCACTTCTTCGTCTTCTCTGTGCTCCGTCTCGCATGGTCGGTTCCTCTCCCTCTGATCCGAGGCGGTGCCGTTTCGACCCTCCCTGTCTGGATCGGGCTGGCCTGTCTGCTCCCGGTCGCAGCGATCCTGCTCCTGCTGAACCAGGTCCAGCATCTGCGAGGCCTCCTTGGGGCCTTCGCGGGCGAGGACTCGTTTCACGACATCTTCCGTGTAGCCCATGGCTGTGAAGAACTTCAGCAGGAGCAAGAACTGCAGCTCTTGTTCCTCCTCCTCCCCCACTCCCTCTGTCACTTTGTCACCCAGCGCTGCAGCCCGTTCCATGGCTTCTGCTATCTCCTGTGAGGACTGCGCGAGTCCCTCAGCCCCCTCCGCCCTCCCTCGGGTGCCTGTAGGTGCAGAGAAAGGCTGGAGCTGGCTGGACGCTAAGTCTCCAGTCTGGGACCAGTCTGCTTGGTCCCGAAGAGACCCTGCAGCTCCACCGGTCTGTGCCAGGCCAGAGTTCGATCCAAGTCCTGAGTCAGTCACCAGATCCAGCAAGATTTCCTTCACCGACGCGGGTAAAACCAGGAGGTCCAAGATGTGCCTGTCCTCCCATCTCTCCACCAGGGTTTTGAAGGCCCGTCGTGAGTCCAGAGACTCGTCCACGCCCCTGCCTGCCGTCTCGGGGCGTCTGGACTGGGTGCACTCGTACCTCTCCACCAGGTCTGTAATCAGGGAGTACGCCCGTACGACGGGCTCCATCAGGCCCGATATGAGCAGGAACCCTGCGGCGCCGACCTGGTTTGTGGAGAGGGACGACAGAATGGCAAAATCATAAGTCTTTTCAGTGGCGACAAAATAAAAATACACAGTATACAGCTGGCAGTTGTTTCACTGTTTGACTGTAATTCAAGGCAGGGGGCATTGATAAGAATATCACGACTTTTCCCTCACTTTAAACCAGTCGCTCCTTTGATAGATCAAATAATGTATTAAAAAATGTGCTAAAAGATTACATTGAGCCTATAAAAAAGTGTTTAACCCCACAAACTAATTTCGCAACTGAGCAATATTCTCACTTCTCCATTTTTAGGTCGTCCTGCCAACTGCTTTACAGCTATTCCTGGAGAAAGTCTAAAGGTCGCTCTGAGGAGCAACAAGGGATTTCCAGGCCACTCATAGTAGCAAGTGGCAACTCACAGTGAAAAAGAAAGCGAGCGATTGATTGATAGTGATTTCCCATGATCGTATCTCTGACATTACAGCAACACTCGTTAATAATGGGATGAAAAATTCCCACACCGAAACACCACGTTAAGCTGTTGCGTCATGCCGGGTATGACACACAGGTAGCGTGACTTAATGGCAGCGTTGACTAATCATGTGATTTCCTGTCTGGACATCAAGAATGAGAAATCTGAAGATATTTTTGCATCGCAGGCCGAGGGGAGAGCAGCTGACGAGATAAGTGCACACAGCTGGACCAAGGTGCACATTTTACCTCACAATTTATTGTACCCCGTACGTCTCCTGTGTGCCTCCGTGTAAGCAAATACCCACGAGGCGACACTCACCACTATCTGCGCCGAGGTGGTTCTTATGAGGCAGTCCAAGAACAGGCCTCTGGCGCCGCAGAAGACACAGTGGAGCACCTTGGGGTAGGAGACCTCCTGCTGCTCCTCCTGGTTCACGACTCCTTTCACAAACAGCTACAAACGCAGGAACATTCGACACGTTTTACTCTTCCGCGTGATGATCGGGAGGATGCAGGAGTCGAAAGGTCTAAGCGTCACGTCCATCTGAATATCAGTAAGGGATGCGCAGAAGCGTCTGACATAATGGAAGGGATCTCCGCAGAGATAAACGGATATTTTTGGTTGAACAAGCGCTGGCATCGTGTTGCTGTCCAAGTTCCATTGAGAAAAACATGCAGTCTACTAGGTTTCCCTCCATATTCTAAAATAACCATATAGCTCTGTGCAACAACTAGAAACATAAACCATTTGAATAGTTTTAAGGCTTCGGTGTGGTAAATGCAGTGTTATAACTGAATATCATTGCTACTGCTACTGAATTATCAATATGTGCACATCTTATTTGTCTTTCCTTAGAACAGTTTTCCACCTTATCATCATGCCTGTAGTTCACACAGACAATTCAAGGGGCCCATCGACTAGATCTGGCGCAGAATAAAAAAATCCTCAGATCTCCAGTGCAAAAAAAAAGTGAAATACGGAGCTGCAGCTGTGCGAGTTGGACAAATCAAACAGTTGCCGCATGGGTTACACTCCATTTAGCACAAAACTCCCTCTTTGTGTCGCTTGCCCCTTCACTGCTGCTGAACAAGGATTCACTGTCCAACACAAAGGGGGAGCTGGCGCTAAACAGTTGGTGACGCTGAAAAACGTGGACCCCTCAGAGGCCTTAAATGACCTCTGGAAACTCTGGAATGCGTTTATTAGCCGTGGGCTTTGTCCCCTGGAGGAGCACGTAGAAGGGTTATGACCACGGCATCACCTGACTATGATATGTAGCATATAATGGGAAGAGTCTACACCCTCCACATGACACCTGGGTCAGAGCTTCCACTGAGAGGGACACTGTAATCTTGTTTTGCGTCCACCAAAATATCTCCTGTAGCTAGCTAGCTACATAACAAGCTAGCTAGCTAGCTAATTCATGTATTTTTTGAAGCTGTTTATGGATACCAGACAAAGGGGAGAGAGTTACTGTATCTGATGGGTAGATAGCTAGATAGCTAGATAGATACTGTATTCATTCCTGAGGGTATACTGTGTGCAGCGGCTAATTCGTACGCGCTGGACAAACTGGTATTTGTTCTGTGACTGGGCTATGACACAAGATTAGCTAAGATGAGCAACACATTACGACGCAGAAAGCTTGTAAGCCGGTTCGTTGTGTTAACCAGTCGACGGGATTTGTTTTGTGCGGTCGTCATTCTGAGAGCATGTGTCAACGGGCTCGTGCCATATCCCGCTTGAAACTCTTCTAAGGCCGACCAACAAGATGTAAAAGCCACCCTGTGAGTCACTTCTCAGAGCGAACCACGTCATGTAAACATCTCTAAAGAAAAACAAAGAAACGCGCCGCTTTGTCATCTTTCCAAACTCAAGCCAGGCAATCTGGCTTCACGGTCGGGGGAAACGTGCCACCAGACGAGCACGCCGATCCTTACCTTGGCAGCTTTCACGCTCTTGCTCCATCCTTGCAGCTTTAGCCATATCTGCCCGTTGTTGCTATGGGCCAGGTCGTCCGCCCCGATGCCGAACGCCACGCCGAAGATCCGCTCCACCGTGCTGTGCAGGGAGGTCAGCGACCCCCGCAGCATCCCGGCACAGGCGAACTCATCCACCACCTCCATCTCCCCTCCCCCGCCGCCGCCATCGCTCCCCTGCCCATCCATCCGTTGTTCTTAAATCAGGCCCAAAGGTGTGAGCATGCTGCGGACGAAAGAGAGACTCACGTCACAAGAAAGATCTTTGAGCTGTCCCCTCCAGCAGCACCCGTGGCAGACTGCGTCTGTGCATAAAGCTGCTGTTCGAATGCTGAATCATCTAGTTCGTGACCACTGAGAGCAGACTTTCAGGGAATCTCAGAATCAGGCACAGTGATAAGTGATAACACAACAGTGATCATATCCATGTATTGTGATTTATGTAGAGCTTTTCAAAAGAACGTTACAAAGTGCTTTACGTGACTTGAAACCGATATCAAGTAATACTGTTATTAATACTGTGATTTAAAAAAATGACAGTGTCCAAGTCTGCTTCTCTATGGCAGATTGTCCAGCAGAAGGTGACACTCCTACTGTATTTCTGGTTCGGAAACCAGCATTCCTGAACTTTACAACTACGAGGTCTGTAGTGGAGACGTGAAAACAAACACGTTTGCCCTGACTTGAATGCCACAGCACTAATGCTCTTGTCGTTACAGTGAGTTTCAGGGACAACTGGATGTGACTTTTTTTGTCCTCTTATCACTAATCTGGAACAACGCTGCACAGTGTCTCCTGTTTGCACCACGAGAACCATCCAGTCACGGTCACAGCAAATCTTACTACACCCACAGGCCAGAAATTCATAAGAACGCTTCTGAAAATGACGAGGAAAAAGTTGGAATAAAAGCAACAAACTGTGTGGTGGAGATATATGTTTGTGCTTTAGATACACTCACCTCTGACTACCCTCAAGGACACTCATCTCTGAGACTCTATGATCTACTGCCTCCACTCCTACACTGATATGTGGACCTTACTGTCTACGGCCTGCACCAGACACACATTCCCAACTTCATGCCATCCGCTCCATTCTTCACTCCTAACACCGGAACCTGTCCTGCCTGTGGTTTTGATGCATTGGCCCGGGTGGGGCTCTAAGCTCTGTCCATTAGTCTCGCTCACTCTTTCTGTGACCTTTGTTACCCTGTAGCGCCGGCATCTGCTCCACATCTAGTACAGTAATTTACCCGATCGCGTTTGGCTTCGGCATCTCATTACCCTTTTGTCCCCATGTGCCACTGTCCAGTGCTGCCGGTCACTGGCCCAGAAAGTCAAACTTACAGACGTCATTCTGTCACATATGTGCCGTTTCATGAAATCCTTCTTTGGCCAGATGAACTCAAAATCTCATCAAGATAGTAATAGAGCATTCATGCTTACCATGAAAAAATAAACTCTTTCACCTTGTGCTTTCACATAATGCAACATACAGCCCCCATTAGTCAGGCCACTACATTATAGAACTTATAGCACTTCATTGCCAAACTATTACTAACTGTCAACCAGCTATAACTTTTTACCTCTACACTGGGCTCTCATTTTTGAAGAGGGTTAGGGCACTCTGTCCTCCCCTCCATATCTTACTGATTTGTATATGTGCTGGGAGTGAGAGAGTGAGATCATCCGTCCCCAGGGAGAGACACAATGGAGACTTTGGCTGAGGTGCCCGAAGCTCTGTCTTGTCTTGTGTTTGGCATAATCTATGGGGATATATGCTTTGAGTCGGGTGCTGCGCTCCCCACAATAACAATCACAGCAGTGAAGGAATCTCATGTCTTTCCATCCAACACTCGTATGCTATGAGCCAAAACAGACCTCGCACCCGACCGTGGAGGAACACAATAAAAGCTCAAAGGCAGCGCCTTCATTTTATCAGCGAAGGGCATCGACAGTACACAGAGGTACCCTGCAGTTTGCAGCGAGACGGCAGTTGACTCGGTCGCGTCAAAGCCCGTGCAGGATGTGGCAGGAAGGAAGAGAAAACAAAAGTGGCGCACATTTGCATTTTAAACTTGAAGCTCGTCCCGGCTTATGTTTTCACGGTATATTCACGCACGTTGAACCGAGAGAGAGAGGGGGGTGACGCACGGAACCACGTCGGACAGGTCTTCTGCGGCTTCGCCGTCACAAGGCAAGTGTTGTGACTTCATGACTTGCTCGGATACGGATACGGGCCGCTGGCCGACGCATTGGGTTCCAGCGGACGGTCGAGGGTTTGTAATGTCATCTCATCTCACAAGTGACTACGTGTGCCGGTTTGCTCGGATTCCATCGTCCCGAATCAAAGCTCCACAAGTTGTGTCTGGATAAAGTCACATAAAGTTACAAATGCAATGCGATGGGAGGCCAGTCTCCTGTGACGCGTCACCCTCCGTCCCAGAATAGCGGGCTTCTGGACAAAAACCTCCAGGGCACTCACAGACTACCTTCCTTTGGTCTAATTACAGCCAGTTTCTGAAAGAGGAAGTTTCCAATTTTAAGCACACCTTCCACCTTGATAAAAAAAAAAAAGGCCCACTCGTATGGTTCTGCTTTTATTAAAGACAAATATTAAAGTAAACCGTGTCTTTTTCTTGTTTTTCTCTGGGACAAATGCATACAGTGTATCGGCGGTCAGTGTGAGGGTGAGTGGTGTGTGTGTGATGGAGCGGTGACCTTCCAGGGGTGTATTCTTTGCTTTCCATCTATCTGTACTGGAGACAGGCACCAGCAGACCCTGGCAAACACCACTGAGGTACAAGGAGAGCAAGATAATAAGCGACTCGATAGCTTATATCTTCCGTCGCCGCAGTGTTTTCGTCCCTCATAACCTCTGGCATGGTTTTATGGTGCAATGGAAAATTTCAGCTTCTCGCCGAGCACTGTGGTATTGCTGTGTTGTGCGATCTCTGCCGTATGAACTTCTGCACCTGCTCGTACCTACGCAGGAAATGCAGCAGACAGCAGAAGGTGTTGTTTCATCTTAGTAATGATCCAGTACAAGGACAAAAAAAACTTCCCTGCTGCACATAACCCCATAGAACAAGCGGATGTGCGGTATCTGAAGCTATATATGGCATTGCGCCCTGCGTTAGTTCATGTGATTGTTTACGGGTTTGTTGTGTATACCATGGTTAAGGGCCTAGGATAAAAAAGATAGAAAAGAGGATGCCTCAATTGTCTTGGGGTGGGAGGACCTGATGTTTATGTTAAGAGTCACCAACAACCAGCCCATATAATGTGTACATTCAGAGCTCTTAGTCAGAGGACTAACCTGGCTAAGGTTCTCTCTAAGCAGACCATGGTGCTTGATCTGATTCTAATAGTCTTTGTAATAAACCCTTTTAGTATGGAAGTAAGTTGGTGTCAGAGGAGTCTCCTTAATCATCTTCAGCATCATCACTTTTTGGCTATTTTGTCAATAAACAACTGAGTTTTAACATGAAAACATTGAAACAATAGTCATGTCCTCCAAACATGACAAAATAAGCTAAAAAGTATGCAGGGTTCCATCATGTAAACAAGGCTGCCATGCTTGTCTGCAGCTCCTGCAACTCTGGGATCACTGCTCTGTCCCTTTACGCACGATTCTCTACGTAACCCTGCGATTCACCTACGCACAAAAAAAGAGATAACACCAGCGTACGCAGCTCGGCCTGTACGCGGATTAAAAAAAACATTCAACAGCTGTACGACAACATCCCCACAATTTGTTGTTGAACTCAAAGAGAAGGATAGAGAAGCAGAGCGAGGCGGAGAGGGAGAGTGGAGGAAAGAAAAGCAACTTTTAGCGTCGTCTTCTTACATGAGGTCGCGTCGCCTCGCGCCCAAGTTTCGTTTCCAGGCAGGAGCGCGAGAGAGATAAGTTCCTCAAAAGCACCCGAAGACATGTACACCACAGTCAGAGGTCAGCGCATGCCAAGCTGGAGGCCTGAGTGCTCCCTCCTGGCAGGGTTCAAAACAGCTAAGTTGTTTACCAGCTGCCCCTCCTGCCTCCTCCTCCTCTTTTTATTCCTCTTCCTCCTCCTCCTCCTGCTGCTGCTGTGGATGAGGAAGGCAAAACTGAAACTAAACCCACAGAGGCTCGCACACACACACACACGCGCACACACACACACACACACACGACGAGGCGGAGTCCGGTCTACACCGCCTCCTGCCTTTAAAACAACACATCAAATACCTTCTTCTAGACCGTAATTTCGCAGACTACGGTTTTAAAGCTCGCTTTAATGTTTCCAGGGCTCTAGCGTTTTTCCGTTCTGCTCGCCCATTGTGTGTAAAGTCCCTGGACGCTCTTGTTTAAGCGCCAAGCCAATGAGAGCGCCTTTAAGTGCACGTCTCACGGTGTTGACTCAGAGACGAGATAAAGGGGGTTTCCAATGACGTCGGAGATTTTTTTTTTAAACCCATCCTGTTTCTGATCTGGGGGAAGTCGTCACACTCAGCGCTGAAGTAAAAACACAAATAAGCAGATGAGAGAAAAGAAAAGTTTAGAAACAGCAGAAGTACCAAATGAAGCACTATGCTGAAGTATGAGGATGTCAAGTTGACACAAAATGCTTTACATGTGTTACCATTAAAAAGTTCACAATAGGAACAATTAATAAACTGATTTAGAAACAATACATAAGACATTAAGACGTTGAAAGGAAGAATAAAAAATATAATGAAAGGTGGACATTGTCTAGTGTGGTCGAGGCTCAGGCTGAGGTAAGAGCAAGATCGTAAAGATAAGATTTTAAATAAACTAGACAAGAGGTAAGTTTACTTGATAGAGTATTCCAGAACCTGGGGGGAGCATATGATAGTTCACTGATATTCAGTGATATGTGGAAAAGAAAGTCTGTTTAACACTGTGCTACATGTGTTTCAAAGGGGACCTACAGTGGTGGAACAAAAGATTTATCCTTTTTCTGGTGTTAACATAGACCTTTGGTTTTGTTTATCCAGATAAACAAATGCTTCAGCCAGAATCTGGGATGAATCATTTACTGAGGAAAAACCAGGTAATAACTTCACCATAAGCCTTACCACCAAACTGCTACCTTGCAGTGCCTTCATTTGCGGAGGATGGTACTCAGATTATTTTTAAAAAAGATATCTTTGTGTTTGATATAGTCAAATACTTTTGAGGTATGTGTTCCTGCTTTTCCAGTACATAGTCATCAAATAAACACACAGACATCTGGGTTGTCATAGAACAGGTTGTGCATGTGAAAACAAAATGAATAGTGGTGCGGTAGTACAGACACACCCTCTGCTTCCTTATCATATGATTGCGTGTTTAATTACACTTGGTATCACATCGAGATATATCACCACATTTGTTACGTAACGATTGCTTGCAAGAGTCCAGCTGTGCTGTCCAGCCTGGTTAGAGTGTCAGTTTTAACCATTTCAACATTGCTACCTGCTTGATTAATTTGAATTTATTTCAATTTTTATTCAGATTTTAACGTTTTATTTATTTTCACCCCTTTTTTCTCAGAGTTAAAATGATCTGAATAAATAAAATAGGAGGAACAGGCACAAGAAATCCCTGTGAATTATATATTTCACATCTGTTAGTTTTTATAAATTGTTTCAATGTCTATAATTCTTTTTTAAAAATTGATTCTATTTCGATTTTCCAGCGTTTCAGCATATTTACTTCCCTCTGTAAACCACTGTAAATGGACTTGTGTAAGAATGGTGACCTACAATAAACCTGCCTTGATTTAGTTCAGCTTGTTTACTCGTTCATTGGACGCACCTCAGTTCTAAAAAAACAAACAAAAAAAAAAACCCGCACCAAACCCTGCCACACCCCAGCTGGCTGTGAGCTAACCGTGACGTGTGAAAAAGCTGAGCCTGACTAACATGCCAGTGATTTTATATAAAACACAACATTTACTGTAAGTCGTTTTGCAGACTGCGCCCTCTGCTGACAGCATGTAAAACAGGCTCTTCAGGCTTGTCTGGATCAACATTTTTTTTTTTTTTTTTTTTTTACCAATGAACAGCAACTGAAAAAGAATATGTTGAGTTGTTGTGACCTAGTGGTCTTTGAGGAGTCTCTCTTCCTCATTGGTCTGAATCCTGAAAAGGATCTCTGCCTCTCACTTTCTGAGGCCCTTGTCTTCTTTGGTATCATTAGGTCAGATAAAGCACTTTTAGAAAATGGCTTTAATACAGATAAATAAAAAAAAAACACTTCTCTTCATCAAAGGGAAATGGATGGAAAATTGCTTCACTTATGTCTCAAAATTTCATCCTGGGTACTTAATGCGAGCCATTGTCTGCTCAAAGATCCTGTGGTTTATTTTGTTTGTTTGTTTTTACTAATTCAATTAAAACAAGTGAATGGTGTCAAATATTTCAAAATTAGAAAGGTGTTCACACTTTGAGTGTGTTCATACTTTACTTGTATTTCTTATGCAAATACATGATTTGAAAACGATGACATGCAGCAGCGTGGCGGCACATTCCAGCGGCACTGTCCATTTCTGAGTGGGAATTTTCTTGTTCCTATTCTTTTTCGAGTGAAGCGTTCATGAAATCAGAGACAGGTTAAAACAAAACCGTCATCCGATTGGCAGAAATCGACCAGAAGCAGAAGTAAAATAGAGTTTTATGTGATGCACAGTCTCACTTCTTCTTTTGCCTGTTTAGTTTGACCAAGCGCTGCGGCTGGAAGTACACTTTGCTTGACTCTTGGCCAGTACGGTTGGCCGGAGAGTGAATGCCAGGGGGTGAGTGAATTCCTTTTTTGGAAAGTTAATCTTGGATTGATAGATAGATAGCCATATAACAAAGCAAAAGCAAAAGAGATGAGTCAAGGCAATCTTAAAAGTATTCCAAGAGGAAATAATTATGACAACCCAGTTGTATTACTGCATGTAGGGTATAGCGAGAGCAACAAATAATGTGGCTTCCTATTGACTGTATAGGAGTGAAATCAGGCGGCCTTATAAGAAACTTTAAGCTATTGAACATTCAATACTAGAGAAGTCACACCCCTTTTTTCCTACCATTCATACCATTAAGAGGCAGAACTGGTTAGCATAATACAATGAAATGAACTTTGAAATGTACTTTCATTTGCTGACTGACGAGACACCGCTACACCATGCCAACTTGGAGGGAGAGATGACTCGATGAACACATTTTTAAAGTTAAACAGAATAGGAAAAGGTACAGTAAGTACATCTAGTTTGTTGGCATTGTCAGTGAATCTTCATCCTTTCTCAAATTCATGACTTAGTAGTATAAGTATTATAAGTATAAGTTTTGCTTGACACTTTCTTTTTATTGGCAATTCAGTCACTGCACTAGAAACACATTTTGAGCATAATGTTGTGATTTTATGACCGAGAAATTGTGGACCACCAAAAGTCCAAAATGCACAGCTCAAGTGATATCAAAAACTGCTGGGTGAATAAATATGTGTAAGTGTAAGTGTAAGTTTATATTTTTTGTGTTAAAAGGTTCTTTTATATGGAAGCTGAGAGCGGAAGCTGAATAATGGCACTATCCAGCAGTTCAACTCCTATTTTGATTAAAGACTCCAGCCTGTCAGACTGGACAGTGATCGGTTCGGGGGGATTTGGACAGATCTTCAAAGCCAGACATCTTCAGTGGTGCTGCGACGTGGCCATCAAATTGCTTCATTATGATGATGGGTAAGTAGCTGTGAAGGAGTGTGGTTGCTGCGATGAAGATTTGTTTTGAACTACTCATAATTCAAATAAACACACAGGACCAGCACATCTTTGCTGCGTGAGATTGAAATGATGCGCACAGGAAGCAGCCCGTATGTTATTCAGGTCCTTGGGGTCTTCAAGGGTCGACTGCCTGGCTGTGGCCTTTCGGTGCATCTTGGTCTGGTCATGGAGGTCATGGAGAGGGGATCTCTGGCCACCCTTCAGGTAAGGAACAGAGGAGTTATACATTACACATTTAGAACTAGTAACACTACTATTATGTGTGTAAATCAACTGCGTATCCTTCCAATTTCTTTATCTGATCACATTATTACTGCTATGAGCTGGAGCTCATTCTTCTAATTCTTGGTTTTGAAGAGTAAGAAACACATATGCCTGAGATGTACTGAAATGAAAGCACAGTCTCCTTCTTAATAATAATAATAATTTAGTAATAATTTAGGTAGTAACCCTAAACCTACTGTGTCAACCCTGCATTTCTCTATCAGAGCAAATTATGTGAGACCCCACCTTTGCCACTGACCTTCAGACTGGCTCACCAAGTGGCTCTGGGTATAAACTTCCTCCACAATCTGTGCCCAGCCCTGCTCCACTTGGACCTAAAGCCCAACAACGTCTTGCTGGACTCTTATCTCAATGCCAAAGTGAGTCCCAGACTTTCGGGGGAAGGCCACACCACCAAGATTTGCCATTTTAGCGCCATTGCTGATCTCTGCACTCTTTGTCTCTCTTCCTCTGATTGTTTCCTTCCTCCGATTACTAATTTTGTTCTCCTTTTCCCTTCACCACAGCTTACAGATTTTGGGCTGGCCCGGTTTTACCACAGCGTTTCACAGGGTTCGAAGAAAAACAGTGAAAATGAAGGGGGAACAAACAGCTACAAGCCCCCAGAGGCGTTTGACATGTCATACACACCTACTCGAGCCTCTGATATTTACAGGTACAGAAAGACCCTGGATAGAGTATTTTTTATCATGCTGTACATGGTGAGATGACTTGATCTATTATCTTCATATATTCACAGAACCATACTGATATCGTATAAGTCAATGGGAACTGCAGGGATTAGTTGAACAAGCCACACGGGAACAGAGCAGAATGCAGTGGAACTAAATGCAAATGTCTTGGATGATTGAAAAATTGAATGGGTCCTTTCTTAGCCTACACTATTGCCCTCCTCTAAATTTTGTGTAATTTGGTTGAGAAGTGTTGCTGTAAACTCTCTAGTTAGCTAGAAGAGTAGCTAGCTGGTTAGCAAGAACATTTACAGCAAGACTACTCACTCAGCTTGCTAGCGAGCTAACTTAACACAAGTGAATCTAGAACATTAAGAATATTAATTAAGACTATTGTAAGTGCTTAGGCACACCAACCAAAGGCAAGTGGTCAAAATATCACTGGCCTGTTGGAGCTAAAGGTTTCAAGTAAATTCACAGTATAGCATGGTAATGCCATCGACTGTTAGGGGCAATTCAGACAAACCACACCCAAATATTTTTGCCGCCTCTGATGCTAAGATTGCTCCAGTCAATAATAAGACCCCAAATTCACAAGTCAAACAAACACTGGTTGAGTTATTCGGTTGACGTCCTGGCAATCTCTCTATCTTTCAGCTATGGCATACTATTGTGGTCCATTGTCACAGGAAAACAACCGTATGCAAGTAAGTGACTACCATCTCCATTTGTTCCCTTTATCCTAACTGTGGTGCATGCAATGAAACCACAAATTCTTTGGCATTCACTGTTTGCTTTCTTGGCTCTATGTAACCAGAGTATCGTGTAATCACATATGCCCCAAACACCTTGAGGTGAAATGTAATTGTGTTTTTTTTTAGAGATGCAAAACCAAAAGTCAGTTTGTGAAATTGTTTTAATCCATGCTCTGTTGTAGATGCCATGTCCAGCTTGGTACGTTTTCGCATCCCGCAGGGAGACCGCCCGTCCCTGGATGAGATCAGGTGCCAGCCTGGGCGTGCAGGTGTGACTGGCCTGATGAACCTCATGGTGAGATGCTGGGAGGCCAAACCCAGCCAAAGACCCTCATCCCATGGTGAGCTCATTCAGTTGTGATGGAAACTGCGGGGAATGGCCTGTCTTCCTTGTTACAGCTTTTCCTTCTGTGCCAGTATCAGGTCAAAATCTTAATTTGTTCAAGACTTTGTTTTCAGCCACCAAAGCTGTTGAAACTGAGCCAATCACCATGCATGCTTTGTTGCTGAGGACATCTTAGCATTTAGCTTTGGTTGTGTCTACATGGACCAGTCAATTTAGTTGCTCCAATGAAATAGAAGAGCAAGAGCTAGAAGAGCAAGGCCAAATGCCTGACCTGAACCCAAATGGTGTTCAGTTGTTGGACTTCTGTTGTTGCCACAGCTTATCCATAACTAACACCATGTTCAAGCATAAGCGTTAGTAATGAGGTGAAGTACTGTAGCTACTGAGACAGACATCGTCTTGCTTGCATTTAAAAAAAGGTTTATTGCAAAGATGTCCAGCATCAAATCAAACACCCGGGTATACCTGGAGAGGATCTGTAGACATTGTGGATCCTCTGAATAAGAGCTCTAGATACACACATTATATAGGCCATGAACTCTTACCATATAGCTTCAGTTATCATTTTAATCAAACTGTGGATTTTGTGGACCGTGGAGGGGTGCCCACTGGTTGCCTTCTTAGAGAGGTGCTCCAGACATGTCCATCTGACCCAGAGGCTGACCCTGGACACACTGGACAGACAATATCTCTCAGCTGGCCTGGGAATGCCATAGAATCCCCCAGGGGAATTGGTGGAAGTAACTGGGGAGAGGAGTATCCTCCTCCTTGCTTAAACTGCTGCCCCAGCGACCTGTGCATTTTTTTTCCAGGCTTTAACATCATATCCGTGTTGTTTTCAGAGTGCACACTTGAGACAGAAGAACTGTACAAGATGCATAAACACAACATCAATGATGCAGTCCATACAGTGCTGAAGAAACTGGTGAGGAGCAAGTCTTCTTTAACACTTTAGTCATGCTAAGATGTTGGAATTTTTCACATGACGCAGCATTTATTTTATGAATTTCACAGCCTGACTGTGACTTTCTCTTCCTCTTTGCAGGATGAAAACAATGAGGAGAGTCTATCAGAGGACATTCACAGAATACATATCACTGAGGCTTCAGGTTCGTTTCTTATGCGATGTAACTTTAAAGACTTTTCAAAGATTTTTCATATATTCATTTTTTCATCACATAGTCAATGTCTTGCCCAAAAAAGTGTCTGTGAATTAACTCTGAGCCTTTGGTGAGCTCGCTTGAACAAAAGAAGCTGCACGCTACAGCCTTTTGCTTCTTTTATAGAACAGCATAAATGTCTAATTTAAAAACAGTTCAATTAAAGACTTCAGATGCTGTAAAGTGATTGGTTTGTCTTATTGGTATTAACTAATTTCATTCATCTATTTATGTTTTGTTTTAGCAGAACAAAACACCAGAGCTGACACACAGAATCATGACGATCGTGAGCTGACGTGTCACACACCAGTTCAGGTGAGTTTAAGACAGGTTTTATGGACACTGAGCAGTGTCCATAAAACCTTTGTGATACAGACCCAAGAACTAATGACTTTTTTTCTGCTACCAGGGCAATCCATGAAATGCATCACTTCCTGTTGCAGCAGGAGGGGAATTCTCAAAAATTGCTGAACACATTGAATTTAATCCCCAAATAGTCCCTTAAACAATGCCATTTAGCACGGTTGTTATGTTCCATTATTAACACATAGAAAGGAAACAGTCCATTGACAAAGACAAAGTCCATTGTTGATCATCAGAAGTGGCAGAGCAGCATTTTTATTCCATGTGGATACAGTCAGACCAGCTGCCTCACCCTGGATTCAGTTATGTCAAGCTAAACTAATCAGTCTTCCCATGTAACCAACTCTAAGCCAGAGAGCCAAGGAGCGTACTTCTAACAAGGAGCAAACATCTAATTGTTATGCTCTGCGGGTGTCTTGATCTCCATTTGCTTTCTGTGTGCCTATTTTTAAATTCTCAAAATTGTTTTTAAATGTGACACAGCCTTCCTTTTCTTTAATGTGGATGTTAAAACCAAGCCAGTTGACGAACTATCAGATAATACAAAACGGCACAAACAGCAAACTTTTACTTCCCTTTCTTGTAGGAAATGGCTGATGGTTGGAACACATACCACAAAGACAATACAACAGTAAGAGGTAAAGGGGAAGTTGATTCTTCAGTGGTGAAGCCCTGAAGTAGAATGGATTTAAGTTTTGGTCGTAGGTCAGATCTGCCGTCGCTGGGTGTTTTGAATGTGATTAATGTCTTCCTTCGCAGATGCGCCTCCACCTCAACCACCGAGCGCATTTCATGACGAACTGGAGCGTCCATCGAGCGGCCACAAGATAAAAATGTCTTCTGTTCACCCCATTCAATCACCAACATCATGTCCTCCAAATGGGAACTCACCTCATAACAGGGAAAGAATCTTTCCCCAGCCGGGTTTTATCCGGAACCTGGGTTCCCAGTACCAGGTAAGTTACGTGCAAATTCATCCCACAGACCAAAAAACAGAAACATTGAGGTTGAGCCTAGGTGTGACTGTGAGAGCGAATGGCGTGTGTGCTCTGTGATGGACTGGCCACTTTTCCAGGGTGTACTCTGTTTTCCCAGTGTGCCCTGGAATAAGCTGTAGGTAAGGAGAGGGTTAAAAAAATCAATCAATCAATCAATCAATTAATCAATACATAAACAAATAATGGAGTCTAAGATGCTAACTCTCATGCTTACTTAGCTGAGGAACTGGAAAGGGGGCCAAATTAACCAGCTGAAATGACACACATCGCCACCTAGTGTTGAGGAGGCAACACGTTCCCATCAACTATAAGATTTTCTCCCCCCATTTACAAAAAGACACCTGAGCTGTGACCCTTGCTTGTCTTTGCTGTGCCAGTAACCACACTGACTGTCCCCAATGCGTTTCATGAGACAATCAGCTTTTCTTTTCTCTGTGTTTGTATGCGCAGCGCCAGTCGTCCATCCCTGACGCTCTCCTGCACCATCCTGCCCCCCGCCCGCTACCCATCCACATCCATATGAGCAACGTGACTGGACTCCAGCTCGGCGACAACAACAGAATGACTATCTGTGGGGAGAGGAAACGCCACCCAACGGCTCCGTCGAGCATCAATTCCCCACGCACACACGCAACGGGCAGGAGGGACAAGATGGGAGGGGTTGGCTGAGTTCAAACTGAGCTCTCAGATTTTCTTTGACAGTTCTCTGCCTTGTGCTTTCACAACAGGAAAATGATGTTTTGCAAGACAAGAAACCAGGAAAGCTTAGTTGCATTTATATTTATAAGTATTTTGAAATCACTTCAGTTGTCGCTTTTAAAATCTGGACCAGATTCAGACAGTGTGTCAGTGGCATTCAGGCTTTTTCAGATTATGTTTTTTTTTTTACTTTTAACTGTCTTGAATTATTTATTACCCCTGTTCGAGTATTTTACGCAAATGAGCAAAACTTCACACCTCCCTCTTGCCCTGTCAGCAGTTTAAATATGAGCCAATACTGGTCATATGGTTTTGCTTTTCCACCAGCTGAGATCAACAAATATCCTCTGTGGCAGTGCCAGCTCTCTGTCAGCTGCCAAAAATCACCTTATCAACAAATTGACCATAAATCAAAACCAGTCTTTTTATGCTACCTACCTAAACACTGAATTGCCACCCATTTAATTTGTCATAAAATGTATATAAAGGGCAATGTAAGTAATTTGGATCCAGATATACTCGGTGCTCCCACAGGCAGTTGCTCATTTTGATAACAGTTTTTCTGTATATATGAATATATTTTTGGAGTGTGAACACCAATAATTTTGTACTTAATGCATTATTTTTTAACAAATCTTTGTCGCTCAGCACAGAAGATGTCTAAGACTCAAATAACTTCATGTTCTTCGTGTTTTTTTCTTGGTAACTTATTTTACATTTTTTACATTAATGGTAGATTTTTCAGATCGGTTTTCAAACAAAACTAATTGAAAAAAAAAGTTGAATTTCAACAGAAGTTTTGCAGCTGGTGTTACGTGTTATTGCTGTATTGACTCCCGCAGTAGAAGCATGATGTAGCTTCAATGAAGTGTTGGAACGAGCATGTATGGGATATTTATGTGATATTCTTTTGCACTGTGCAAAACATATCTTCATCCTATCATCTGGTGGCACAATAAAACAAATTCAGAATGAAAACTGCTGAATCTTGTCATCTAAACCAAAATATGAAAAGAGCTATTCTTTTTTTTAATGGAACTACAAAAGCCGCTGCACCATCAATTCAGTTTTAGTCTGTCTAGTCTATTACTGTATGTAGAATTGAGTGTTTTTTAGTCCATCTTTCAATTACTTTTTCCTCCAGTTGTATTTTGGCTACATGTCTGTCTCGTTGTGTGCGGACATCTACCTGTTTTGCCTACAAATTGCAAGCATCACTTTTCTGTAGCTCATTGACAAAAAAAAACAATTTCCAGACTTTTATTGATCCAACAAAAATATTACTGATGTGTCATTTCATCATCACCTTTTACACGATTTTGTGTCATTACCTTTTGCCTTCAAAGAGCCGTATTTGTATAACATGGTGTTAGACTAGCTCTTGAACCACAGTTTTCACATTGTTTTGTACTTCAGACATGAATTTGCAAAGTGCTAACACAGGCCTCCACTGTGCACCGGGGCGTTGAGACTAATCGGTTGTGACGTTCCTGTGTGAACTCGGCAGGCTTCTGGCAAACGTTGTCTTCCGTCAATGCCAATTCTCCATCTGCCACCGGATCCACTGCAGAGAGCCGAACGGTTGCTGGGCCTCAACAGGATGGCGAGCTCACACGAGGATGTGTACGCGCGTATATGTTTTTACAATGAGGCTGTGCCTAGCGTGTCGAAGTGGCGAGCGTCCACGATGTTTATGTCCGGGAAGTGTCATTAGTGGAGTCTGGACTTGTTTTCATTTTGTCATGTAAGCCCTTCAATACCCTTAACACAACTCTTTGGGCAAGCAGCAGGGATGCATATTATTTTCAGAACAGCCATCTGTCTGCATTAAGTGATTTATGGAGCACATGTAAACTGAAATGGAGGTGGTTTGGAGGCCATAATAGTGTCAGCATTAACCAAGGACATATGGCAGTCCTTGTCAGAGATGTCAATGCACAACTGGCTTGAGAGTTATGACAAGCGTAATGAAAATACAATGTTGGTATATTATGAGATTAGCCAGGAATAGTTAGTCATCTGCTGAGGCAGATTTGCAGATTTCCTACCCTCAAAAGGCTGAAGATTGACGATTTCAAACTGAAGATTTCAGCCTGATAGTACAAGATGTAACACAATAAAGTTTGACAAAGGATATAATTTCAGATGACGGAATTTAAGTGAAAATCAAGAGATTACTGTTCTTTAAAAAAATGACTGTGTGGACAGTTTCTTGTCCAAATCATTGTAATACAAGAAGTTGCATCAAGTCGCATCAACTTTTTTTTTTTCCAAGTTTTTGTTAGGACCCATGGGAATACTGCAGACAGGGACGGCTCAATGCTAATTCAGTATACTTTTAATAGAGCCATTTCAAAACAAATAAATTTACAAAAATGTACCCAAGTTATCCAATAAAGTTTATAATTCTTGCTTTACATTTTGTCTACATTCACTGAGGGGAATGTACCCTTATAATGGTGCAATAGCATCATTCTTTCTGATGTACCCTCAAAATACTGAAATTTGAATTCTCCACAGTAGCAAAGCAAAGTTAGACAGAGAATAAAAAGCACACAGACAACAATACATAAGATAATCTTCTTCAAGTATTTGTCTCTTGTCGTTATCAGGAACCACTGGCTGCTGATGTATAAATAGATAAATAGCTATATCAATAGGCAGACAGACAGGTAGATAGACCAATAGATAAATAGATAGTTGGATGGATAAATTTGATCAGGAGTAGTGATCATAATTTCTTTTATTAGCTAGTTTGTGTTTCATGCATTTCAAATTAAACCTCTGACGGGCGATGACCTGGCGTGAGCAAGCATAGACAGCACATTACAAGAATAAGTAGCAACAATCAGCATAAAAGTGCAATGGAAATGGAAATTACATTCAGTATTATTTGGTGCTGTGTGAATTCATCACTTCATCTGAGACAAAGACGCATCAAAGCAGTGACGTGGCAACCAACATCAGTGTGTATCCTCCTTCCTCCGTTCACTTTTCTGTTTCAGACTTCTTCCGCACAGTTAACTATGACAAACAGATCATCTACCATTCCGGGTCAGCCTAATCTACAAGGGGAACACCAGGAAGCCAGAGAAGGTGGAGTACTTCCAGCCTCCCATCAGGTTCCCCCTCTCCAATTTGAGGTAAGCTTTGTCGCCCCTCTCCATCATCACCAGCCCAGCATTGGTGGCAGCTTCTCTGGTCACGTCCTGATCCCCAGCAAAGGCTGAAATGACTGGCCAGCCGTTGAGGACCAAACTCACCTGTGGAGAAAGGGCAAGTGAGCAGAGGGGAAACATACTGCAAAAGGTTTAGCCATCCTCTAAGCACAGGAAAAAGTTGCTATCTGGACAGTGCTCTCTGGAAACTGACAATTTACAAATTGTCCAGGAGAGATAGACACTGAATTGATTCCTTGGGGAGGAAAAATTCAGGAATCAAAGACAGAATGGAAATCCTGCATGCTACCACTACACTAGCAGCAGCATTACTGCTAGCACTAGCATGCTAGCAAGAAAGCAAAAAATATGTTACTATTCCTTCAAGCGGTCATTCTTACCTGAATTGTCTGCCTGTTGTAAACTTTGACAACATGGAAGCTGAAGCTGTAGACTCCTTTCCTTGGTGCCACAAAGATACTCCTCGCTGGATCAAAATGGCTGCCAACGTTTACTAGAATCTGTGAAAATGGGAGATGAAGAGGAGAATTAATGGTGTAATCAGACCCTGAACTGAGTGACTACGATGCCGAGTTGTCTATAGATCTAGTCATCTAGTAAATTCTGTTTTGGCTTTGTTGATCACACTAGAAGAAGAAGATATGGGGTACACATACTGTACTGAATTTTCTACAAGCTAAACTGAGGAGCACAATCGAATCGTTTATTGTCTGAGATTATTTATCATATGTTTTGATTACATTTCACATGTATTATCAGCATCGCTTATCCCTGTCCTCACTGTGCCTCACTTCCTGTTAAACACGGTTAATGTGTAAAGGTAAAAAATGTATTGGTTTAGATATGACAGCACTGACTGAGGCTCTGGTAGTGGCTTGTCATATTTTTTAATCAGTGCCTCCTCCCGCAGTGGTGTGTGTGGGTTTCTGCCTTGGGTCCCATACTAATTTGTAAACATTGGAGTGCTAACATGCTCAAGAAATATCGACCTTGTTTGAAAGTAATTTCAACAAACAGAACAGAGAAAGTAGTCAATGATCCCAACTTTATCACCAAGGAACTGCTCAACCCATCACAAATCGATAATTTTTGGGGTCATTTTGTAGGTTAAACAAGAAAACCTGTTAAGTGTTGCTTTTTCAAGTGGTTGTGCAACCAGTAACAGCAGCACATACTCGGCTTCAACCTACCTGGTCAAAGTAGATGGTCATGGTGCGATTGCTCATTTCTGAGGGTTCGTGGTTGGTGTTACGGATGGCCGAGAAGGCCACCCGCCCAGTTCCCGACCTCACGGACATGCCCAGAGCGTTGCCTGATGGCTCCGCAGAGGGGGTGGAGTCGCACACCACCAGACACTTTCCCTCCAACACAATTGGCTCTGTGTCATTCTGGCAAGTGACCTCTGAAGGCCCCCACAGGACCAAACTCAGCAGTCCAATGAAAAAGACAGAATTGGAGGTGGCGTAGGGTGAGGAGGGAGGAGATGGACAAGGCATAGTTCCAAACTGAGGCCGGGCCTTGGCTTCTTGATGATTTTACTCCCAGGACAATAACAGTATGGTGACAAGGACACGTCCTCTTGGAGTTCTCCTCAGTGTAGGGACAGGGCCATAATTTCACCTGGACAGAACACTTCGAGCCAGGATTTTACCACATCTAAATTGACGTTAAGTGATTCAGGTAATCCTCGACTAAGAGTTCTGCCAACGCCAAGTGGAGACGAGATGAAGGGGACTCTCAGTGGGCATCAAGAGGGCAGCTTTCCATTACAGCAGACAGGATGTCCTTATTAGGGCAGTTCAGGTGGATGTTTTCTTCACTCCGCAGTGTGAAGGGCAGTCTGCCAGCTGGGTGATGGCACGAAAATCCAAAACTGGCTTGGACGCGATCAAGACCGTGGGCCTGTTTAAAATAGCGGATTACAGAACAACAAATTTGCACATTATGCTGGATTTGTGAAAAGTGACCTTAGTGTAAGTTGTCTAAATTGCATTGTAAAACAATCTTATCATTTTAGCTTTTTGTTCTTTTTTTTTTACCACTTCTCAGTATAATATGCGATCGCACCAATGTGTTTTTGTGGAAGAGGATCAACGACAGGGCTCAATATTCCACTGCTGCAACTCAAAACATGTTCCGCATTGACAGGAAAATACTTATGTTGAAGAGGAAAATAAATAGGTGAGGTAATGATTTGGCTGAGAAGATTCCCGTGTGAGTAATGCCAGCTGGACTTTGAGGGTGGGAGGGGGCAGACTATAAGCATCCCACCACAGAGAAGCCATCTGTGGGTAAACACTCCTACTATTTATCCTCCTGCACCCTTTCCAATTGAATCCCTGCCTCTGCACTCACATTCCTTTAGACAAACACAAAGAGCAAATATTGAATGCACATACATAGATGCAGCACCATGCAACTGGAAAAAAACAGCAGTTAGTGTACATGAGCAGTGGCTGACTGCATGCACTGCAGAAAATAACTGCTTTTGAATGCAAAATCATATTGTGTGAGATGCAAGTTTTCTCACAGTAGAAAAAGAAACATTTTCAAAAAATCTTTTGAGTGTTTCCTTTGTTAGAAAATCTGCACCTCAACCACACAACCAACAACAAGCAGACGACATGCAGTTTTGTAAAAACAACCCAAGTCAAGTGAAAAGAGAAACTAGGTTTCAAATTGATTAAAAAGAACAATCGACTCACCTCCCTCTGTCATCAGGAGCTCTGCGGGGACTTGCACAAACCAGCTTCCTTCAGTAAAGTTAGAGCATCCCAAGAGTCTGGATCCCTGTTCCCCTCAGCTTTATCTCTGTACATCTCCCTCCTTTTCCCCCCTCATCTCTCTCTCTCACTCTCCCTTCTCTCTCTCTCTCTCTCTCTCTCTCTCTCTCTCCACACCGATCTCTGGCTTCCAGGGAACCCCTGTGTTCAAGCAGACGTTTAATTACATCACGAGCACTGCGGCCCTTCTGTTCGCACGGCTCCTCAGCCCCCCACTGTCCCTCTTCTTCCCCTCCCTTCTCCTCACCTCCTCTACCTCACACATCACACAGCGGATGCCAGAAACTGAAGCACTCCATCACCGGCATCGATTTCCCCTTTTTTGTGTGTGTGGGGGGGAAAACAAAAAAGGACAATATGCCAATTATTTTCTAATTTTTTATTTTTTTGTCAGATTTGTTGGTTATACATTGATTCTTTTGTGAAGGCTCGCTTCATGTGACATTAACCTCATGTGTTGAAACAAGCACATTACTGTTACTGTTGCCGTTTATCAACCTTACCTGGTAGTTGGTTCAGGTTCAGTTATTATGGTGCACTACCCCAAACTAAAAAGTAAGGTCAAGTACAAAGTGATGCTTTACAAAGTGATGTTTAGCTTACCCACATGCAGGACACATCCAGGGGTCATAATCCATCCATCTGTATCATCTGTGTTTTATTTGTTGATTAATGAATTTGTCTCAGGCCTCCCTCCCTCCTCACCTGACCTGTATCAGCCTCATTTCCCCTGCTCTGTTCCCACTGTTTCTCAGTCACCTCGCCTGAGACGCCCCCCCCCACCCCAGCCCAGCCCCCACCCCCCCATCTGCACCTCATCTCTCTCAGTAGATTACTTTCTGTTTCAATCCTGTTTCCTATTCACTGTTGCCAGTGTCTCCGCCTCAGTAACTTCCAAAAGTGGTTTTGGGTTCACCTGCTCCCCTCTCCTTGAAGTAGCATCCGCAGCAGCACATCATATCCTACAAAAAGTGACCTTTATATTGGATTTGGATGAAGACACGATACAGATTTTATCTGGTGGAACCTTATTTCTATTCCCAGTTGCAAAATCTGTTTTTTTCCTTATTCATGCAGTTCAACAAAGTTTTGCAGTTTCAACTTTATTCACATTTTATTCATATTTAATCACTTGTTTAAACGGTATGCATACTTTCCATGCATGTGTGCTTTGGCCTTTTTCAAGCTAGCATTGAACTGTCACAGAACAGTAAATAAACATAGACCAAAGAAAAGTAAAAATGCAAATTTAAACATTAATTTATCATTATTTTCTCACAGAAGCAACAAATACAATGTAATAGACAGGAAGATAGAGGGCTTGTCTCAGCACCCACAACCACTGAGCCCACTTCAACCATTGTAAAAGACATTAAATTTACAGCAGATTCATTCTGACTCTCTGAGAACCTCCAACACACCAATCTCTGAAACATGGTGTGGAGAGTTAGTTCTAATATTGGACTAGATGTGTGAATCTTTTTTTTTAATCACTGCTAAAATCTGTTTTCACACACATCATGCTGAAAAATACATACTCTCAACTCTATGCACGTATTGTTTTCTGGTGTCTGAGCTCCCACCTGGACCACCCAGTAGTGTATGCCAGACGTGAAGCATTGTTGGCTCAGAGCACAGGGGCAGGTGTCAAACTGCTGGGGATTGTGTGGGAGCGAGGCCTTCTTTTGGCTGCCCATACTCACCTGTGGATCCATATAATTATCTTAAATTATCTCTAAACAGAGGACTGATAAGCTAAGACACGCAGGGTTTGCAGCTTAATAGTAGCATCCACTGTTCAGTATATGCAAGAGAATTCAGTTCATCGGTATAATAGCCCACACCTAGCTTCACACGTGTAGTGATCATGATACAATCAGATATTACCTTCTGTCTGTCTGCAGCAACAGAAGCCAGCTCGAGGGAGTGTCTGGATCAAGGGTGACATCAACAGCAGAAACCAAGAAAAGGTGAATCGGGATGCAAAGCCGGTTCAAATGAAAGCATTAAATGAAAGATGTAATGTAGCGATAATAACCACATATTGATTCTATCACGTCTAGTTCTGCAAAAGGAGAGAGGAGAAAACTGTGTTTTTCTATCAGTTTGCCTGCCCCGGGTATGAAGTGCAGTAGATGCGCATTAGCTGTGAAAAAAATGACTGACCTTTTGCAGACTGCTGCTCCGCAAGGTCTTTGCAAATGTCTGCAACCTTCACCATGGCTTCCCTCATCGCACCCCCCCACCCACCCACCCCATGCAGCTATCCGAGTGGACCTCGACCTTGGACCGCTCTTTGGAGGGCGGGAGTTTGCTCAGAGATGGGAAGCTCTAAAACAATGATGACACAGGGCTTTTTTTTCTTTCGTTTTCATGCAGTATGTACTGTTCAGACAACGTTGAAACTTCTGGCGTCTCACCTGCGGGAGGTGCAGGGGGGCTCTGGACCGGCTCCAGCCGCCGCAGCTCGCTGCTCCTCGCTCGCAGCTCGTCGATTTCCGGCCCCAGCTGTCGGAGCAGCTCCTCTGCCCCGCTCACAGCTTCTGAGGCCACAGAGCGAGGAAACGTTTAAATAAGACCAACCCGGACCTCCTCCCGAACACACATCTGTGCAACTATTCTGAACTTAGATCGACTGAGCTCTTTGGCTTTATTTTTTTTCAGTCTAGCGAGGATGATCTGCTCAGTGTTGGCATTTGTCTCAAATCAGCCTAGAAAAGGTCAAAACACACTTTGGAAAATGCGCCAAATAATTGAGACGGAGCAATGGCTTTAAAGGAGACCTGGGATGTTGGAGTGGAGAGTCAATCCTTGTTCTTTGGTGCTAACATAGAAACTGTTGATCTAGAGAAGCTCACTGGTATACGTAAACTATTTTGGAGATGAACGTGATCACATTTGCACATTTCTGACTGCCATTTCAAAAACGTTGTATATGAACGAGGAATGGACTTTATTACGTCTATGGACCAGGAATCGACCCTTGTTATTCAACAAAGTCACCTTGAACAGGTTTCTTTCAGTCTAGCTCCTCGCTTCTAACAGAAACGGTCAGATAGTTCATTCCCCCTCCCTCACATTTTCTTTCTTCACGTGGAACAAAACTACAACACGTGAACCTGTCGATAAATTATTTTTAAAAAAAAACGAGAGAGACCCTCCCTCACCTTGACCTGCTCGCTCTCCTCCATGGGGATGATCTTTTCCTGCTCGCGACCCATCTCAGTGCATTAAGAGCACACGGGCATCTGCTCTTTCAGCAGAAAATGTTCAGGGCTTGATTTGATATGCCTGACTGAGGCCTTTCGGTCAGAGGTAAGATGCTCTTAGAACTCAATTAAGCTGAAATACTTTGCTCTTTTTAACATGCTTAAACATGTCTTGGGGGCCCGAAACAAACCTTTGGAAGAATTCAATGATATCCGCATGACCGCAGTTGATCGTGAGCTCCAGATGTTTCTTGAATGTCTCTCTGCATAGCGGTCACTCAGACTCCTCCTTCACATCCCAGAAGCCCTTGATGCAGTCCAGGCAGAAGCTGTGACCACAGGGGGTGGAAACCAGGTTGGTGTAGGTGTCCAGACAGATGCAGCAACTAACTGGAACCTGCAGAGTCCATGCTTCTGGCTGAGAGACAAAGCAAACACATTACATGGATTTCATTGCAGAAAACAGCTACTGATTCAGTTCTTAAGTATTAGAATGACTTGCAGTTTCACAAAAAACAATGCAACGTTTCTGCTGACTGGCACTACATTGATTACTGACTGTTTTTGGGCAAGAAAAAAATGTAATTACTCAGTAAATGATAAGAATATAACAATTCTAGTAAGGTAATAATCTGATTTTACCTCCACAAAGTTAAATTTATTGCTCTGCGTGTCTATAAATACTTAAGATAATAAATCAGTAAAGAGAGAACCTGGTTACATATCATCTACCAGCCACTTAAAAATTCATAAAATCACACATTAAAGTCAAACGAGCAGCTGCTTTACACACCTTTAATCTCCGCCTGTATTCGCCTCTCTTCTTTTTGCAGTTGTGATCAAAGCCCCCTCACCTGTTGGTGTTACCACATCGAGTCTCCCGATACTGAATCATGTGCACGTGCATTTACTCACGGTGACAGTTTGATCGTTGTTCGCCTCCTCCCACCACTGCGGTGTCAACACTGACTCAAAAAAGGAAAGGAGCTCATGTGTTCCTGTTATTTCTTCATTGACAGAGCTCTGTGTTCTGCAGCAGCAGGAGTAATCTAATCAAAGCCAAGATTATAGACTTCTTTTTAGAGGACACCCTTCTGTCCCTCTGTCTGTAGGTCTGGTGGGGCCGATACTTTGTGTCGGATGCAGCACTGGGTAACGTTATGAGGTTCAGTTCCATGAACCGGGCTCAGTGTTGCAGCAGCTACTTGACCTTGGCCTGGTCTGTCTTGATGTGTTGTTCAGAGACAGGTATTCAAAGTGACTTCAGACAAGACTGATAATGGCGAAACCCGAGCTGAGGGATTAAATCAACACGCCACCTGCACAGACATACACAAACAATTGTAAACAATTTGTTATTATACAATTGAATTATTCAACACAGTCTTAAAGGGACATTGTGTACAAATTATAAAAGCGAAATAATCTATCGGATTCAAATGAATATTACATCCTAGTGCCTCCCTGTTTCATACGTGTATTGCAGCTACGGTGGCTGATGTGTACCAAAAAACCTTTCTGGCTGATCTTCTCCACCAACCTCTCTGTGCTGGCTCGCAGGGACAACACATGCTATTTGTAGCTTGCCATGTCCTGATATCACATGCATGAATGCATCTAAATTTCTTTGTTTATGAGAATGTGTTATTATTATTAGAGGAGGTCATAATACACCAGTGATAACTGAAGAACTGGTTGAATAGACACGAGTGTACACACACACATATACACACACACATATACACACACACACACACACACACTCTCATAGACACAATGAATACTTTATGAGGACTGTACGGATCCTATCGATTCATGGGTCGTCCTTGTTTAGTCTAGTTTAATAGATTTTGAGATGCTTCGGTCTGGATCAAAGAAGACAAAGGTAACCTCCTCTCCCTTGGAGGCACAAGCAAAGCTTAAAATGGAAGCATGCTTATTGTGCTCTGTGTTTTCTGCTTTTGTGCCACGAGAGCCCCTGTACAACACACACTTCTTCACAAGTGATGCCAGCCTGGACTTTTGTCCTGGCTATTGAAAACATAACTTCATTCCAAATTGACTTTCGAGAGGTGCATCCTCCTTTGCAGTCTCTTCCAAAGCTTCTCTTATCCAAATTTAGGACAACTGGTCCAGCACTGACTACCGCACAATCTAGTGTGTGCAACACAGTTGTTCATGGAGAAATAGCATTAATAAATCATGTTAAAAGAGGTATGGAAATGCCTCATTTGCTTGCTTTTGCAAACAGATGGTGACTTTAATGGAGTGATCACCTACAGAATAAATATAAGGAGACGACAGAACCTAGATCACATGCATAACTGCAGTGGATTAAAAACAAAAGTACTCCACCTGAAGACACTTTTTCTGTAACAAATGATGAAGAAACTAAACAAAAGGGGAAAAAAATGTGAAAAAAATGTGAAAAAAAACATCAAACTGGGAGGAAATCAATTCTTACTTGACAGGAAGAATATGAAAATTAGTGATCTCAGTGTAACTACTTTCCAAAAAAAATCAATCATTTTGTAAAAATCTGTAAGTTGACTGGTGACAGTCAACATAATCAATCAGTCCATATCCATATTATCTTCTTACCCACTTCCCTCTATACCTGCACATGTCCTTAGTTCAAATGAATTCATCATCCATACATCCATATATCAAAATGTCCGTTCTTTCATCCATTCATGATCTTTCCACACTTCCTATCTTAGCAGTGTGACTGGCGGTCTGCTGGAGCCTATCCATGCACACATGTATGTACACAGTCTGTGTGTGTGTGTGTGTGTGTGTAACTTGATGTGGAACCAACAGCAACAATCGTTTGAATCGTCACCAGAAACATCGAACCAGATATCAGATTTTTTTGTTTGTCTGTTTGTTTTAGCTACACTACCTTTTTCCTACCGGGGGACAGAACAAGCCAGTCTGAAGCAGTTCTTGGATCCAGAGTCACGTCCACTGGGGAGGAGGAGGGCGTGTATAAAAATAAAAAAAACAAAGAAGAAAAAAATCATAATGTAATTATCTCGCACACTTTAGGCTCTCCTTGTCGATGCAGCAGTTTGTTGGGTTGCATCCATAAATTATTTTTATAATAATCGAATTCCCCTTCAAATAAATGTCAAGATGGAGGTGTTAGGTGGTATCCGCACCTGCATCGCAGCTCAGCTTGCCCACTTCTATGAGAGAAGAGAAAAATGCTTCATGAAACATGTCTTGTGCTGGTATTAAATGGCCATTTTGTGTCAAAAAAAAAACAACAACATGTGAAGGTTGGCACGAATCTCAGACGATCAATCCTGACACAGACTACGTGGCAGCAGAGGCCTGACCTTCCTCAGACAGTGTGTTCTCGAGGTCATGGCACAGGTCCAGCAGCTGGGACACAACTCTCCTCATGGTTCCTGTGCAGTTGGGTGAGTGCTCTGCGCTGACCTCAGGCCAGCCTCTGGTGGACAGTGGAGCGCTCAGATAGGGGAAGCACTACAGGGGGAGGAGTAGCTCAGATGGAGTGCGGCCCTTTCTTATAGGCTTAGTTTATCGTATCCTTGATATAAGCATTTGAATGGATGAAGACCTGAATCAAGAAGATTTTGGTGCGTGCACACTGTAAAAAGGAAAATGTCAAATAAATCACAAAATAAAAAAATGCATGTTTTTTTTAGTTTTGAGGCCAACTCAACTACCTAAGTTGTGAAGAAAACCACCAGGAATAGTGCGGACTACTTGTGTTTTGTGCAAATCATTGAGCTTTCCTATGTTGGGAGAC
Source organism: Karalla daura (assembly GCA_029224185.1). Taxonomy (NCBI): domain Eukaryota; kingdom Metazoa; phylum Chordata; class Actinopteri; order Chaetodontiformes; family Leiognathidae; genus Karalla; species Karalla daura. The sequence goes on along the minus strand of CM055210.1, from coordinate 5,241,631 downwards.
TTTAAAACAATGTGAAAACTACATAAAAAAAAGAAAAAATTCTCTACCACTGATGTATGTAGGCTCTCACCGAGCAAGAGGCAAGGAAAGAAATCTGCAAGCTGTGATCTTTGTACAGCGCGGAGCCAGAATCACTTAATCAGCTGTAAAACTGCAAACCACAATTTCATGGATTTTCTGGATGTCTTCGAACTTTCTGTCACTGTGATGCTGTGTGATGTCTCTCAAACCTGTGTTGAAGTTCTGGGCATGACTTGCACAGCGGACAGTCCGACTCCTGGTTCGTGTCCCAGCAGTGTTTGATACACGTTTGGCAGAAATTGTGCCCACATGGGATGGAAACTGGATCTTTGAACGGATCCTGACAGATGCTGCGCCACAACTGCTCCGCACCCAACACAGAGGTCATGTTCCTGTTGGAGGATAAAACTGTGGATTCTGATGAAAAAGTTGAATAACTTATTATTCATCCAACGTGATGTATTGATTGAATAACTGAAAACGTCAATTGCCAGCAACTCCAAAAACAATATATGATGATGTCATATGATGATATAAAGCAGGTTGTGACATCTCAAACCATTGTCTGGTGAGGATGTGCTGTTTCATGTGTTACATCTAAACATTTCTGCTATGAGAGTCACCACTCAACACTTTCATTTTGTTTCCAGATGAGCAAGCATCTTTTATCAAAAATCACTCTCTGCATAGTAGAACTGACATCTCACCTGAGCGGATCAACTGACAGCCCTAAAGAGTTGGCAGCTGGTGCGCCCAGGTGGCTATGAGAAGGTCCACCAGTGAGAGTTTTCATCACTTTGGACTGTCTCTGTCACAGCTCGGCTGTGCTTTTGACCACACCTCCTCCTCGGCTCGACTACTCTCACAGATCTCTCAGACTCTCAGTCTTCGCTCCATGCTGACTGGCTAGCTGCTTTTCCCCTGCATGACCTAGTTCCTGGTTCTGGGAACTAGTTCTTGCCACGATGTGTGTATTGACCACTGGAAACAGAAGCTAAATTTAGCTCTGCGGTCAGAAAAGTTTCCCCCAAAAAACAACCGTGGTCGGAGGGGGGTAGGTACTTTGAAAAAGGTTCTGTCACTGAGTGGTGTTTGATATGATGTCCCATCCATGCTGAGATTTGTTGATATAGTGGTAACAGAACATACTTGTTTGGAGACCCCAAAAAAGAAACTACATTTGTTTGTGAGTTGTTTTGAGGAAGCAAACAGTTCACACCATGAGAAAAAGGGAAGGGTTTCCAGCAGAGCGCGGACGTGTGCGTGTGAGATGAAGACGTTTGAATCAATAAACTCAATTTTGAGGAACATCTACCAGAGTGGCCAGGACTGTGGTAGTGGAAACCTGGAAGTCTGGCTTCAGTGGCTGCTTGACTACACTCTAAACAAGTAGGATATAAAAGAAAAGAAATCCAAAGCAGCCTCTAACTTGTAGTGTCTCACATTATATTATTATTACATCAGCAGACCTCTGTGACACCAGTGGGTATAAAGTGGGTAAGCTATGGATGAACGAGCACGTTCATGCATCTTTATTGTCAGTTTTTCCTCCACATCAGGTGTTTGGACTTCAAAACCTGAGAAGAGCATCAAAGACATATGTACCGATACGAAGAGCTGGCCCTGGTCGCACTCTTCATAAATCAACACTCTTTTTTTCCCACTGAACACAGACGAGCCCGGCACAGACAGTCCTGAGCTGCGGGGGTTAAGCGACGTGTGGTAAGACAGCCGGTGGCATGCACAGGTGTCAAGCAGCACCTGCAGGGCCGTCTGAGACGCTTTTAACAGGCTCACCTGTGGGCCAGAGGAACATGTGCGATGTCGTAACTGCATTAGCTGGTTAGCTGGAAACGCACCCCAGTGTCCGAGTCCCGTAATGGCATTAATGCTTCGACACGCAGCTCACACGTTGGTGCCCTGCTGGTCTTCACAGCATCCCGACCTGTGCCGGGGACTGACGCTTTTAAAGCTGCTCGCTGATAAACAGAACTTAAAGATTTCCTTGAACACCCGGCCATAACCTAAAACCAAAAGTATTGATTCAGCCCTGAAGGTATCCTGTACAGCAATAAAACCTCTAGGAATGTGAACGCTGCCTTTATTGTTCATGTTTAAGCTTCTTCGACACCCCCCTCCAGCTGTCATTCATCTTTATGCTGACAGAATGATGCTTGTTTATGTGTGTTTGAGACTCTTTGAGGCACACCTTGGTGACTATACAGATGGTTACTTCACAGTAAGTAGGTCTCTGGTTCGAACTCCAGTTCTCTGAGGCCTATTTATTATCACCTATTATTTTTAATTACAAAACACAAATCTTACAGTGGGATGAGACTTCAACTTTGGGTTCAGTATGACTGATTGTGACTTGCTACCACAAATGGCATGGTCAGTAATGGCACTGCTACCACTCACAGGCGAATGCTTTCCTTCTACTTTGTTGCCACTGAGTGGAGAAGTCGACACATTGCAGGATGTGTAGTTGTCTTGTCGTGCTGTGCTGTAAGATGGAACAAAATTGCGGCTTGCCAATGTTTCAATGTGATATCGCTTTAAAATTTTTAATGTCATTTTAATACCTGATAGAGAGAAATCTGTCAAGTTTGACTTGTTCTACCTGGACGTCTTGGTTTAATCTCTTAGATAGCACTGAACATAAAGCACGTGTCACACATACTTTATGATTTTTCAAGGCCCTACTGTATTCTAACATGGGGGCCTCGTTGAATGGTATGAAATTGCTGCATTGGTGGTGATAACAAATATAGGTCAAGGAACAACTGGAGTTCACCAATTTCGGTCATGTTTCTCTATTGGCAGTTTTTCTTTTACTCATGAAACCACTTGGTCGTGTTAAGGTAAACATGATGGTATGTGTAAAAAAAGAAACCAGTGCAGATTGTCTAACATTTGTTAGTATAATGTCAGGTTGTTTTATTTTGCACACCCATGCTAAAAGAAGACACGTCTCTCAAGAACACAGCTTTGCATGTGTTTTACATGCATAATGCTCATTGAAATGACGGAAAGCTGTCGGTCCATGCTTCACTGACAGCAGCACTGCTATTTATCTTAAAGCAGTGTGGGGCAGAGGCTTACTCAAGTTTAGCTGAAAAGCTATAATGATTGTCTTGACTTGATGCTAATCGCAATAATGAATGGACGGATGGTTGCTGTGCGGCCGCTGTCCTCCACATGTAGGTGAATCACAGCGTGGCAGTGGGAGACAGATGGTTTAGACAATGTTGCCGTGTTTTAATATGCAAAGCCAATGTAAAACCACGCGGCCTCCCCAGATGCAAACACTATGCTAACATGAGGTTGTGTCTGGTTCTTTGTTTCAATAAGTCAATTCCTTTGTTACAAAATATACATTTTACGGTATGAGGCATTTCCTTGCCTGAGAAATTAATAAAGACAATGTCTCTTTCCGATTTTCTACAGAAGGTGTGGCTGCCTTACACCCACTAGTTTCACAGGATTGTGCTGAAGCCTGTCTCCAGCTCACAGACACCCTGGACAGGTCTCCAGTCCAGCAAAGGACACACACACCATTCACTCTCAGTCATACCAAGGGACAATTTAGAGTCTCCAGTTGAGCTTAATGCATGGTTTTGGACTGTGGGAGGAAACCTAGGCACCCAGAGGATAATCCACACAGATACAGGAAGAACATGTAAACTGTGCACAGAAAGGCCCTCAGTCCAACCAGGATATAGGACCCCGGTGTTTCTTACTGCGAGATGCCATACAAATCCACCTTCTGTTAAATGAACTCGTAAAAGCTAAGCAAACGATCTGTATTCACTGGCGTAATATAATCTGCGCTAAGGTCGGTTATTGCTACTTTATGATTCTGTTCAATTACGTGTCGCATGATATGCAAAACTCATTTGCCAGCTGTTCAGGACGACTGGTCCCCATCCAGATATGATCCGAAGCCTGTTTTAATCTGTTCTGCCCGCGCTTTGCTCCAACGCCATCTACTTCGTGGCTCAAGAGCTGGACTTGATAGGGCTCTCCCCTCGCCACACTTACTCGACAGCTTTGTAGTGCAATGTGGACCGTTTGCATTCCTACGGTCAGGATGTGTTACCTGTCTGAAGCTCGGGTGTGTTGCAACTGGAAAATGTTAACCATTGGACTCAGAACGCCACACCCATGAGGCAAACACACCATGAGTAAAAGCTGCTATGTCTTTCCATGACACACACACACAAACATAACAACAACAGCTGGTGTGCATAATGGAGCGGATCCAATAAATAATAGTAGGCTGTGGCTCTCAAGCTGCTATTTTGAGTTCACGTAACAATTATGATGGAGGAAACCAGTGGTGAGAAAGAGTGGGCCGGGCTGATGAATAACTGTGTTGACGTTGCATTTCCCTGTTTCACAGCTAGCCTAGTTATGCATTCATACTCATTCATACGGAGAGGACAGTCGGCCGAACGGAGGAGTGAGTGACCACCTTCACCTCAGACCAGCAGCGGTAAGTCTGAGCGACAGGTGAAGCTGAAAAGATGATGGAGCTAAACAGGTGTAACAGGTGTAACATTTTGACACTTGGAGTTCTGTGCCAGGGATCTTATTACTCTTGTCAACACTAGCAGCCTTGTATCAGAAGTATGCACAGTATTTTCCTGGTTACTGTGAAATTGAGTGATACGACGTACCTGTAGTAGATAAGCAAGATGTAGTAAGATGAGATGTCTTCCTTCATATTGAGAAAATAAGCAAGGCCATATGCTGTACTATCAGAATTGCACGTCTCTAAATTGACTAGTTGACATTAGTTGTTGCAAAGTATTCACACTCGGTACCTCCCTGTATATTTTCCAGTCTGGAAGTTACCTAATGCTAGGTTGGTGTAATAACTACTCTGTCTTTTGACCAACTAACTTGATTATCTTATCTTGAATAGACTTGAGAAGTGAACACTCCAAAATTCTTCTTTTAACAGACATGGAAAAACTGTATCTATAAGAAATGCTTGCACTCAGTTTTCATATTAGTATCCATTGATGGATGATTGTAAGGATACACGCGTCCTCCATATGCAAACTGTGTCTCGTGAGACTGCATCTTATGACCACTAAATGATGGCAATAACCTCCTTCATAAATTGACTGGCTGACTTTGGTGGTTTCATGGTGAGGGGAAAGTCATGGGTGTACAGTACTGTGTCTGCATTGTGTATTTAGCTGGGGAGACAAAATGACTAATGCACCAAACAATTCAAACAGTGCAGGGTGTATGAGTCCTGCATGCGTGTTTTATGTACTCTAGCTCTGCATATTTATACGGTTACACTATTAGATGAAGTTGAAATTCATGGAACATGTTTCTTTGTTGTTTTAGTAGTTTTGTGGTTTCTCACAAAACCCAGGGGGGATTTATTGAATATTATAGCTTAAGAATATTGGAAATTTGATTCAAAAAGTACATTTGAGCCACTGGGGTGTAGCTCTCTCTCTCTCTCTCTCTCTCTCTCTCTCTCTCTCTCTCTCTCTCTCAGAGATGCCCTTTTAAACAGTTGTAGTTTCTTTTAGAGTTTCTCTCTATCTGTTCATTCTATCTATCTACCGTCCCTGTTTGCCCTGCAGGTATCACTATGTTCTTCCTCTACTGTCATCTAACTTCCCCTTGTAATTTCTCTACTGATCTGCAGACAATGGCCTCCTCAGGCAACATTCTACCTGAAAAACAGTTCCAGTGCACCATCTGTCAGCAAGTGTTCACTGACCCTGTCACCACTCCCTGCGGACACAACTTCTGCCAGGCCTGCATCCAGAGGGTGTGGGACAGCAGCGAGGCGTGCCAGTGCCCCACCTGCGGCAAATCCTTCGCCACCCGACCCGATCTGAACATCAACACCGCCTTCAAAGAGCTGGCCGACACACTTCAGAAGATCGTGGCCCGTTCCTCGGATTCCCCGCTGTCCCCACTGGCCAAACCGGGCGAGGTGGCGTGTGACGTGTGCGCGGCCACGTCCCTGCGGGTGAAGGCCTTGAAGTCCTGCCTGGTGTGTCTGACCTCGTACTGCGAGGGCCACCTGGAGCCGCATCGGACCGTCGCCACCCTCAAGCTCCACAAGCTGATGGAGCCGGTGGGGAACCTGCAGGACAGGATGTGCAAGAAGCACGAGAGGCTGCTGGAGATGTTCTGCAGGGACGAGCAGAAGTGCGTGTGCCAGTTCTGCACCGAGACTTCGCACAGTGCTCACCACACCGTCACAACAGAGCAGGAGAGCGGCGACAGAAAGGTACAAAGAAGATTCTCTGTCTGCAAAATCAGTAGCTCTCAGCATCTGTGTGCAATTCCGTGTCTGAATCCTGTCTGGATCTGGATGAAGGCGTAAACACATACTGTAATCCCTTGTGCTTGTTTAGGTCCAAATGAAGGCCACTCAGGAAGATTTCCACAAAATGATCCAGGAGCGACTGAAGAAAGTGGAGGAGATCAGGAACTGCCTCAAGCTCAGCACAGTAAGCACGAAAGTGAACAATGTGTAGGCCGAACAAACTAGTTTAAAAGTATACATAGTCATTAGGCCATTTCTTGTTGTCCTTGACCAGGTGAGCGCCGAGAAGGAGATGAAGGAGAGCGACCGACTCTTCGCGTTTCTGATCGGCAACATCCAGGAGAGGCAGGCCGAGGTCAACGAGGAGATCAAGAGGAAGCAGGGAGCGGCAGAGAGGAGGTCGGAGGAGCTGATCAATGAGCTGCAGCAGGAAATCAGTGAGCTGCAGAGGAGGAGCAGTGAGCTGGAGGAGCTGGGGAGCTCTGATGACCACCTGAACCTCCTGCAGGTGACAATCAAGCATTCGGCTGTTGGCTTTTACTGGCTAGATAAGGGATCAAAGGCGAAGTATAGTAAACAATTTGCATTTGATTAAAAAAAACCCAAAAGAATTATTACAATTATTACAATACAATGCATGTGTCAGCCAGCTTTTATTGCACCTTTCACACAGTGATCATGTTTCTCCTTCTGATCTCTCTCACAGAGGTCTCCCTCCCTTATGTCCCCTCCACCCACCAGGGGGTGGCACGAGATCAGCATCCACCCTGAACTGTGTGTGGGGACGAGGAGGAGAGCACTGTCCAGCCTGGACCAAACCGTGAGCAGGACTCTGGACAATCTGAAGGAAGAAGGTGTCAAATCAGAGCGAAACACCTCCACGCTCCAGCTTTTGATTCAGCCTTGCCATGTCTCAGTAAAACTCCCCAAAACTAACAGAACATGTCGATCTTTCTGACAGAGATGAAGAAGATGCAGAAATACGCAGGTAAGAGCTTGTTTGACACATTCTAAAGAATAGTGAAGAAATACCCCCAGCATCTAATATAACTGATACTTATTGTACAGCTGGCCCAAGGTGCTACTGAACTAAACTGAACTACTCATGAAATGCACAGAGAGAACGTTTTGCACAAATGCTAAACACTGAGCTCCTCAAATGGGCCACAGACCATCCTTCCATCTTACCAACTTTGTACCTTATAGGGTGGTTGCACTCTGGGGAATACACTCTGGACAGGTTCCCAGTCCATTGCAGGGCACACACACTCACCATTCACTCTCACACTTTCACTTTGGGGCAATTCAGAGTCTCCAAATCAAACTTGACATTTGACTGAGGGAGGAATGCTAAGTGTCTGTAGGCAACCCACACATGTGGAGAACATGCAAACTCCACACAGAAAGGCGCTGGGTCTGAGTCGCTCCACAGTGTGCCTGGCCCATAAACTTCCATGGTAGACCATAAAACTTTTCAGCAGGTATGAATATGTTTACAGCCTAGTACAAAAAAAACTGGTGCATGCCGGTGCATAACACGATTAATTCTTGTATCATATGATTAGACCTGCCTTTACAGTATATTCTGTGCCTATTTATCCTCCATGTTGTCTCCCTAGTCGATGTGGTGTTAGACCCGGACACGGCCCATCCGAACATCACCCTGACAGCTGATGGGAAGCAAGCGGGCCGGGGCGAGCTGCTGCACATCGTGCCCGACAACCCCCAGCGCTTTGACCCCGTGATCTGTGTGTTGGGCAAGAAAAGCTTCCTGTCAGGGAGGTTTTACTTCCAGGTCAGCGTCTTGACTGCTCGACAGCTTCATGCACCTCAGTGTGGCCTTGAGATAAATGAATATGAAGATTCATCATATTGTCACATCAGGTTGCCGTGGGGGGAAAGACCTTCTGGGACCTGGGCGTGGTCAAGGAGTCCGTCAACAGGAAGGGGATGATCACCTCCAAGCCGGAGAACGGGTATTGGACCGTGCGACTGCGGGGCGGGGACGAGTATCGAGCTCTCGACTCGCCCTCGGTGCTCCTGTCTCTCAAGAAGAAGCCGCAGGTCGTGGGAGTGTTCACGGACTATGAGGAGGGGACTGTGTCCTTTTTTGACGTGGAGGACAGGTCTCACATGTACACCTTCAGCGGGTGCCTGTTCTCAGAGAGGATCTACCCCTTCTTCAGTCCGGGGGTGTGCGACGAGGGGAAGAATACAGCACCATTAATTATTAAAGATGTTAATCACGAGGCTTGACAATCGGCCTTTGGCTTTTCAAGTTGCAAGTATTGATCCATGAGAGTAATTTGTACTGTGCATACACCGCTGATTCTCATTGATTGCATTGTCCAGCACAACACAAAACATCCGACATGACACACAATGACCTCTGAATGATTCTCCATTGAGCAGTGTTGTGCACATTGTGGAATTGATGGATATGTGCGGCATTTGATCCATGATGTCCAGAGATTTGATGTATGATTTAGACAACATTATGATGCAAATAGCTGCTTAAAAATGACCGGATCAGAACCTGGAAGGACATTCACCACCCCAACAACAAACTCCTCCAGTGGCCACCCTCTGGCAAGCACCATTGCCTTCTATTGTATTTGTTTTATTGTCTCATTCATCGTATTTAGATCCTAATTTACTTCTTAGTACCTAAGTGGCCAAAGGTTATTGGGTTTTTGTAAATAAAAGGCCTGTTGTCATTTGCTTCTGAAATAAGGGTGGATGACTTATTTTATTCTCAGCCCTGAAACACTTACTGTTTTGCAAAGCCTTTGCATCAGCCGTGTCCTTTCATGTCCATGTCCACGTGTTTTGCATCTGCAGGCGCCATTTTCCAAACCACCCAAGGACAAGTTCAGTGACTATAAAAAAAATAAAAAATAAAAAACAAGACAGTGTACTTATCGCTGATTGCAACCCGGGACTATCTTGTTGTGAGACAACGCTGCTAAATACTCATACACCATGTGCTGCATTGTGACATAAGCTGCAAAAAATGAACATGACACAATCACACTATGCTACTGTGTCAACGAACAGATGTTTGTCACAACAACCAGCTGTTACACAGTAATATTAGCAGATATTTGCAGTCCCGCTTCTGGTCTCCTGGTGAATCCACTTGACTCACTCTCTTGTTAAAGTTTAGCCACTATGACTCCGTTGCATCTCACACAATAATTTGCTCATGATTTGAAAAGAAATGAGAATCTGAATCGGTGCAACTTTTTTGCTCATGCGCTTTGATAAGCTTCGATACCAAAATCTGCTTCTTGCAGGTTTTCTGTAGGCACTTCAGGTGTATTTTTGCATCATTGTCTGAATTTCCAATGAGATGACGAGGTAGGGAAATGTCTCAAGCTGGAAAGTTTAGGTCACCTGCTTTGAATATTTGGGTTGTGTTACTTTAAAAGGCAAGAATCGCGATGCAAGAAAAGAGAGGAGATTGAGTGACTCTGCATTACACTCACTGGTAAGTTTCTTCATCATAACAATACAGTATGATAAATGTAATAATAAAGCAAAAAAGATGAGGATTTTGAATGATTTTTCTACAGTTATAATCCATCATCTGTGCCTACAGAAACAATGGGGATGTCACTGTTTGCCATCGTGGTCCTCTCAGGTAAAATAGTGATCAAAGCTGTTCTGCTAAATACTCACCATTTGGCTTGAAAGATCCACATGCAAGGAATGTAAGCCTTAAAACCCCAAGTCTTGCTCTGTCCACAGCTGTGTGTGATCTGGCATCCTCTCTTCAGTATCAGTTCCACTTTGTCAACATGCCAAAAAATTTTCCTCAAGCCCGAAAATACTGCACAGAGAAATACACTGAACTGGCCACCGTCAACGACGCTCAGGACATAGAGGAAATGGCTCGTCTGGCTGGTGGGCAAAACGGTTTTGTAGGTCTGCGAAAACGCTGGAGCTGGTCCCACTCATACGCTGATGACTACAAAGAAGGGGAAGAGGATTACTGGAACTGGGCTAGTGGTCCTAAACCGCATGTCTGTGGGAGCATAGGAGCGTCCGGAGAATGGTATTCCACGGACTGCAACAGCAATTTGAAATTCTTCTGCTACAATGGTAAGAGGACTAGCGAGGCGGTGTGATGAGACTGATGCCCTGATAATGCCCTTTTGATGTCTAAACGCATGTTTTCAAAATGTATTTTGGGGTGAAAAAAAAGCTTCGATACCAATATTTGGATCTGTTTGAATGAAGCATGCAGCCCCTGTTACGACCCCATGTCATCTATTGACTAAATGTTATCAAACTGTCATTCACAGGATCCGCCACTGAATTCTCAGAAAGGTTTACTTTTGTGAATATCACCATGAACTGGGCCGACGCTCGGGCTCACTGCAGGAACCTAGCGACAGATCTGGCCAGAGTGCGTAACCAGCTGGAAAATGAGGAGTTGCAGATGCTTTTCGAAGGTGGCCCTGCATGGCTAGGGCTGACAATGACAAACTGGGAATGGAGTGATGAGAGTGAACCCTCATTCATACCCTGGGCGGGGTCAATGCCCTTGCCCGATGACGACTGTGGTTTCCTCCACACCCAGAGCCAGCCGTTCAAATTGAAGAGCATAGACTGCGATGAAGAAATGGCCTTCTTTTGCTACAGTGGTAAACAGCTTTTTATATATGTGTTTTATTAAAATACAAGTGCCTCAATCTGCATCTTGAGTAAAATTAAGTGTTTATGCCCCTGTTTGGTCTCAATAAGTCTACACTTAATTCTAAATGAATCAATTAATTAATCATTGTGGCTAAAATTCTAGGGCTCCTGTAGCAGAATCATTTAATCTCTGGATAAAATAAAACTTCAACCCAAAATCTGGAGTTGAGTAAACACTCGGTTTTCACTGCGTTAAAGAATTTGTGTCTTTTACTGAGTTTATTTAGACAATGGCATTCATGTATCCAAGTAACTCCGGTATGCATATTTTCAACTAGAAGTATTGCTCTTTTCTTGTTCACAGCTCCAAAGAAGAAGCAGGTGGTGAGACTGAAGCTGAGTGCCGGTGACCTCTCTGTGGACATGAGCGACTCAGCAGTGATGGATTCGGTCATTAAATTGGTGACTGCCATTTGTCACACAGATGCTCAGCTTGTTTGAAGCAATCAGCTCAACATTATACATGTCACATGCATGTGTACAGACCCACATATTTCATGCATCACCTACGTTAAGAGGGCTAAAAGTTTGTAATGAAACCTTTTTATTTTCTGTTGTCCAGGTGACAGAGCAGCTGAAAGACAGAGGTTTAACTGAAGATGTAAAAGTGAGCGGGTTGAAGCTTGCAAAGGCGGAAATCTCTGATAAACCAAAGGAATCAGAACAACACCTGTCACACTCAGAGAAAAAATGTATCCTATGATTGACATTTTCTGCCTTGCTTACTGTCTCCATTAAATACAAATTTCATTTCATTTTAAGATTCTCTCAAGCCTAATCTGCGGTTCTGTTGATTTGAATAAGCACAGCTTGCATTAATATTTGTGTTTAGAATGTTTTTAATAATCTAGTCCATTCATCCATCCATTATCTTACTAGCATTGAATATCAACAGGCACAGAGGTCTGCCTGAGCCCATGCCCATTGCGCATGCATGTGCAAGGGCAGGGACTACACCCTGGACAGGTCGATTGCAGGGCATTTGTGTTATCTTCTTTCTTCTGATAATTATTAATCACTATCAAAATAAAAACGGTATAATTCAGACACCATTTCTGTTGTCTCACTGTGCACAGTCCATGACAGGAGACCAGTTACTTCACACCTGTACACACATGTATAACCAGTGAGCTCAAGTTGAATTGTCTGCATTATAATGACAAGTCCAGACCATGGACCCGCCCTATGCTACAACTTGTCTCCTCAAATAAAACACACACACAAACGCACACACACACATAAAAAACAAACAATTTCCACATGTGTATGAACTGAAATGTTCACACGCACCCCAAACCTAAACAGTTGCATCGAATAGTTCAGAGCATTTTCATAAACCGTTCCATCTGCAACATCCTGTACTGTAGACACTGCAAGACATCTTCCAAATGGGGCCTCCTATAAACAAACTTGCTATGGTTGCTGTCAAACACAGACGCAAATATGTGTTAGCTCCCGATATTTATGTTATGTCACACGTTTGAAAGTAAAAATGAAAGATTTGATTGATTCATCACCCCGGTCGTGTGCTTTAAAATTCTATTTCTTCTTCTCTTCTTCCTGAAACTGAACTAATTTTTCTTTTCTTCAAAGAACATTTCTCCCGCCATTTTGGCAGAGCGTGCAGCCAGGGTGGTGGCGGCGGCGGCAGCAGCAGCAGTACCCCCGCTGAACAGCAGGGGCGGCAGAGTCTCTCCGGAGATCTAGAAACTTGAACATAAGGCAGGAAGGAGCAGCCTCTCTCCATGATGGCGGCGACCATAGACAACAGCAATGCCGTGCAGGCCACCAAGAAAAAACACCTCGGGATCCCCGAAGCTGTGTTTGTGGTGCGTAAACCTCTACGATCGACACTTTGAGCCCCGTCTACGGCGGGCTGAGGCCTCCGGGAGCCGGGTGTGTGCGCTTGTGGCGGCTCAGAGCCGGTTAGCGGAGTTAGCAGCAGAGCTAACTAGTAATCCTGCAGTGTGTGAGTGTGCAGGCAGGGCGGCTGCTCAGGGCCATTTATGGACACCACAGTGGCTGAGGTCCAGCTACAGCCGATTAACACCACACTGCGCCTTCTCGAGGCTCTTTTGCCGTTTCAGAGAGCTGTTATATTCATGGAACCGAGATCTGCTTTGTTAAGGCTCATCTAGATGCAGCTGCCTCTCCCCTGCTCCTCCCATATGAATTCTTATAGTGTATAAACCCAGTTTAACGAAGCACATAGACTGTCTGCCACAGTTTATCACTGTGAAGTTTGGATTTTCTGCCGTTTAAAGTTCATTGTTTTGTCTGGCAGCCTTAAAATATTTCCCAAATTGGGGAGGGAGCAGGCCAAATTGTAATAAATTATTGTATTAATTGTCAAAACGTCTCATTTCTATGGGAAATGTATATTTATTTCATCTTTCATGTCTAACTAAGCAATACGAGCACATTCGTCGTTTATTTTACCTCCTTTGTACCTCCATATCCAGCACACACAGGGTTAAGGCAGGGAATACACCCTGGACAGGTCTCAAGCCCATCACACGACATTCACACAGGCTCAGTGTAAACGCTACATGGACTGGTTCTTACATCGTTTCTAGTTTCTAGTGAAAGTTTAAAAGTGCCTTTACAGGCGAGTCAGATTCACCTATTGACACGCTGGTGGCAGAAGCTACCACATATGGTCCATCTGCTAAAGCAGCTGTCCTAACTATTCACACACTCAGGATGACTCGGGATCAGTGGCAGTGAGAGACAGGGTGAGACAGGGGCACAAGTGGCACGAACCTTGAAGTCCCACCGTTTCAAGTCACTTCAAGTCTTCAGCTGGAATTCGTGCATCACGTGAATTTAACCAGTGGTGTCTCGATAAACTTGTCTCAGTTAGGTAGGTTCTGCGATTGTCAAAGTAAAGCAAGCTGAAAATCTTAGTTGGTTTGAACAAGTCATCAAAATTGAAGTTTTGGGAGACAGGTTTGTGTCAATACTGTCAGATCAAAGAGATCAATGGATTCATGGGAAAAACAATAATAGTTCCAACTCTCTTTTGGTTAAAGAAAAGAAACTAGTAGAACGAAGTTGAATTTTGAAGAAGATATTATTTTCAGTATTGCCAAGTGGTTGTTTGACAAGTGGTTGATTTTTGATATCTGTTCATATAGCAGTTTGTCCACCAGATGGCGCTACAGATGTGAGCTTTTTCCTGCACTTGGATATTTATTGTAGTTCTCATCATGCTAGATTCAGTAATAACTGTAAAAAAAACAAACAAACATAAAACCAGAGGATTTATTGGTTGCTCCCTCCTCTCGGTTGGATCCCACAGGAGGATGTGGAGTCTTTTATGAAACAGCCCGGCAATGAAACGGCAGATGCAGTTCTGAGGAAGTTGGACGAACAGTACCAGAAATACAAATACATGGAGCTCAACCTGTCTCAGAAAAAACTCAGGTAAACGACGTCTTCATCAGCTACATGAATCTGGAATGTCTGTCTATTTTTGTGCCCATCAATGTGAATGTCTTGGCTTTGTACTTCTCCTGATTGGCAGGTTGAAAAGTCAGATCCCACAGATCACGCAGACACTAGAAATCCTACGACACATGCAGAAGAAAAAGGTACGTGGCCCCTATACGGTCATGTTTTGGTTTCCAACTTGTTCTGCTGCTTCATGTTTTTCCTTCACTATAAATTTCACCATCTTGAGAGGCTGAAAACTGTGTAACATCTTTATCAAATATTTACATTTGAATTCTGAACGCGTCTAGTTTTCTGCTTTCAGTCTTTGTTCGGATGTTTTTCGTCTCTCTCCCGCTGGTAGAAAACACAGTGTCACTGGATTAGACTCTGTTGAGGAAAACTGGGTCAGCGAGATGGAAGAACAACTAATGGGGGGGGCCTTTTTTTCTTCCCATCTGTGTTTTCGGTCTTTCCCAGGAGACCACAGAGCCCATGGAGACGCACTTCCTGCTGGCTGACAATGTTTACTGCAAGGCCTCGGTGCCGCCCACTGACAAAGTCTGCCTATGGTTAGGGGTGAGTAGGAGCCACTGCTGAGGACTTTAAATAGAGCGAAAAAGCCACGACCTGAGCCCTCTTTGCATCTCCTTCCCCCCACCCCCCCCCTCCACCCCCCCGCGAAGGCCAACGTCATGTTAGAGTACGACATTGACGACGCGCAGGCCCTCCTAGAGAAGAACCTTTCCACGGCGTCTCGCAACCTAGAGACCCTCGAGGACGACCTGGACTTCCTGCGAGACCAGTTCACCACCACCGAAGTCAGTATCCTTTCACCCGCGCAGGCTCGAGCCCGCCAGCTCTCAGGTTATTACGAAGGGGAGCGCAGGGTGATGTCACTGGCGTTCCAGTGAATGCAGCCGAGTAAGTGCAAGTCAGAGGAGTTCGCATGCCGTGTCACGCGAATGTGCTGGTAAGTTGAGTAACCCGAGTTCAGTCTTGGCCGTGATGCAGGTTGCTCCTTAACCCGCCGCCCCCAGACATGGCGCGAGTCTACAACTGGGACTTGAAGAGAAGGAGCAGAGAAAACCTCCTCAAATCAGCAGACAAGTCTTAATATCGACAGCACGGCGTCCACACCCCCCCCCTCCCCCCTCCCACCCAACCACCCACCTCCACCTCCTGTGCTAACTCTAACCCTTAGTCTACAACAAAACAGACCCACCCACCCCCCTCTCCTCCCTCCCTCCCCCCCTCCCTCCCCGAACCCCAAGTCACATGTACGTTTACCCCGGAGCTCGGCGGGACAGGAGGGCGAGTTTTCACAAGCAGCAGTTCACGAGTGTGAAGTGAGTCTTGAGTGTGCCCTCGGTCCGGTCGAGCCCCGCCTTCCGCCACTTCTGTTTTCTGTTGATTTGTTACTTTTTAAAGTATTTTTTCAAGTAAAGACTAACAAAAAAAAAATCAAAGGCAAACGAGGCAGTTTTTGTATTCTTTTTTCGATCATTTCGGGAGGTTCCCGTTACCTCGGGCAGAGTTCCTGTGAGGGTCTATCTCGCATCGTCTCTCCTCCTTCCGCTTACCCCGGCTTCGTTTCCTCCCTTGCCGCACTTCTGTTTTCCCCCCTGTCGTTTCGTTCTCCGGTCAACCTTGAGTTGCATTCACATAGAGGAGTTGTCTTTTTTTACTTGAGTTGTTAATTCTAAGATTAATGCACCCAGTTGCCATTTGTTCTCCGTAGAATCAGGCTGGTGGGCTGATCACGGCAGAAGAATAGAGAATGAAACTTGGGACCTCGGCGGGATCAGCTGTAGACCTGCTCCAAACCTCCCGCTGCTCCTCCTCCTCCTCCTCCTCCGTCCCTTCAGCTTTCCACACTCGATCGTCTCTTCCTCTCCTCCTCTTCCTCCCGCCTTTTAGCCGCTGTTCTGTCTGTATTTATTTGTCTCTCACTGTATTCATTAAACAATGAATGAATGAAGTAAAAGAAGAACATTTCGGCAAAGAGATGAGACCTCGACCTGCTGGTCTGTGTGTTTTATTCATCCGCAGGGAACAAAAAAAAAAATCAATATCCATAGACAAGTGAGTGGATAAGAATTCCCCAAATGTTCATAAGTGTTTTTCACCCAAATCTATGCACCACTTTTGGAAAAGCAGAGGTCTTATAGTTGTTGCTGTAGACAGCACAATGTCATTTCACATCTCCCTCATCCTCCGTCTTAGTTCAGCATTCTTTGTGCAGGTTATGTGAATAGTTGGAAGTTCTCCCTGAAGGGTCTGTGTGTAAGCTCTACTGACATCTAGTGGTGAGGTCACACAGCGCAACCAGTCCAGAAGTGCTGTAGAAACGTCTCCCTGAAGCACATCACTTAGATTGGTTCTGCCTATTGGAACAAGCTGTTTATGCCTTCTGCACGACTCTCGTGCTACTTCTGATCCTTCTCCCCTCAGATTCCTATACACACTTTAAATTTGCATTCATTCACATTGAAAATATGCGATTTTCAATGTTCTCTTTTCATCGGACTTGTTTACCTGAATACAAAGACATCTGTTGAACCTTTGCTTGCATGGCAGCGGACCTCTGACCGTGCGCACATGGTCACCACTTTCCCTGCTCTAACAAACTCAACCTTCAGTCTCTTCCTACAGTTGCATCCTGTATATTTAAAAGGCACAACCCTATAAACACAGTAGTATAATGTAACATACGATTAAGCATCAAAGGTGTGCGTGAATGAAGAATTTAAAGGAACCAGGTGTGCCGTTGTTTCTCATTTCGGCGGAGCTGCTGCACTGGAGTAAACCTGGTGAGTCATGGTGAACCCACGCGCTGATAAGACCAGCAGGCTAGCGTGACTTCAGGTTTGAGGTCAGGTCACGGTGTCCAGCCCTGAGCGAATGTGGAGCACAGAGTTCAGCTGCAGGCAGGTACGTACATGGACACACATGCAGACAGACCGAGCCTTGGCTTCATGTTGGCCGAGGGGCAGGATGCTGCGCTACAGGGAACAACTCTTGGACTTCCAGTGGCGGTCGTCGGCCGTATGTGACTCACCATATTTCCTAGAGTTGAACTTGTCAGTCCAGTCTCTTATGTGAGTCTAAAAAGACTGGACCACCCCCCCCCCCCCCCCCCCCCCCCCCCCCGTTTCATCTCTTGACTTAGTTCTACTGCATGACGCAACACTTTTAAACTTTTTGTTAGCTTAGCATACTGTCCAGCAATAACGGAACTTAGCCTATTAGCTTAGCGCCGGGAGGCTCCCAAGCGCCCGTAAAGCACTTATCACGGCTCTCAAACCAGTCCTGTAAGCATAAATCTGTAGCGGAGCAGGGTGCAGTTCTGTGGAGGGTGACTGAGGAACCTCACCGAGTCCAGGCGTCTTGTGCGTTCCGTGAGTGACGGTAGCTTAAGCGAGGCCAAACGCTGCCAAGGTCCCTGGCAGGGAGCGCCGCCGAGTGCCCGTAAATCACCCTGCGCATTTCCCTGGCGCCCAACCAAAAGGCCGATTGCCCCGCCGTCAAATGTGAAAACGCCTCTCCATCATACCGGGGCCTCCTTCGCGTGGACCCTTTTTTTTTCTCCTCGATCCCCTCCTGGAGTCCCGAGGTGACCTTGTTCTGAGCCCCATCACTTTGTTTGCACTAATTCAAGCCCTGGATCGATACAGGACTGAAGCTGTTTGGGTGAAAAAGGGGCCTGTCAAGTCCACCCAAAAAAAACAACTCCTTTCAAGTTAAGTAATGTGATGCAACTTGCTGGAGTCGGGGAAAGGGACTAATTTGCTCCACTCGCAGTCGAAGCCAAAAACGCTAATGGCCACTTCCAGACCCAGAAAAACAGCAGCTTCTCTAACAGCAGCTTATTCCTAAAAGCCCTAAAATAACATTTTGGTGTTTAATTCCTTGCTGCTCATTCCACTGATTGCATTGTGTTCAGCTGTAATCAGATGATCTCGGAGTGTTGACTTGCGCTGGGATTCGAGGAAACAGGAAGTGAATTTTTTTTTACTCCTCGTGATCACATACAGGGCAGTTAAGCAGCTACTGACACTGTGATATACCCAGTGTGACCGAACAGGAAGTGAGCGTTGTTCTTTCGGAAAACTGACCAAGCCTTCTGCAGCTTTCAAAGCCTCTGAAAGAAACTAATTTTAGATTATTTTCATCCTGCTTTTTGCGTACTGCATGTGATGTTAATACATAATGTAACCCACTGAATCGGAAATCAATCAGAATAATGAAATCATGCGAGTAACTTACGATTCTTTCTGGCCAGTCAAAAAGTTAACGACCACAAGATTTTACAGACATTTTATTTTATTGTAGCTACTTAAATGAACAGTTCAGCGTTTTGGGAAGCACACTTCTCTATTTTCTTGCCGACAGTTTGCCGAGGACAGTGACATCGCTCTCACACAGAAAAACAACGCTAACGTGGCCTGGAAACGGAGCTGCAGGGTAGCGTAGTGTAGCCTTGTATGGAAATAAATACATAAATAGAAACACGGGGAAATGGCCACCAGCACTGTACAATCTCAACGTTCAACGGCTTGCGATGTTCGCTATGTACAAAAACCAGTGAAAAAACAACAGTGACATGGGCTCATCCAACAGAGGCTTGATCCCCCCCAACAAGAAAGTCTGGCTTGATAACGCTCTGCAAAACCAGGACCCCTCAGTTTCACACATTTGTGTTTTTGTGAAACAAACCAGGAGGATTTATTGTGTGGACGAGTGTCTTTAACTTTTACGTGGGCTGTTTCCAGCCTTGCTGCCCGATGACAGTTCAATTATTTTTTAACAAGAAAGTGAATGAGTATATTTCCCAAAAGGCAGAACTACGTTATTTGTTGAAGACTATGCATTAGAGTAGAAGAAAGACATTACAGAGAGAAGAGGTTTCCAGCTCGACGCTGGGTGCTGCAGCAGAGCAGATCTTCCAGCCACCTGACATCTGCTGAAGGGGACCAGGAGGAGGAGCCGTGTAAACACTCACACACGCTCACACACACACGCGCACACACACACACACACACAAACTCTCAGACTCAGGAGACCTCATCCCCACCCACTCACTGACACAGACCTTCACACCTCTTCACTGTCTACTCCCTGACAGCTTCTCTGGGTGGTTTAAAGAGTGTTTCAAGCAGAGAGCAGCCGACCGCTCTGCCGAATCTCAAAAACACAAGGGCATCAGAGAACTCAGGCTTTTATTTTTATTATTATTATCATATTATTATTATTATTATTCCTGGAAGGATTGTTGCAGATTGATTTTACCCCCCCTTTCTGGCACCATCACACAACTCACTTGAGAATAAACGTGTGTGTATTGCAGTGGAAACAGACCGTCATTTGAATCATTTCCATCGAGTCTCAAAACACATGGACCACTGCGCTCAGAGAGCAAAAGAAGAGGATGCGTCGCTTTGACGAGAAATGAATCTCACTCACGCTCTCGCACATTTCTTACATGACAGATCGGTGTAAAATCTCACCCCCCCCTCCCCCCCCCTCCCTCCCCACTGATACATTCATGTAAAAAAATAAGATAACACAAGCATAACTCTTTGGAGGTGTGTAAAAAGAAGGCATACAGCGTGACAAAATGAAGCACTTACAGCTACAGTGCTAATCCACAGATGACTGTATTCAAATGAGCTGCATTGTGTGAAGGACAGGATGAATTCATGCCAAAAAGAAAAACGTGGCCGAGGCCGAAACCAAGATCCTCTTTCGGATTGGACACGTGAGGTCGTAAGCGACTCGTAAATAAAACAAATTAACTGGAAAGGTCGAGATAGGGGTCAAGGTATTTAAATCCACGTCTACACCAAGCCCTCCAGGTGCGGAAAGGGGATATGGTACGGTACACACAGCTGCTAACAATGCTAAACATCTCTTTCTTGTCAGTACTACGTAGGGGTGGCGTGGCTCTAGAAAAAGAAACATATTTGGTCCAGCACTAACACTCTAAAGAGTGGTCGTTGATATCTGCCGAACCAACCTGCCAGCTCGTGGTTTCCGGTGCTCCTTCAAACAGCTTCATATGGTGTTTCTGTGTATTGCCCGGCTGCACGCGCGCTTGGTCTACAGGCGACGGTTTGATTCTCCTTGGCATCTTTTGTGGCATTTCCCCGGCTTGAATTTGAAAACGCTCATCGGATAAGAGGTCAGTGCACATCCGACCACCCCCCAAAAAAAAGAAGGTCATTAGACCCTTTAACAGTGCCACCACATGGGGTATTTTGTCAATAACTAATGGTGGCGGGCTCATTGATCGGTACTAACTCCCATGGGATGTAATTTGGTTGGTCTTGCATGGCCAGTGCTGCCGCACAGTGTCTGCACAGTCACAGGGATTGGAATTTCTTGAGCCACTCTCAGATCTTCTGCAGACGTTCTCTGTGAGTGTAAAGACTATATAATAAGTATCCAGTTTAATTGTGCTGATCTAAAATGAATGCCACAGCCCTGCAACAAATCCCACTTTCACCACTGGTGGTGGTTTTGGTCAACATACTTGCATGAACCTATTTCAGAAAGGTGTTGATTTAATACAAAGCTTGTGGTCTTGTGAAATTAGGTTGCAGTCCACCAAGAGGTTCTTAGAATATTTTGTTCAACCCAATTTGTATTTGGGCAAGAGAAGATAAAAGATAAGATGAACATTTATTAGTCCCACAGTAGGGAAGTCTGCCACAGGGTAGGTTGAATATTAGAAACAAGGCCTCGTCTACTGAGGTAAAAAATTACCAGCACCACAAACTATAGTGTCTAAAATAACTGTGAAGTTAAATCAGCGCCTCTCTAAATCAGTTTCAACGACATTTTATCCTTCATTGGAAAATGTATTGTAGGACTGTTGATATAGACTGCGTTACCTTTAGATAGATTTAGTCTCCCTACAATATGGATTCACACTCTTCCCCAGTCTGGGTAGAGTGCACCTGAAACCACCCTCTGAGAGACAATGCTTTGTAGTGAAGGTAGGATCTTTAAAAGGCAGAAAATTCCCAATTATCTAAACCGGTCACATCACCTGTATGAGAATAAAACTTTGATGACACATTACCCTTCAAAACACACATTAAAAAGGCAATATGAACCACTTCCTTCAAACTAAATTATACCTTTTAGTTTCTCTGTGCCTTTGATGGCTTGATTTGATGCCTGCCAGTCAGACTTACTTTGCATGATTATATTGTCCATACACGTGCATTGTGGACAATTGTGGTTCTTTTGTGGAGTCAGTCACCTGGTCCCTCTCTGTTTAGTTAGCTTTCACCAAATAAATTATCCTCAGCTTGTTCAATACCCTTGAAAAGTCGCAAGTGAAGCTCCTCAAGACTTACCCTGGACATGGGCATTGTGATCCCTCCCCGGGACCGACCTCCCTATTGGTCCAAGAACCTAACAAGAACCTGCTCAAGGCAGAGTTAGGGGTTGTTGCCAGTCCAGCAAGTCCACCTTGGTCATTCAAGCTGTACACATGGCCTCTTCCTGCTACCAGAATCCTGCAGGAACTGGATGGGTGATCTTGTTTTGTTACAGTGCCGTATTTAGCAGAATGATAATGGATATAACCATGTAGTCAAAGTCACAGAGCTCACTGGAGGCCTACTTTGCTCCAAAGAGAGAAAGAAACGCAGTCTCTGGCAAGAAAATCACAGCTCCCGGAAGAAATAATCATTTCTTGTTATATTTAGTACCCCTAGGACTCCTCCGCTGAGCTCTGATGGTGGAATGTGAAACAAAATGTCAGCACAAGAGAAAAGGAGACTCCCTTTCCGGATGGCATTTCAATCCTATGACGCTGATTAAACACCGTTGATGTTTCGTGTCAGGTGGAGATTGCGCACCAAAATAAAAGTGATTGTTCTGTATGGGGTCATGTAATTGCATATTGGAGGAGAGGAGAAGCTCAAGAAGAGGTGGGAAGAGAGGTGAGGGGAGAGATGACAGGGGAAAGAAAAACCAGGTCGAGAACGTCTTTTTTTTTTTTTCGGCGAAGAACCATACTGGATCCTCTTTCTAAGGCCTTTCCGAGACTTTCATGGAGGGATTATCAGGCAAATGAGCCCAAAACAAAACCAAAGCAATTAAATCACGGTAGCCCTCTCAAGTCAATGAGCATCTGTGATCCTTCCTCGTGGGGAAATAAACGGAATAGAGAAATGGGCACAACCCTTCAGCTGTCCACCCACATTCAAGGTGCTCACCTCTGCCTTCTACCAGTCTTGTCAGTGAATGTCCTCTCATATCCAGTCTGAAGAAAGAGCAATAGAGGATTAGTTTAAGTCAGAGGGCCGATGCCTCAGTCCAGCAGCCGCTCCCCTCTGAATCCGTCCTTGGATCCGCCTCACTTTCGCCCTCAGTTCCGAAAGCTCGTCCCCGATCAACATAGACAGCGGCGGTCGCTCTTGGTCACCTCCTCCGAGGAGTGAACGACGTTGGGGACGAAGCCACTCTTCACGCCCTCCCAGCCCTCCTGGATGGTGATGTCGCCGGACCGCACCAGGCCGAAGATGTCTTTGGTCAGCTCGGTGAAGGCGTGCTCCACGTTGATGGCGTCGCGGGCCGACGTCTCGACGTAGCGCATCCCGTACGCCCCCGCCAGCTTCTCCGCCTCCTGGCGGGTCACCTGGGGAACCGGAAAGAGACGGAGTGAAATGACACGGCAAGGCCGAACGCCCGTAGAAGACCTGGAGGCTTGGGTTACCCTGGCGATACTTTAGCGATGGCGTTTAGACGCGCAACGTCTCGTGGGCAGCCAAAAATCTGAGACCTCACTAACAACGTTGGACGTTTGCATGAGAGCGCATGCGCCAAACTGAGCCTAAGTGGAGTGCTCAGCAGGTAAAGCCCCATAGAGGACAGGAAGTAACTCTTAGCTATCACCGTACAGCTGTTGTAGCGTCCTCTTTGTTGCCATGTTAAAATGAGCGTAGCCCAGTGGTCTTTGTTTATGTTCTGGCTTCTTCTTCTTCTTCATCGTGTGGCCAGGGGTCGGACTAGCCCGTGTGCGGACCTTTACCGTCCCCTGTGGTGTTGTGGGACATTCCAGAAACGTGGCAGAAATGGGCAGCGCTGTGAGCTATGCGCACTGCGACTCTTGCGAGGTGTTCGCGGAAGTATACCCGAGCCTTTAGGTCTGTGGTTCCTGGAGAGGGGCGAATAAGGGGAACTGCCGGTCCCAAACAATACCAGGAACTCTCCTCTACCAGTGGATGAGGATCCTGAAGACTACGGAGTTCAAATTTTGTACTCTGTACTCTTTGTTGTCAGGCTAGATTAACTTCAGATGGCGTTCCCTACTACCAGAGAATTCCTTTCTGACTGGGCGCCGACAGGAACTCAGTAGTTAAAAAAGGTTCTTGGAAAAGAGGTAGAGCGGCGGACAGAGGTTATTAATCTCGTTGCAAAGTGTTCATACAGTCCAACGTTTTGATTTATAGCTCAGCACGGGATTTCATCCATTGACATCAGCACCGCGACATTCAGCTTATTTGTCATTATCAGCCTCGACTGCCTATGAATTCCCCCGCTGTAGCTCCACAAAGGTCGTGAATAAATCTCCCTTTACAGGCCTCAAATAAATGTCGGACACAGCAGATATGTGTGCTGTTATTAACAACAAAGTGATAAAGCCGGTAGTTCAGTCTCGTCAAGGGCGCGGCCGCTGTTTTGGTGCCGAGACCAGAGATAAAGACGAGATGGATTTGAAAAGGAAAACAATAATTTAAAGTCTTTACAATTCCCCACCCTTGTAGCTGTCAGCAGGCACTTGAGCGCATTTCTGTTTTATTTCCATTGCTCTTTTCATCAATCATTTATCCCACTGAGGCTTTGTGCGTGGCGCGCTTCGCCAGAGGCTGGGAGATTAATGACACGGTCACTTAAATTTGGCAATAGCTGCAACATAAAGATAAAATGCGTTCTGCCACAACTGATGCCACCGCCTCCTTTAAAACTGAACCTGCCAGAGCTTGCATAGAGCGCAGGCCCGCAGTAGTTTATTTTTCAAAGCGGTGATCACTATTGTTATTGGCTGCGTTACTTATTATTCCTCTTCTGTACTCTTTTTTTGACCATCGATAGCAGAATAACCATTGAGAGCACCCAGGTACATTATATATCAAGATGTGCAGCTCTATTGGACTTGCTGTGCTATTACATTTTTCATGATGTAATTCACAAAAAGAAAAATTTCCCACGAGATGAAAAAACTGAAACAAATTGCCTCGCCTACTGATTGTTTACAATCAATGTCTCAGACAAACTTTTGTTTGCTTTGGTTCAATTCACCTAATTGATACAAATCAAATGGCAGTTTTTAATAAGCATAGTTTTGTTTGTTTTTTTCCATCTTTATTTATATAAAACAGGATGACCAGAGTCACTGTGCATGACAGTCCTATAAACGAGCCTCAACGTTAAGGGACTGATCACTGAGGCACTGGTCATCATGGCACGATTTGTTCATGAAATTGGTTTATTCGGTTTTAACCTTGCTCCCGTTCAACTGAAAACACAGTTGTGCGGAGCAGTTTTGCAGCGTCATCCTGTTGACCTTGGGTCTAAATTACGATATTTTTGCTTTGTCTCTCGGCCCCGGGAGAATTCGAGACGTGCCTCTGATCTAAATGCGTGCCGATCTAAATGTGAACAAGCGGTTATTTTTAATGCTGCCGACAAACAGAATAGCGAGCGTTTTTTTTCTTTTTTGGGGTTGTTGCTGCACCATACGTACCTGGCGCTGTGCTTCCAGGTCACACTTGTGGCCCACCAATAGGAAGACGATGCTGTGCGGCTGGACGTGGCTTCGCGCCTCCTCCAGCCAATCGTGGACGTTCTGGAAGGAGCGGCGGTTGGTGATGTCGAAGAGGAGGAGCCCGCCCACAGAGTTACGGTAGTAAGCCCTGGTGATGGATCTGCAGTGGTGGCAAAGTGATAGGCAGTGAGTGCGACGGGTACTTGATCTATGCGGAAGCGATACAGAGCGGCAGGAGCATTTGAAATGAGTGCGGAGTATGGAGAGAATAAGCGCAGGATTAACTGATTCACCATTCAACCTGATTCTTCAGTGGATAATGTAAGAAAGCGATGCAGCGATAAAGATGCTGAAAATCTGGAGAGAAATTATGCGGAGAAGAATAAAGACTTTTAAATCAAGTTTAGGTACAAAAACGTGTTCAAACGCTGTCAGCAGCTCTCTTTGAAGAGGGATATCACACCACGCGAGCGGAAAGTGGAGCAGCGGCGCTTGTGATTTCTCAGAGCGAACGCGGCAGCCCCGGACTGGGAGGAGAAGCCGCGCTAGGACTTTGACGAGATGTGACACCCCCCCCCCACCCCCCCCACCCCCAGACTTGCGCTGGAGACGGAGAGAGAGGCGTGTCGTCAAAGGGGAAGAAGGGGAGGATTAGTTGAAAGGAGAGGATGCAATGAGAGGGGTGGGTGGCAAAATATTTAGAAGCGGGGAATGATTCATATGATAACACACACACACACACACACACACACACATTAACATAGCTCTTGATGAGGGATGTACTGCAGATGAAACAGCATCCCCGAGGTGGGAGCTATGTCGTCAGTGGGAGAGATGACGAGGACGTGGAGGCAAGCCACAGCGTCACTAAACCCCTTCAAACATCTAAAAATGCCATTAGAGACAGTGAATAGCGTCCTGAAATGGCTACAAGGCACGAGCCGAAATGGCTCCCACCGTGGATCAAAGGATGTGGGCCTGGGCGTTTTAAGCTTCTCTTCGCTTAATAGCACACTCGGGTGAGCTACAGACAGGGCCGGTAGTTAGACTGCTTGAGTGTTGCTTCAAATCCAGGAGACTGCGGGACCTAAATTACTGTCACTTTGCCTGACGTTTGGAGCCACATTCATTCCTGCTGGAGTTATTATGCTACACTGCTTTAGAGGGGTTCAGTGGCTATGTAAAACAGTAGGGCGACCCGCTGAATGAGTGGTTGGCACCGTCCCATGGCAGCACGGAGGTCCCGGGTTCAACCCCTGGTCAGACTGAGAGGATTTTCTCCCACAGTCCAAAAGAGGCACACTTAGGACAACTAGAGACTAAACTGCGATTGCGTGTAAGTGTGAGAGTCCAAAGTGGGTCCATATTGGTGTGTTCTGGAGCTCTTTGGCATGCGTGTAAGAGAGAGTCCATCAGATTGCAGTGATGGCTTCAAGTGGATAATTAATGTTGCACATCTCTGAATCAAATCAATGTGCCTGAAGGAAAAGGGTAAATCTATTCAAAATGCTTCGGGCGATATATAATTGCAGTGCGGTCTCATCCTACGTGTGTGTGTGTGTGTGTGTGTGTCTGTAGCGGCTCTCGGGTTCCTATCCTGCAGCTCCCACGGCGGAAGAACGGCTCGGCGTGACTCATCGGGACGGCTCCGCGGCCTCTCAGAGCAGCCGCGGTTCGTCCTTGGGTCTCGGGGTGTCGCGGTTGCCACGGAGACGCGAATCACGCCGGCAGGTGAGACCGGGCCCCTTCTGTCAGGACGGGGTGGGGGGGTGGGGTGTTTGCGAGTGGGCGTGTGCGCGAGCAGGTGTGAAAGATGCGTCCGAGGAGACGGGATCCACATCATCGCCATCATCATCATCGTCGTTATCGCGCTCTTCATCACACTCCTGCACACACGAGCGCGGGGCTATTTTTGTTGGCGACGCACGCTTCCTGCGCTTGAGATGTCGGGGCGTTGCACGAGGGTGGAATTCAGGCACGCGCAATTAGTCCAGAGCCGGAGCTACGTACACGCTTGGCGTTCCAGTCTTCGCCTCATGCCACTTTGGTGAACGGTACATAGACCTGTTCTTATGTAGCGCTTTACTGGTGCCTTGTAAGATTTATAAAATAAGATGTTTCGCATAGAAAATACACCGAGCCGATAAAATACTGTTACAGTATAAGTTTTGTATCGAAGTTCTGGCGGTGAGATGAAACATTCTCAAGGCTACGACTGACTTCTCTCCAGATTTAAAGACACAGGAATATGTCCGCAAACTGTGAACGCATTTCAGCTGATGATTCCCCAGGAACACAGGGCGGACGTTAGCGAGTGCTGGGCTCGAATGCAAACTCAAATAAAATGGCAAATACGGAATTAGGAAGTCACCATTGTTGGATTAACTACACCTCTGTCATCCTTATTAGCGTGTGACTTGTGTATGCGATGGCTCTGCCGAACTGGTTTCTTTTTATTCCCTCGCAGGCGTAATTGTGTAAATTTCAGCTCCCAACACCACTCTATATCTGTTTACTCATTAGCAATAAGCCCTCTAGTCATTTCCTCTGTGTATACAGTATCACCTCAAACCACATTTGTATAACTGCTCTGTTCCGCTCCATTGTGCAACAAAACAAATTAGTCCCAGGCAGTAATTCAGGTTTTTAGACCTCTGGGCTGATTCGCTGACTCCTTACATTGAGTGCCCACCACCGAGCGTGGAAAATAAACCACATTACGT
Organism: Karalla daura; assembly: GCA_029224185.1. NCBI lineage: Eukaryota > Metazoa > Chordata > Actinopteri > Chaetodontiformes > Leiognathidae > Karalla > Karalla daura. The sequence goes on along the minus strand of CM055210.1, from coordinate 5,213,661 downwards.
CTATGATAAATTTGTTCCTTAAAGGGGTCAGGGGTCAGCGAGCCCAGTGTCTCGGTTCCGTCTCTTCTTCCTCTTTTAAATGCTTGCGAGGCAGGAAGGGGCGCCTCGCCGTTTCGGTTTCAGAATAGATCGAGATGAGATTTTTGGCACACCGCAACTTCCTCGTACCGTCCGCGACCCAGCGATCACCTGTCAGCGGAGTGGTGTGGGGATGCACACGTTTGCCTCGACTTTTATGCTGAGTTTTTCGGCTGTCCGTCAGACGATTATGCTGACCGCTCCCGTTCTTCTTCTGCACAGGGGTGCTGTTGCGTGCGCTCGCTATTGCTCGCACCGGATTTGACCTCATTACCACCACCGCCTCCCCCTCGTTCTGTACGGGAGCATGGGCAGCACTTTTCGCTGATTGGCTGGCCAGTGCCGTAAACGAGCGTTTCAGTCTGATTTGTTTCCTCAAATCAAAATCGGCTTCCAAACTTTCAGCGCGCAAAGAAACAGCCTGAGGCATTTCAACCTGTGAATCTCCCGTACACAGTGTAAACAGTAACTTTCTCCTAGCCATATTCTCGATGAATGTTTGGTTTAGGATATGAAAACAATACTGCATTTGCTCAAGTAGAACCGAGAGACCCTTGGGCCGCTTCAGACTTACTCTGACTTTTTCAAAAGAAATAAAAAAAGCTGACACAGGCTCAACCTCAGCAATCTCAAAAAACCCTTATAATTTGACACTTAGGATTAGTTATGGCTCATAGGCTGCTTCCGAGATGGATGTATTAACTGCAACTGCAGTATTACTTTTATACTGCTGTGACAGCTTATTTTATTTGAGGAACACACTTTTTTTTAAAAGAGGACCTAGAATAGTTGAAACAAGTATTTATCCTTGCTCTCCACTCCTAGCATAGAAGCTATGGTACAGTGGTTTCATCAATGCCTCAGAGGCTATTTAACAAACGCTGTTATGCTTTTTCAGCACAGATCAGGCTTATCTGGCAACCACATTTTGGCTTTACGCTGACTGACTGCCTTGCCTGCCACTCAAATGAATGAAGCCGCTATGGAGCGCATACTGGGTCAGAGACTGTCACGCACACGTTTTTTTTTGCCTGTCATTTCAATATCTGAAATTTACATATGAACATGGATGTGATGTTTTCCACCTGCCATACACCTTTAAACATAAATCAAGGTATTCGGGGTGGTTTTTTATTGTAGGTCCCCTTTAAGCACTTCAACAGTCTTGCGATAGAAACTATGACCATAATATAATTAGATAAAAGCCAAAGATAGCACCATGTGTTTAACTCTTTGAAACGTAGTATGACAGGAAACGTCACACACACCTGAAGCGCTCCTGGCCCGCGGTGTCCCAGATCTGCAGCTTGATCCTCTTGCCGGGCTCGATCTCCACCAGCCTGGAGAAGAAGTCCACGCCGACCGTGGGGTCTGACACCTGGGCGAAGCGTCCCTCGGTGAAGCGTCGGATCAGACACGACTTGCCCACCGTGGAGTCCCCGATGACGATCAGCCTGAACTGGTAGAGCCATATCGCCTCCATGACTCCGCTGTCGCCGCGCGTCTCTCTGGCAGCCTGTCTGCGGCGAGGCGCGAGAGACAGAGACGGCAACATGAGTTCATTCCTGTCGCCCCGTCCCGCTTTCAGTTTTCTCCCCCGGTTTCGCTTCGTGCGGACGCAGGTGGCAGAGAGGAGCCGGTGCGCCCGCGCGGCCGCGCGTGGACACGCGCGCGCGCTCACAAGCCGCGATCGTGCTTCCAGGCGTGATCGCTGCCGTGGGACAGCCCGGCGCCTCTCGGGCGTTGTTTGCGAGGCTACCTGCTCACAGTTAAATCCCGGACTCAAATATTTTGTCAGTCAAGTGTTTTGTGGCGGGGAGGGGGCGGGGGGTTGCTTATCTGGCAACCTGACACTCACCCGAACTTTACGTTCCACTCAAAACAATGAGAACAATGAAGCTAATCAGATTTTTCATGAACCAGGTGGTGACTGGAGTGATACAGCTATGAAGCGATGTGTCCGCATTACATTTGTATGCTTGAGCCAAGAATCAGAGGAGGGATCAGAGACTTAGGAAGAACTAGGAGTCCGTACATTGATATTTTGCCGGAAACTTCCCCAAACTGCTGCCTCACAGTCTCCTGCCTTGATTTACTTCCACTACCTTACCAGAGCGGAGAAGACGCATATTGTTTTACTGATTTTGAGATGGGCAGTATGGTTGATGTTTCAATCCATAGACTACACAACATATAATATTTACACAGATTATGGGGGACTTAACCAGGGGGTTTTAATGGATGGTTGGATTGGTTGTGCACATCATTGCGCACATACGGTATTCTGTCTGTATATATACAGTGTTGGACCACTCCCAGGCTCTGCCTTTAAGGGACCTGGAGGTCAACTGGTACTTGTCCTGGAGTTTTTCCACTTAATGATACATCACTTGTACATTTAACTCCAGCAGCTTTCATTGATTAGTAAGCAGAGCATAATGTATTACTATAGGTAAGAAGACATGTAAAGGAATAATTTATGAATCCACTATAGCTCACATCATTCTTAAATGGGCTGTTACTGTATGCATACTAAGCTTCTCAAACTTTCAGAACTTTAACTATGTTTTGATGGTAGACTGTTTGAGTGATTAACTCAATCCTACCCACATCAAATATAATTCACCATTTCCATAACAGGTCACCAACAGCTCTTCTAATCACCCAAGAATATCAGAGAAACATATTTCACCCTTCACCCTCCATGGTTCAGGAATGTAAACAACTACAGGAATATAATTAGAAGATAATTAGATTTTAACTCATGGGTCATAGACCAAACCAACAAGAGCTTCCCTCATGTGTGTATGTGCAGACAAACTACAAGCATCTTTTATTTAAGTTGCAGTGTCATGGTGTGTCGGGATATGTTGTAGAGTGTATCTTAATTTATTCTGGTCATTCAAAAGAGAAAAAAAATGTAGCACGGTCTTGCATTATAGTCTCTGAAGAGTGACTGTACAGTACAGAGATTTATGGAGTAATATCTATAAAGTCTAATGCAATTATATCCATAGTAAACATTTACTACCTCTCCCTCCATAATATCCCTATGGTAAATACGCTGAGATCTTTTGGGCCTGAATAATACCTACAATTAAATCCAAACTCTGAGGAGTCACAAGGGGCAGACATATTAAAACAATACGTTTTCCTGGACTAACCCTCCCCTGATGTGGCTACTTGTAATATAGAATTTAATTGGCTGTTTGCCCACACATCCTGCCCTCACCCCTGCCACACATAACTAGCTTACTGTGCCTCATTGTATTCAATGCATGACTGAATTAAAACCACGAGATACAGAAGAAAATCCTCTTATGTTTTTTTCGTCACTTGATGCCGTCAATTGATGTTTTAATAAAAGGCAGCTTTTTGGATTACGGTCGATAGCCTCATGACGCTTTTTTTTTTAATACAAAGCTTTGGCTCTAGGTTAGATCGTGTGACCCACTTGGCTTTTATTTTCCTTTTACTTTTTTGGACTGCAGAAGCTCTTCTAGCATGTATGTGTTGGTTGACATGGTGTTTTACTACAACCTCAGAGCACAGGTTTCAACCCAAGCATTTAAGGTCCACCTTGTATTGTGGTTACTTCAGTAGCTGAGGATGGACAAACCACAGCTTCTAGTAACCCCTTACTTTGATTTTAAAAGCAGGGGTGTTCAGATGGTTTCAGTCTGCAACCTCGCCACTAGATGCCACTAAAATCACACACACTAGTCCTTCTATGAGGAGACAATTTCGCATGCAAAAGACAAGGCATGGATACAATCAGTTTACATTATCAATCAGTTACATTGCATGCCTAGCATTGTTACAGCCGAGGGCATCATGATCACTGACTGTGAGGAACACTACAATTCCTCAGTAGGGTCACCAGTCGAATCGTAGTTGGAGTTTACATATTCTCTTTAGGTACTCCGGGTTACCCCACAGTACAAAGAAGAGTTGAAGTCTATGTTAAGGTCCACTGGGAACACGGGGAACCCTAGTGAGAGAACGTAACATTGTGTACCCTGGAATGGACTGGTTATCGGTTTGGCATTGGTAATTAAATATGTTTGGAATTAGGAGGGGAAGTTACACATTGTATGTACTGTGGTGTATTCTATCTAACCTATATCACATGATAACAGTTTTTGGGATACATGGATACCTTTTTATTGGTATAAAAATGATCAAAGTATTTTTTCTGTTTAACATGAGCACTTTTTGGCAACTTCTATATAAGTACTGTATTTATTTGCTGCATGAGTGCTTGTGCTTTTTATACTTTTTCGAAATCCTTTGTTCCTTTTCCTACTCAGATAACAAGGGTAAGAGCTTAGCGCTGCTTCCTCAACTGGACTATATGTCGTATCTCCCATAAATCTCTACGCTCCAGCCCTGCCTGTGTGCAGGCCGCTGCAGGCAGGCAGCCAGACACATGCGGCCTCCCATCAGCCCCCGGGGTCTCTGTGGAGTCGGGTTGCGTAGCTAGGTCGGTATGCAAACATTAGTGGCAGAAACCCCGGGGAATGGCGGCCTTCAGGGGCTCTCTCACACCGGATGCGCTGGAGCCGATCAGAGGTTCCATCAGGTGTCATGTGTCCCACATGCACAGATGGGGCAGAAACCTGTCACGCACACCTCCAGCGTGTTGATGGGGCTGATGTTATTAACGGCGCTGTGTGTGTTCAGTGGAGGGAAGGTTGCTGTTAGAGTGTATCCCTCAACAGATTACAGTTAATAAAACAGTTAATCAGATATTCTAAACAGAACTCCTTTACAATAGACATATATACATGCATACATATAAAGAAACACACAAAAACATAAAAAAAACACTTTTTCGATCATAGGAGAGAATATCCTTGAAGCAGGAGCACAAAATATCAAGTGTTCCCTTACATATATGTGCTTATGTCCATAAATGAGTTTATATTGGCTTTACAATATGACAAAAATATAAAGGGTTAAATCTTAAGCCAACAGTTTTCTCAAAATCTGACACAACCATTCCACAGACTTTATATCCAGAGATAACATGCACTCTGGCTTTACTCGGTACTTGTAACTCAGCTTAATACAGCCTGCTGGTTAGTACTAGAACATTGCACACCAGGGTTGTTCTTAAAGAGGCACATTTAGGTTTTGTCAGATAATATGATGACCATCAGGGTGTGACTGTAACAGTGTGGGATATTTGATGTTGTGATTAACTATTTAAACTTTTACAGGTGAAAGTGGCCAAGTCTCACTAAATGGGAAATACGTACGATTTGTAGAGTGTAAGAGATCATGGATGGACCCTGGACCCCTACTCCATACTTGTAGAGACTGCATTTTACTAGTGAAGAATGGACTCCTGGTGTGTAACTCTCTAATAATAACCTACACACCCGGAGTGTTTAAGAACACCCCTGGTGTGCAGGTTATTATTAGAGAACTGCACACCGGGAGTCTTCTTAAAGACGCCGTTAATGCACGCTATGGATGCTTACTCGGAGGAGGATGAGGATAAGGAGGAGGAGGAGTGGAGCTCAGGGCCGGGATGTTCTGCTCGTCTTACGCCGCTCAGAACCGGGCTGCTGCGGGCTCCATGGCGCCGACCACTCGGTCTCGATCGCGGGAAAACCACGGGACAAAAACACCTCGGTGTGTCGCCGTCGGAGCCAGAGACGAGCGCCTGGCGTAGCCACAGCAGCAGGCCCCGCTCGTTGGAGCCCTTGTTGGTGTCAGGCCCCGATCCCAGAAGCGCATCCAGGAGCAGGTGCAGCTGTGGCTGGAATAAAGCTCCCCCGCGGGACGGTGCTCAGGATCCGGGCCGTGTCTTTGTCCGTGTGTGCGAGGGCGTCAGTCAGGGGGGAAGAGCCCCCGGTGTCATCGCTGTGTCGGGTCTGTGCAGGCAGAGGACTCCGCCGCTGATGAAATGGCAGCGGGAGCAGCAGCATCATATAGCCTGACTCATCCCGCATCAGTACCACTACCGTAAAGCACCGAGCAGAGGCGCAACACACCGGGAAACCGCCCGCAACTTAAAAACCCAATAAAATAACCGCTGAGGCGTCACTGCGTTGACGTAAATGCAATATTACGAGCTGTATTTTGTAATTACAGTTAGTTATTTAAACTCTATGGTGATTTTTTTTATTGAGTTTACAGCTTTAAATGATCGAGACTTGGCGTGTTGGGAGTTCAATTGTGTTAAAGCACCAGGAAGGCGCTACTTTTTAAAAAAAAAAGTGTTTTTTTTTTTATTCGTTACTGTAAAGCTGGCTGTCTAGTTGTTTGTCAATGAGCGACAACAAGGAAGCTGCACACTCACTGCGCCAGGGCGCTCGTGCCTCACTGCGCATGCGCGGAAGTCGGCGAGCGGCTAACTGGGAAGTGTAGTTTTTAGGGGTATATCTCTCCGTCTGTCTTTCTGTCTCAGATTTAAATAAGGATAAAACATTCAGAGCTGCCACATGTTTTTAAACAGTTGAAGGTATGTTGGTTTGAACGTGATTGGAGTTTGTTTTCGTATTTTTCCTCTTCTCTCTCTCTTTCTCTTGTTGCATTTGTACTCCTGATGGTATTACTTACTATCGCTCATGTGTATTTTGACTCTGTAAAAAGTGTCTCTTTCCAACCCATTGTATTGTACCCTGGTATCCAGGATAGACTTCACTTCAGGTACAAAGTAGGCAAGATGATGATGGATGCATGCATGACTTGTGCTCTTAGATGATGTCAGTGTTAAATCTTACTGAGCAAAAGGCAGACTGGGAAGTGTATAGTTTTTAATGTATAAAAGTGTCTGCTTCTGTTATTTGTAATTGTTTGAAAGGAGGACTCAGTTTTCTTTTCAAAATTTTTTGATGTTGAGTGTGAGGCCTCTAAGATTTGTGTTTATTCTTCTTCTCTTCAATACCGAGAGGCATTTGGCAACAATCTACTCATACCGGAAATGTGTGTTAGTAACCAGACGGGTCACATCCCTCTTTGGATGATGCATGTTTCGTAACAAGTTCACTTATGAGTTCAACTCCTTGTAGTTTGGCAGGAAAAATACATTATATATGCAAAAAAGGTGGTGTTGTTTGATAAAGAAAACAAACATGGGAAGCAAAAGGTAGTTGTGAAACTGTCGCCCCCCTGAGGTACACATTGGTATTACAGCAAAACAGGACAGGCTGGCTGTTCAGTACAGTAACTTCAGTTTGATCACAGTCAGCAATGGATGAGTTACTTTCAAAATGTAAATGGATCCATGTTACAAGTTACTGACATTTGTAACAGGATATGGTAATGTCCATATGGTAATCAGTGAAATTATAATATCAGAAAATAAGTCAGCCATTAAGAAAAATGTAATTCTTGTGTTTTATGTCCAGTGTATGTTCCAGTTTGTTTTTTTCATGCCCAAATTTACTCCCACTCTTTAAGCCCCTTATCATTATAATACACGAAATCCAAAGGCAGACCACAAATAAAAGGCATACTTGAAAGTTATTTCTTTCAGACGTTGATTGTTTTTCATACAAACTCGAATATGGAAACACACTGCACCTTTAAAGCCTAACAAGGGTCAGCTCGTAACTCTGACTTGAAGCAACACACCTGGATTAGACACACTAATAAATTTTTACCTCAGAGTGCACCACTTGTGTTAAAGGGGACTTAGAATGAATAGTCGACACCTGATCGAAAACCTGCAGCGTAAACAATTTGCATACAAGGCTGGATGTTTACATGCTCCATAGCTAGATTGCTCCATTTGCCACTCCATTTGCTAAACCATATTGTTTGGAAACAAACATAAAGTCACGTGATCGTTGAGCAAGTGGCAGGCAAGACAGCCAATCCGAGTACAGCCTCTGCATGGTTGCCAGAAAAGCATGAAGGGATGCATTATTCTCACGCCTGAAAGGAGGATTGTCAAATTGCATCTGGGACATTTCTGGTAGAAGCAGTGTTCCATGGTTTTTATGTTACCTCCAGAGAACAAGGACAAGTACTCGCTTCAACATTTCTAGGTCCGCTTTAAAACGCAGGTTCCCTTATCAACTCAACACAGACACGCGCACACACTGTGTATGGAGGGCGTGGTGCTGAAAGGGTTCCTCTGTGCCACAGGAGCAGCAGAACCACAGGAGGAGGAGGAGGAGGAGGAGGAGGAGGAGGAAGAAGAGGAGGAGGAGATGCGGACGTAAACGGCAGGCTGCACTCCGAAACAACGCGAAACTTCTGCTTTTCACTTCTTCCTTTTCTTCTCCAGCGGCGCTCACACCGAGGCGGACTATTTTTTCGCGCGTCGGGACAATGCCGAGACACCTCTCCAAATAATAACCAACAACAATAACAACAAATCAGACAACAACACGATAGTCCCGGGAATGACCTCTCCTCCAGCTGTGCGCCTCCATACATGCCTGCGCTAATTGGAGACCTCACTGCGCCATCCGCCCCTGATGATGCAGCATGAACGCCTGCTCAAGGTGCTGGTCATCGGAGACCTGGGCGTCGGGAAGACGTCCATCATCAAGAGATACGTGCACCAGGTCTTCTCCCAGCACTACAGGGCCACCATCGGCGTGGACTTCGCCCTCAAAGTCCTCAACTGGGATCACAAGACGGTGGTGCGGCTGCAGCTGTGGGACATCGCCGGTGCGTCACTCTCTCACTCTGCGTGTGTGTGTGTGTGTGTGTGTGTGTGTGTGTGTGTGTGTGTGTGTGTGTGTGTGTGGTTGGAAAGGAGCTGTCATGCCCGCACTGTGGTTATAGTAATAATGTATGCTAAAAAACACGCCTGTGTTTGAGGAGCACCCTGCGCTCAGACTGTATTTGCATAGTCAAACGTGCTGAGGAGACAGCAGCTCACTGTCCGTTTACCTAACACAGTACCCGGTGTCAAAGATTAAAGGGCGGTAATCTGGCAGATTACCAGCGATCGAGGTGTTTCGGGAACACGGACGGTCTTCACGCCCTGGTTGATGAAGTCTTCAGGTAATTTATTGGGGTTGAAAGGGAAGTATTCAAAGTCTTCCAAAAGTCCCGCACCCACACTCTCACTGAGGCGTGTGATAGGTGAGGGGTGGAAAAGTTGTGGAACTATCACAAAAACTTGTTTCAGCCTCATCGATCAAATAAAACTGCTGACCGTCTATCGATCCAGTGTTCTTCGAAGTATTTACTATTCCATTTTACTTTATATCTCCATATTTGGATGAACGTCATGTTGCATATTATAGTAGTGGTTAGCTGCTTTCCATCAGTGGTACACGGTTGACATGTCAAACTACTGCTGAACTGCTTGCAGATGATGCCAGACATGGTAATGCAATTTGTGTGAGATTAAATATTGATTACATTTGGGGCTGCAATCTTCCGGAAGGTTTATTGTCATCATTTATCAGTCATTTATCAGTTACATAATGAAAAGCGTGTGTGTGTGTGTGTGTGTGTGTGTGTGTGTGTGTGTGTGTGTGTGTGTGTGTGTGTAGGGGGGAGCCCAACTTCCTCCATCATTTTGTTTTCCAAATCAAGCTACATCCATTTAGTTTGTGATGAACAGACTTCCTCCATATCGTTCTGGAACTAATATTTGACATTTGATGCTACTTTGGCATCAAAATGACAGATATGAGTAATTCATCAATCGATCCATCCATTATCTTCCCTGCTTTGCATCCAACTGTGTCACAAGGGTCTCCTGAGGCCTCTCCAGCAGATATGAGAAGAAGCCAAGGGATCCGACCTGGACAGGCCTCCAACACAAGGGGCACACACGTTTGCTTAATTTAGACCTACGCGTGCACGTTTTTGGTCTGTGAGAGGAAACTGTACCTGCTCAAAACCCGCACAGAAATACATGCAAACTCCAACCAAACAGGCCCTTGAGACCTTGTGGCTGTGTTGCCCTGAAATGACCGATCAGTTATTAACATTCCTTGCTGTTTATGCTTCACATAAACAATTGAATCACTTTAGAGATCAATCTTTGGACTCCCCTTCAAGTTTGCCACAGTGGAGCCAAAGCAGATGAATTGGATTTATGTTTATGTCTTATTCTTTTTCGAAGCCTGCTAGTTATCATACAGAGTGGCTGGGTAATTGCCTTTTTCCCCCCTTTTTGTTTGCAGAATGGTTTATGAGGCATGACTAAAGTCACACTGTCGTTTCTGCTTTTATTTTTATCTCGATGCAGGAGTCATAGAGGTTAATTCTCACTGGCCAGCAGAATCTAATAAGTGATATCTCATTGAGATCTATTTGGACATCTGGACTTTAACGTATATATTGCATTAAAGCGGAGACCAGACTGCTTGATACCGCACATGAAGTGAAGTTGGTTCCCGCCGACGTGGACCGCAGTGATGCAGCACTCTACGAGTGGTGGGTAGACGCGTCTGTTCCTCCACACGAAATGCTGAGTTCACCTCCCAGGACATCCTGTTACTTCGCTTAATCTTCCAGATTAAGCGATTTATAAAGAAAAGCGTCTTCTATTCTACCCATGAAGCCCATTAGATCATACCTCCCTAATTGCGCATAATTTGATGTTCTCTTGGAGGCACTTTTCTTGCGGCCGTCTCACACACGTCCACGCGCCGAGCTTCGCCTCTCGCCTCTCGCCGAGCCTGTTCGCATTCAACCTAATGGCAGCTGATAAAAAGCTGTCATTTCCATACGGACTTCAGACGAGTAACCGAAGATGACTATACATGGAGGAGTTTTGCAGCACATGGGATCCAGAATCAATCATCAACTTTAGTGTATTTGCCATTAGTGCACAGACAGTCTGTGTACAGTTGAGGTATTGGTTGGAATGGGTTAGAAAAAGCTAAACACTATAGAAAACTCATAAGAAAACTGGAGGCGTGAATTGCAAGTATTCAAGGGCTTTAAACTCTCCATCCATCCATTGTAGCTAATCCCTCACAAGCCACACACAACATTCACCCAGTTGACCCAAACGTGCATGTTTTTAGGCTGTTTTTAGGACACAGAAGAGTTCACAGGTCAAAAGGGCGTATTTTAACGGATGATGTCTTACGTCTCAGCTCAGGGTGATTCAAATGCAGTTTAAAGTTAGTTTTAGTTAGATTGTCAGTATTGTACTCATTTACTCTCTAAAAGTACATTTAACTACATCTGTTCATCGAAGAGTTTATGCAAAACCGCAGTTGGAAATCAACCAAATTTTGAGTTGATGATAGCATCATGTCCGCCAGCAAAGCAGGAAGTTGGAGAGGCAGTTGATTGTCCGTAACATGTTTTATTTAGTGTGTTTAGTTTGTCCGGTAAAGCGATAACGAGTCCCTTTGTGCGACTGTGTGAATGTTGTCCTCCCGTGCGTCATACTGACATTGCGCGTACGAGCAGCTAGACACGCTGCACTGTCACCTTGTTTGAACTGTTTCTTTTTATCATTCTTATTACATGCATTGACTGTCGGTGTTGAGGCGGGTTTTAGACTCTCACGCTCGATAGCATCTGCTGCTGGAAAAGCTGTGAGACTGCCTGCATGTGTGTGTTTGCGTGCGTTCAGTCCTCATATCAGCTGTCGTCGTGCTACGTAGGTCATGTGCAATGTCTGTTTGTGTGTCTGTGTGCGTGTGTGTGTGTGCATGTGTGTGTGTGTGCATGTGTGTGTGTGTGTGTGTGTGTGTATCAGATGCTCACTTGCTGATTCACCACCGTATTAGGATCATGTGGAAGAAGTTAGCGTCCAGGATAGAGACTTATTCATGTATTCAGTTCCAGACTCTCTCTCTCACACACATACACACACACACACGGTCACACATGCATTTTCATGCAACATTTTTCTGCCTGCGCAGGTTTTTTTCCAGGTTGTCGGGGTTAATCGGGGTCAGATTCTTGATCAAGTGAAACAAACAAATCTGAACACCTCCTCTGGGGGCAATTGTAACATTTCTCATGGAAGTTTTTGCACTCTTGCAGTTTGAAAATGTGAGATTTTCACTCTTTAGATTACATAGTCAAGCAATAACACAGTCATGATAATGAAGTTAAGCAGAACTCTTAACCATATCACTTTAAGAATGACCCAAGATGAAAGACTGGCTCTCAGTTGGAGGAAGTCTATCAAATTTGAACAAGAGTTGCCCCAGAAGCGTAATCAGGTTTTTATGAAGCCTCAACTGGGCTGTGCTGCAACACAAACCCTTTTAACATCTCCCTTTTAATGCCGTCCTTTTCCTTTTCTCTCCAAAGGACAGGAACGTTATGGCAACATGACTCGTGTGTACTACCGGGAGGCGGTGGGGGCGCTCGTCGTGTTCGACATGACCAGACTGTCCACTTTCCAGGCCGTCCTCAAGTGGAAGGGAGACCTGGACTCCAAGGTGACCGTATGGATCAGCACGGATCGATACTTCTGCCCTCGCTGCGCGCTGCGATAACCCGCGTTCTGTCTCAGCATTTTCCTCCTCTTGCCTCGTCCGCTTCTGCTTCGGCTGTGACTAGTCACATTAGCCAGAACGTCTTTTAATAATAACCTGGCGAGCGCCAACCTGCCACTCTGTTTCTGCAACGGGGGCCTGCACCTGCAGGATCCTGGTTATTTTTGTGTGTGACCGATTAGCTTAAAACCAACAACATTCGTCTCTTTTGCTGCAGTCGTCAGTACTGTAGGGAAGACGACACAGAAGGAGCAGCTACTTTGTGTACTGCTGAGCAGCACTAGAGTCACACTATTATGTTAAGATTTACAAACCAAGGATAAGACACAATGCTGGAGAACTGGAGGTGCTGAAGTGGCTGTTGTTTTCCTGGCTCCTGCAGGTTGCCCTTAGCAACGGGAGGTCCGTTCCGGCTGTTCTATTGGCCAACAAGTGTGACCAGCGGCGCCACGGTTTGTGCCCTAAGCTGCCCAAACTGGAGAACTTCTCCCGGGAGTACGGCTTCGTGGGCTGGTACGAAACCTCCGCCAAGGTGAGAGCTCCCAGTCGCCCGCCAGCGCTACGTCAGCTCCTCTTGGGGTGGTTTGCCGTGGAAGGCTAGGAAAACACCTGGAGTGGTTGAACGGAGTGTTTAGCCTTGTCCTAAGGTGTTGTGGTTGAAGCTATGGAACACATCAGAAGTACCTCAGATGCTATTTGTCCGTTTCTGCACAGATCTAGCAACCATAGGTACTTGCAATTCACCTCCAAAATGTGTGGGTCTCCTTTCAGGGCTCTGTTTGGTTGTTTGGACATCCACAATGCCTCCCTCTGGGTCGTTACGTTAAACAACACATTAAGTTATATATTAATTTCTCTGTGCTCTCTGGATAACAAAGTTTTCAATGTTCTGACAGAAACCCATTCATTCAAGTTGGCACCTTAAACTGCACAGTCATTTGTCTGAGAGAAATTGCGGGGATCTGTGGACAAAGGACCTCTTGTGGCACATCTGTGCTCTTCGGTTGATGAGATTTTATCTATCCACTTATTCAATTGATTTGTTTTTGAAGGTGCGAGGGAGCAGAGCTTTTTATAGAGCCCAGTCAAGAGCCTTCATTGCCTTATCTCTTGTTTTTCTTTTATTTTTTGCTTTCATGACCCTCTTGAACCTCTGTTTCCTTGAAGACATGAAAGAGATAAACTTGAATCAATTAATTGAGTCGTGCTGATGTTGTCCACCAATTAGTTCCTTATTCTCCAGTGTTTCCCCTGCTTCCCCTCGTGTCACTTGTTATTTGCCGTTTATTTAAATCCCCTGCTTATGTTTTGTTATTGATCCGTTTTGCTCCTTTGCTGTGACTTTCCACTCCTCTTCCCGCCCTCTTAAAGTTCTCTAGCAATTAAAGCTCATTTTTGGTCCCTAACATTTCAAGCTGTGTTGTACACATCTGAGGATAGGGTGATGTCTGCTGTCAAAAATCAATCCGTCCGTCAATAGAAACCAGATAACCTGGAGGAAAAAAAAGTACACAAGGGGAACGGGCAAACTCCATCCAGAAGAGGAAGCCTAAAGACCTGGGAAGAATATCAAAATAATGTCGATGACAATACAGTACACGACCCCCCCAGACCATGTAAAAATGAATCAAATTAAACAGTCTCTTTTTTTGAATCTTGTTTTGCTATTTCCATGAGACCTGCACATACCCAGCTCTGGGTGCTTGTGTTTCGGGTGCTCATCCAATCAGAGATGTTCAGTGGGCAGACCACTGACCCATAGTACCCACTTCCGGCCTGGACCGTTTTTGGGGGGAGTTTTCTACCCCGGAACTAAGATTTAACTCCTGGTTCCTGCAGCTTATACATGCTCTCTGATAGAGATCCAAACAGATTCAGTGCAGGAGATGGTCTATGCGGCTGTTAAATACACCAAGTCTTATTTCTATTCCTGTTCCACTCCTTCGTCTTTTTTCTATGATTTCCAGTGTCATTACTCGTCGTCTATGCCTTCATCTCTTTAAACGCATTTATTAACACATTGACACTGAATTTCATGACATTGGCTCAAATTGCTCATGAAATCTATGAATGTCCATGGGGGAAGATGAACGAATGGTGCTTTGTGTATGATAAAGCATAAAGCATAAATGGGACAATGATCTCAGACAAAATGAGCCGTACGGGAGGAAGGTGTGAAAATGTGCTTGCACGTGGACCCCAACTAAATGGCTTGTGACAGCTCTCTCTTCGCTCCCTCTGTCGCCTGTGTCTCCCAGGACAACACCAACATCGACGCGGCCATCACCTGCCTGGTGGAGAACATCATGTCGGCGGAGGCGGAGAGGGCGCTGAGCGACGCGGCGGCCTCCGCCGCCAGGGCCGAGGCGGAGGGCAGCGTCCTGGTGCTGCCCCGCTTCGACTACAACATGAAGGAGAAGGGACTCGGGGGCTGCTCAGGGTGCTCCTCGCTCAAAACCCGAGACGGAGACAACGATTGAAGGATGGGGGGGGGGCTAGGCTCAACCCGCTCTACCGAACGATTAATATGCTTCTAACTTAAAGATGCATCCACTCCCTCCCCGCCCGCCCCTGGTCCCTAAAAGTTATTCCATCAGAGACTTTTGTGGAAAGAGTTTAACAGGCGTGGATTTTTCAGATTAATACATCATAGAGTAATGCAATTGTATTTTTGTAGTAGAAATTGAGAGGTTTAAGAATATGAGTTGATCTTTGGAGAGACAGGCGGTTTTATGTATTTTAACAAAAAAATACGTTTCTCATAGATACTGAAATTTTTTAGATGACTTGTCTTTTTGAATGAAGTATGTGCTGTGTTCATATCAGATAAGAAGCTAATTCTGAAACTGTTCCTGAAATTGCACTATTAATCGCATCTTTATCTCTAGTTGCTTGCATCATGTTTTTGTGTCGAAGAGTTCAGAGAGTGCGAGACTTTGTTGTGTTGGAGCGCAGCAGAGCGGAGAGATTGACTCTTGGCGTTATCTTAAAGATTTGCAATATTACGGATGAATATGCCGTGATTTGACAAGCAAGTGAAGTCAAAATGTTTTTTTTTTTCTTCAGGGCTCTTGGCCCTGTTAGTCACATAATCACAAAAGCTTTAGCGAATGGAGCCCAAGTAAACTGTATTATAACATATGTCCAGTCTGCTCTGTTATTGTCTCTTATTGAGATTCATGTATATATAACATAAATTAAACAGTGGTTTGTCGCTATGTTGGAGTGTAAGTAAACAGTATTTTAACTGTAAACACTTTGTCTCACAATGGACAACCCCCCCCCATCCACACACACACACACACACACACACACACACACACACACACACACACACACACACACACACACGGGCATAAATGGTGAGTTTGTGGAGTGTAGTAGCTGCAGAGCCAACAAATGCTCGCAGACACATCAGTGCACCGGGTTTAAAGGGTGTCACAAGTCCATATTCATATCCAGTGTCTTTAATCTCTCTTTCCTCTCGCTCTGTCAGTCACGCACGTTTTTATCTTTGTACTTCATATTTGTCTTCGATACCGTTGTGATAATGCTGTCTGTTGCTGGTTCCAGTAAAAACTGCTTCCTCCCAACCACACTCGAGTTTCTGTTCTGTTACAGATAATGAGCTCTGGAGACCTCTAGCTTTGACACGTGTTTTAATGAACCAGTCCACATTGTGTTTGCATTTCAGGCTCCGCTAAGGTAGGCAAACACAAAGAGGCTGGATGCAACCATTGCCCTGATCGAAACAGAAAGACAAGGAAAGTCCACAGTGTACCGTCAAAATATTGATCTCAGGAGGCCACTTGTTTTGCTTGGCAACTTCAAACGTACCTGCACATTGTGGTTTGTGGTAACTTGCCAAGCATGCTAATGCTAAGCTGTGGCGAACATGCTAAATTTAGCACATTAGCGCTGGAGTTGGCATGCTGAGGTTCTGGTTCATACAGTTTGCTGTACGAAGGCAATAATGCTGTATATATTTTAATGGATTTGGCTATAACTCAGTTACTGCTTATATATAATGTACTGTGGCACTAGGTTGTTAAGCAATTATTTGTAAAGAATACAAACTTCCCTCTCCTTCAGTTTTGGCTATTTTGCTTCAACTTTTACCAATGTGCATCTCTGTGTTCTATATTCAGTGTATAGTCAGTATTGCGTCTTAAATTATTATGTTCTCTGACTGAGTTCCTCACAGCTTTTCAGGCTTCTAGGATAAAAGCTTGTGAATCGATCCTAATTACATGGGCCATTGTCAAAGCAGCGTGGTTTCAGAGAGTAGGTGTTTCTGTCTTTCTGGCTCACCTGTTCTGTATTGCATCTCTGACGTGTAGCACTATAATTTAGCGTGTAATTATTCCCGATCATTGTGGAAAAAATGTGCACAATGCTGTTGCAAACGGGAATTAGCTTCTCTCGGTCATTTGCTGTCATTCATGCCCCAGTTGGCACTCGCAGCCCTTGGTAACAAGTGTGTTGAAACTCAACTTGAAACAGTGGCGGACAAATTATATCAGCTGTCTACAGCTCCTTCCACAAAAAGCTGCGACCACAGGAGATTGAAATGTAACTAATAGCTCTTCAGTCAAGGCAGGAATAAGGAAAATGTGATAGCTTTCCACTCAGCCTCGTCCTTAACACCCCATAGAATTATTTAGCATTATTTAGACAATGACATACAATACTCCTGCCAAAAACTAGCGTGTTAGGATTGTCTTTGTTGGAATAAATCTCATGGCTACCTTTACCTACTGTCCGCATTAGTTATTCGGATGTTAGGGCTGATATTGTGTCTAGTTTGTGATCAAACTGCCTGCAGGGCTTTATAAAAGCAGCCATCCTTCCAATTGTTCAAGTGGGAGATGTGAGCTGGTTTTTTTTTGCTGCTTACAATTAGCATATAAATGATGTGGCTTAGGCACAGATGAAACATGTTTATCTCTGTTCCGTTTTTGTGCCTCTTGCAAAATTATTCATGGATATTACAGCACTTCATGGTCTGTAAACAACAGTCATTTCCTTTCACTTAAACCTTTGCTTTTGACCTATTGTAATGGCGCCACTTAAAAGTCCTCTTATTAAGCTGCCATTAACTTGTCACTCTAGGGGCACTATTGACTATTCTGTCAGAAATATGGATTTTGTGCGTTCCATATGCAGTGAATTGAAATGTGCCAAGATGGACTATTGGTTACTGCGGTTTCTGTCTCTCTCGTTGATTTTTAAGTGCTTCTTTCCAACCAAAACGCTTTTAGATGTCAGTGAAATTGCAGCTTTGTACCAGCTGAGTCATCGTGTTGTTCATCACAAGAGTGCAAGTTGTGCGATGTGAATTGCCTTTGTTACGCCTGTTGATTGATATTCTCATTTATATGCCACAGATGCCACTCTCTCTCCAGAGTGCATGAGCTCAGGGGGGAGTTGTTATCTGGTGACAGGCGTGGGGCTGCATCTGGGAGCAGTTTAAACCAGTAGATGGAGCCATGTGCTACACGTTTATGGATATATGAGAAATTTCCAGCAGGAATTGAAGTCAATTAATTTCATTTTGGAGGTTTTGAAGTTTTTCCGTGTTGCTGTCATTTCGGTTCCTCCTCTCCTCCTCCTCCCTCTGGCCATCCTTAAGCCTCCACTCCTTGCTGCTGTAGGAGTGAGATCTGTTATTGCTGTTTTCTCAGTTACTGCTCCGGTGGCTTCTATTTTTGGACCAAGACTCCTCTCCGCTGCGCTCACACACATCGTCTGTTGCTTCTCCCAGTGCTCCTGATTCCCATTATCCAATTGGCAGAAGGACATTGACTTGAATCAGAGTAAAGGGGTTGCAAGAAGGAGTAGGAGGAGGAGGAGGATCGCTTCGAGTCTCCTTGCAGCTTTCTGTTTGAGCAGTAGAGGTTTCCACCACCGTTCTCTCTGCAGATTCTGCCTCTCTCCCTATCGAACTGTGTTTCTCATCCTCAGCTCTCTTGACACAAAATGGACTGTATTTTTTTGTAGCATCTCAAAGAGACTGACAGCTGTGAAGGGATCACGTTCTTGCCCTGTGAGTTGGAGAGCAGAAAACATTTCCTACACGCAGGTCTATTTTTTCTTGTCTCCTAACTTGTCCGTGTGTTTTTTTGCTGTACATCTTCACACAGGTTTCTGTTCTCTCCTGAGCGGCTCAGCTCTAACCACGTCTTGATCGATGCATTTCTTTCATGGATGAGAAGTAAACAGGTTTGTTATTGTTGCGTTTTTCAAGTCAGTATATTTAAAATCCTAGGCTTATGTTTGCTCTTCACTGCTCCATCCGTTTGTTTTTCCGTATCAACCAATTAATCAGCCTGAGAGTGCTTTACTTTCCCCTCTATTCTGCCTTCATAAGCATTGCATTCATAAGTGCAATATTCTTTGAAAAATCAGCTTTCTGTCATCATTATGTCTTCGTCATGCACTGCTATTTGCATTATAAAAGGTTGAGTCATTCCTCACATGTAAACATGCCCATATGGGAGTCCTCCACAGTAACATCTCTTCCCTCTGTTTTCTAGTAGAAATGACTTATTCCCTGCTTTCCCACTATCCAGAGAGTGGTCCAATATAGCATGTATTAATCTTACTGTTTTTATATGAATTACATTTTTTACCTTTACATACATTACCAATTTTAGGTTTTACCTTTGCGAACATAATGGCAAATTATTTCTTATATTTACCCAGTGCAATCAATCCACCAGGAAGATGGCAATTGCTGTTAAAATCCTCTTCAGTCTGCTGCTGACTGTACACTTCAGCAGAGGTGAGTGGCTCTGGGTGCACTTTGGCTTCTGAAAGACTGAAAGTAGAATGTACAAATGCTACGTTGCCAGAACTATCTGACTTCCTCAAAGTACTGTTCTATACCGTTAAATAATCTTCTATATTATGATTATTTTCTTCAAAATATGAATGTGCACAAGGAAAAACATGAACGAAGAATCTTTGGGGGGCTTAATTAATCGACCAGCCACCAAATGGTCAATGTAAGAGACTCCCAGAGCCTATCCCAGTGCTCATCGTTCAACAGTCGGGCAGTCCACCATGCCAGACCCTGCACACAAATACAATTCTCTCTCACACTCATCATTGGACTGTGGGAGGACATAAGAGCACCTGGAGAAAATCTAAGACGACTTGGGTTGAACATTCAAACTCAATGATGAAGGCCCTCGATCCAACCCAAGAGTCAAATCCGAACCAACAAAGCACAAAGTTCGTCTAAAAGGTAGAGGAGAGTTTCACCCCATTTTTTTAGACACTGGTGTCCATGGGGGTGACCAGGTCCAGTGTAGGAGCCCCAAATGGCTACTGCATATGAGATGTACACCCAACGTTGCTGCAGTGTCACAATGCGGACCTTTGTGGCACAATGCCCTCTCTTTGTCCTCATCTTTTTTGTCTGCATATTAGAGAGAAATGCAAATGAGGTACAACCCAAGCCACAGTAGAACCAGAAGAATTGGCCCTCAGGCCTTTGTTCCAACTGACACGAACATGGAGTTGTTGAATGAGGTACTCAAATCTCGATGAGGGCCCTTCAAGCAGAGGCTTTGCTGGTGAGTACTGGGGGCAACTGTGCTAGCTGCAGCAACGAGACCACAGACAGGGAAAACCTAGTGGTACATGAGCTTTCACAACGGTTACAGAGCTCATGCGCGTATCCACCTTTGGAACCAGTCAAGGAGACACTGCCACCCGCAGAGCCACATTGTCCGTGTGCCTGAAGAGTGAGAGGTAGGTGTTGTTCATGGCATTCACACCCGTGAATAGAATCAAAAATCAGTCAAAAATCTGTCACTTTGGGCTATTTGTGCGTCTCAGCAAAACACACAAAATGGAATTATATGTCTCTCCACAAATGTGTGGAGAGATATTCAAGTCTTTGAAATGTCAGAAGTAAATTACAGGTTACATCAAGTCAGGGCCTCAGACCATGCCACTGCCACTGACACATTTTTACATTTTTGAAAACGACTCAATAGGTATACAGAGAAAAACAATAATGGATATTTTTTGCACTTGTACTTGAGCAAGAACCTAAAACATTAATCAGTTTCTCAGTTTCTGCAACATACATGTTTTGTGTGTGCATGCATATAATCAACCACACGGTAACACTTCAACTATACAGCAGTGATAAACTGCCGATTCTGCCACCACCTGTCCATCTCTCTCAGTGAGAGCTCATTAAGTACTTCTGCAGACATACTGTCATGACTAGATTAACCTGCTAGGAGGCCTGGGGCACTGGGGAGCCTACTTGAGTATCCATCTCCACTTGTCTGTTGATTGTATGTGCACTGAGTCATCAAGTGCCCTTATCGTACTGTGATTGAGGGCGGCTCTGCCTGCACCCCAGGACTGTGAATAAGCCTTGATTACATGCTCTCATTCATGATCAGGAGCCATGAGATTGTTCCTTTCCTTTCCTTTCCTTTCCTTTCCTTTCCTTTCCTTTCCTTTCCTTTCCTTTCCTTTCCTTTCCTTTCCTTTCCTTTCCTTTCCTTTCCTTTCCTTTCCTTTCCTTTCCTTTCCCAAATTCTCACCGATTAGTCTGGTGTGGTCACTTAGTCCGACCTCAGTGTGTGATTTAGTGTGAAATATTTCATGTATGCATTGACAACTAAATTATGTTAAAATATTCCTCATGTCCTCTTCACAATATACAATGAGACCATCCAGGCAAACATTAAATAAACAAAAAATAAGAATCACAATACCTCAGGGAACTTTTAGAGTTTCCAGTCGAGCTACACATGTATACACATGTAAAGCTGGAGTGCCTGGAGAAATCCATGGAGACACAGGGAAAACTCCACATTGAATGACATAAATTTGCAACAGTTAGAAATGTCAAAACTGATCAACCACTTGGATGACGAGCTTGAAGTAACCTTAGCACCAAGTTAAAGGGCAAAATAGGAAGCAAAAATAGTGCATTTATCAAATGGATGCAACTTGCTGCATTTTATTTAGCACCGTGAAAGCCGCAGCAACAGCGCTGTGTTTGTACTGACGTGTTGTGCTGCCATGAAATGAGATCTGAAACTGTCATTATTTCAAATTGAGTTTGTGATCTGCTGTCTGACGTGCAGGGAAACTATGTGTTGGGTCACAAATGAAATATTGTTACTATGTGCTCTCATGCTGACGTACGCAGAAGAGGACGTTGTTGTTTTAAAGAGAGAAAGTTTCCTCCTTTCCCCTTGGGCTCTAGCAGAAACAGCCCAAATTGTGCTTCTGTGTCATTTTTCCTTCATTAAATATAAAAGATTGGTCCGCTATTCCAGCCCTTAAAATGGCATCGCCAACCGTCGGCAAGGCTGCGACTGAGCCAAGTCGACCATTTAATGATTTGGTTTAAGGAACTTTCTTTCCCTTGAGGATCCATGACTAAACCATGAAAATGAAAGAAAAGAACAAAATTGTTATAATAAAGCACAATAAAATACGGTTATTTTGTTTCCGCCAGCCCGGAATATGAGAGTTTCCTTTGGCGAGGTACAAGAACTGATATCCAGTGTTCCCAGTATCATTGAAAGCCCAGAGCTTCACCTTGTCACATCTGGTTATATATATATGTTGTGTTAAATATATATTTTTTTCTCCTCTTCTTTCCCCCTCTTCTCTCCTTGCTCCAACTCTCAGCCCAGAAATCCTTCAGTGACCCCATCAACACGTCCTCCATGGTCCTGGTTAGCATGGGTCCACAGGGGCTCGTCAGCCTCCTGCTGCTTGGCCTGACCGTCATCCTGTCCGCCAGCATCTATCTTTGGGTGCTCAGATATGTCTGCGTCGGCTGCTGCCAGCCCGTCGCCATTGGTGTAGAGTCAGAGGCTCTGGCTGGGATGGTGTGAGGCCATCAGCCCCCCGTCTGCATGGATCTGAGGACCACTTATTCAGGCTACTCACTTCACAGGCAGAAATTACACTCCGCCGAACCGTGAATTAGTTCTGGTCACGTGAGACCTGCAATTTTGATGGAAAAAAGGACTTATTTGTGACATGTCAGACTTAAAGGACCATTGGGGACAGTCGAATATGTTGCCACTGATGAATTATCACCAGAAGTTGTTTTTACCAATGTGACTTATGACCGCTAATAGACCAATGATTGTCTAAATACCCAGCAAACAGAGAGAATATTATGAGTCTTGGAATCCCGTTTCTCGTCCCTTTCTACATATTTTCCCTCTTTTGTGCTTTCCTTTGATGTCCTTACAGTAACAGGCTCTGTGTTAGCTTGTATTAGCAGCTGTGTTAGCTTGCCAAAACCATTGTTATTATCCAATGTTGGTTGTGCAGATGGATTGCAGCAGATTTGTCGGAGGGCTTGGGATGATGGTGTCCACCTGACTGAACCAAACTGTAATGTTGGGAGTTGTGAAAGCAAAACAATGACCCGAAAGACATTAAAACCCTCTGCGGAGCAGTCTAAATGGGATCGGCCGAGCTAATTCTGCGTGGGTCTGTTTCCAAAAGTCTCATCTCTCACATTACATTTGACACACTGACCAAATGTTAATGTACAAGTACTTAGTAGTTCAGCTTTTTCACTTCATTTGCATGAAATTGTCATTTTCAGAAATAATCACTCTGTGCTTTTAAACCAAATGTCAATGCATAAAAGTGCAAATGTAGGAAATGTGATAATCTAATACCACACACTCAGCCCTTGGCTGTCCAAGGAACGTAGAGCATTATTTAATGCTACACTAAAATCTTTGTTGTAATGTACATTGGATTTTTCACCCTCACTGTCACTTTGGATAAAAGTGTCTCCTAATTGACAAAATGTGATTTGAATAGAACTGATATGAAGGGCTGGATCTTGTTAGCTCACCACCAACACTAATCACTGAACCGGTCATGATAACCTCAGCGGTGGACATGAATTCAAACGAATAAAACACTTATTTGCACATGCAGATTAACTCAATGAATTCCTGTTCATCGCTTATTCATGCCCAGGGTTTCGTTCTCTTTTTATTTCCCACTGTACAGGCCTGGGTCTGAATCATAGGCATCAAAAGTGCGATGTCTTCTTCATATAATGAAGATGGAACTCTCGAGGTCACGCATAGAAAGAGAAGCTCGATCGTCTTTCAGAAGAGCTCATACAGTTGGCAGCCCTTATTTACCAGCAGACACAACAACTTCAGTGGTGAACGCTGCGAGCAAACAGCATGAACCATGGTCAAACCGCCACATAGAAAAACACCATAACAAGGCTGAAAAGAAGATGAGTTTTGTGAGATTTTTTTTTTTTACAGACTCAGAGGATGGGTGAATTTATGGCAAAAACATGGAAGAGGGTGTTTGATCTGCTGCTGGTAATTTATTCAAAATTGATCCCAAACGTAGCCAATCTCACTCTCAGCATTGAGCCAACCCTGCTGGTTTGTGCTTCATGTATTCCAACAGGTCCTTGACCTAAACACACCCCTCCAGGCTCTGCAAGTTCCACTTTAGCAAGAGGGAGAGTGAGGGAGTGCCGCTTTGGATGACCCGTGCTCCACAATCACCCACAAGCGAGCGCCAGTGGAAGGTGATTTGAGTGGAGGAAACGGAGCGGGCAAGGGCTCGGCACACATGGGCACTCTGTCAGAATGGCTGGAGAGGAGTGAGAGTGGCTTTCTTTTGAAGCTGCCTGAGAGGGTGGCAGCAGTCATCCAAGTTATGGCTTGCTCAAAAACATCTGAAATGCTAAAACGCTTGGTGGTGCCTCACAGCGAAAAAATGCCCAAACTGGCTGGAAAAAAAGCACAGCCCAACTGAGTCCAACCGGGATTTGAATCCAGAACCTGTTTGCTGGTGGTACCCACCAATCATCCACCACATACGCCACATCAGCCTCTTTCTGTTCACCACACAAATCCCTATGTATGATTTCTTTGCTTTGCAGTCTGCAGTATTCATCTGCGTTGTAATGAGAATTATATGGAAATAATATGAAATTTGTAAGTTGTATGAATAAAGTGAGAACAAGCTTTCGATCAGTGCTAAATGTACATCATGTGGCCATGAACTGAGAGGGCACACACAGACACACACACAGCAGAGTATTATCGAACTCTACCATCTTCGCTGCCTTTTGTGCCATTCAATAAGAAAATAACATTTGAAATGAAAGATGTGCCATGGATTGGATGCAGTGGAGTTAGAATTGAAGGATTTATCAGCCTCCTTACGCCACTTCATATCTCTTAAAAGCTTATTGAATGAATAAGTCATCTGAGAGAATTCCGAGTAGGTATGGGGAAGCATCAGAGTTGCATCAGATTTTTTCTTTTTTTTTTATCTCAGTGAGGAATTATTCATGTAGACGCACGTGACCATGATCGTGCACAGAGCTCCAGTATTCGGGTAATCTGATATTTTGGATATTTTGCGGCAACAGTTACTCTCATGTGGTACTCAGACTAAAGACTGTCGCTATGTTATTCTCACAAATAGTGCATTTCACACTGGGCTGAAAAACAAATTCCGCATTGTGAATATTAAAACAACAAAAAGTGACTTTGGGGAGCTACAGTGCTGCTGCCACACTGTTACGCACACGAAACAAATCAACTTTCCTGTTTAGATGGAAAGCTTTTTTGGCAAACAGTTTCTCAACACACAGTTGTGTTTTTACTCAACTTATATATTATGTCCAATATTTGCTCTTCTTTTATCTCTCGCTATTGCCATTGGCCATCTCTTGAGAGAGAAGGTTGGGCTTTTAGCAGCAAAGGCGTTAATAACATCCGTATGCTGTTTGATAATGAATAAAAATAGGCTCTACCTCCCAAAACAGCAGCCTACCACAGCTCAGAATTACACTCTTCATGTTTGTCTTTGATGACTGACCTGCTTTATACTATCCGAACCTCTGGTCGACCTGTTTACAGTGTATTCAGTGCATTTGCTCTATCTGCTGCAGCAGACTCCATTATACCGTTAAGTTAAGGAAGGTAAGACGATGAATGAATGCATGTACCCAGTTGATTCCCACTTCCTACATAACCATTACATAGGCTTGCTATTCTTCATCTGTCCACAAGATGTCAATAGATATTTTCACGTATCCATTGATTTCTTATGGGCCACATGTGCTCTCCATAACATTGAGTGTTTTTTTTCAATTACAGTAATATATATCATCCCCAGTTCTTTGTATGCAGCAATCTATTCCTGTTCACGTCTCCCTCATCATAATAAAGCAAATGCCCTTTGGGGCTTGTTCCTCCAGTATGTCTGTGAGTTAATATAAGGCATTTAATCTAACATCCATCCATCCATCCATCCATCCATCCATCCATCCATCCATCCATCCATCCATCCATCCATCCATCCATAACATTCTCTGTGAATTGGAGGCAGTCCTCTGTGAACTAGAAAATATACATATATCTGGTTGCAACAGAACAGTTTGCACACACTGGTATAAAGACTCTCCCTTGGGAATGTTCACTTCAGTCTTTCTTTATAAGTATAGTGTCCCAGGAAATGTTGACAGCATGTAAACTCATATAAACTCAAATATAGATGCATGAAATACAGGATTTTCTTCATTGAGTTCACAATAAGCAGATACTTACAAAAAAACCATTAAGTTAATGAGTTAAAGCATACATTTTGTTGTTACTGTGCAAACACATGAAACTGGGTATATGTCAGGAAGCGTTAACAATCTACCACACTGTTTTCCAGAACAGTGTCCACATTTTTTGGGAAACAGAATTGTATACGGGCTCCCTCGAATGCCTGAGGGAGCAATAAAAAAAAGTGAAACAAAGTTGACTCAAGATGTTAACTTTTGCCTCTGGTCATTATGGGACTGGAAGTTTGAGGAAAATATGCACAATAAATCATTGGAGGCAACAGAACTGATTTTGATTTATCACACTGGGAAAATGATGCCCACCTCTCGGAGGCGAGAGAAGAAGGAAAAAAAGATGATTAAAGAGAAACTACAAGAGGCAGTAGAGTCAAAGTCATATACATACACTATAATCAAGACAGAATTGCAGAATGCGCATGCTGAGCACAGACCCAGGGGGATCAGGGTCCCCGCAGCCTGTGTTTGAAGTGAGAATTAATGACATTTCTTTTTTGGAAATTCAAAGGGAAAAAAAACATGGGACTCCAGTTACCTCTCTCTACTCTGAAATTGACTTCTAGAATAATATTAGTGCCGTTGCAGGCCTTTACACAATCCGGCCATGATTATTGCAGCACATCCCCAGATGTTGTGTGACCATAACACTCTGTTGCCTCCTCCACTACAGAGGAAACTTTCCTTCTTGAATACAGTGACTGCAGTGTGAGGGAAAGCTATAGCTCAACCTACCTTTCGCTGAACTCTTCCATCAGTCGTAACCATGGTAATCACAGCAAAAACACCCCCCTCCTTGACACGCCATAGTCTTTCTGCACATTATGGACGACCTGTGAGCACCTCTAGGGCTGTCTTTGTCTGGGCCTACAGTGTTTCCAGTCGACCCCACTCCCGCTCTATTGCACAGTAATGGATTTATTTATATCACTCCGAGCACATTGTCCTCGGGCGAGATGGCAGCTCATCCCCGTGATTGACAGCTGCTGATAGGACTCCAATCCTGGGCCCGGAGCCTGTTGCTAGGGGCTACAGGGGCTTCCCGCATCCACGCAGTTGCCATGGAAAAAAAACGAAAAGAAGGGGAGTTTGGGACTTCTGCCTGCAGATGGCAACCCTGCACTCCGAGTCAGGAGCTAGGCAGGTCTTCTCTGGGTGAGGACGGAAATTAGGTATGAAAGTGGGAATCTTTTTGCCTTGCAGGGTATGGGTTTGATTTTAGGGGGTTTACCCAGAGTTCACCTCCCGAATAGTCTCATCTGGGTGCCGCTGCAGCTCTTCTCAATTACAAACAAGTCGGGAGGGGGGGGGGGGACTTCCCTGCGGGCTCTAGTGTGACAGCCTGCCAGCCTGCCTTTGTGCTGCCGTGCATAAATTCTTCATGTGCATTGCACAGGTTTATTTGATCGAGTAAAGCAACGTCTCCGCGCACAGTCGTTTCCCATGGGGACTGCGAACGTACCTGCAAGCCAGCTTCTGCTTCGGTCCAGTGTCTGGGCTGTTTGCAGGTTTGCCTACAGATGTGACACAGAGCCTGTGAAACTGGGAACTGAACAGCCTTTGGTGGTCTGTGCAGAGCTAACCACTTCCATCTGCCGCGGTTGCATTTCCTATTTCCTTGTTTCTGCAGCATGTGTTTTTCTCTCCACTCCTTCTCAACACACTCACACACACACATTCATTGATTCACAGCTCATTAGATCAGTCAGAAACGAGTAGCATAAGGTGCCAGATGGGCCCGGTTGGTGGAGATGACAGTTACTTATAGGTGGACGTGCACGTGCACACTTTCGGCTTCATTTCTCCTTTTCGTTGCGCCTGAGCGTTTCCCATCATTCCCTCTTGACAGTTCATCTTATCTCGCATCTCGCAGAATCTCCTCCGCTGTCGGGAAGGAGAAGAAAGGTCACTGGAGGTCATAAAGCAGCGGCGGCATTGGTAGTGGCTGCGGCGTGGGGTTCCAGGAATTCACCTGCTGCTGCAGCTGCCGGGGTCAGTCTGCAGTATTTCTCACAGAGGCAGGAAATACTGCAAACTGCAGCTGAAACTGAGAAGAAAGACACACACACACACACACACACCAAACCCTAAGAACACACCAGCTAGTATGAGAGACTTCTAGTGTCACTTAGAGCGCCAGCGAAAACTTTCATTATCCCTTCGTGTGCTGGATGCTTTCACACCTTTTTATCATTTTGTCTAAAGCAATAAGGCATGTTCTCATTGCTTGTTTTGTCAGTCCTTTAGTCTGAATGAAGTCAGACATTAATGAATGAAGGATGAAGTAAGACGTTTGTCTTTATTTACAGCATATTTCCACTGCCTGCATGCTAGAAATGTTGTGTTTTTAAAAACCTTCTACTATTTTTTATGCATCCGCCGCACATTGTCTTGCCCACTCTGTGCCTTAATGGTGTGTCAAGGGATCTGCCCTCAGTCTGACCGGAAGTCGAACCCGTGACCTCTTTGCTGTGCAGCGACAGCACTAACCACTCATTCACCGTGCCTTTTTTAAGTGAATGTGCTTGCTAGTTAGTGTTTATACTGTCTTCACTGATGCACACAGTCTTCTTTTATCTTTTCTTTTTGCATGCAGGCATTCTCATCTCTATTCCGCTGTCTCCGCTGCCACAACAATGCAAAATTACTCACTGTGTCTTCCTTCACCATCATGACTGGGAAATCTGGAAAAACACAAACCAGGGATCATAAATAGTTGATCGGTTGCTCTCTTTCGCTCCTGATTCAGACCTCACATCCCTGTGGGCTGTCAGTCAGTCACAGGCACACATGTCTTCACTAAAAATCCCATTTTAGTGCACCATGACAGGGCGCTTACGCACAAGCTGCGATCAGGGGCTGGAGATGCTGTGCAGGCTGGGAACATCAGCACTGTGCCTCATTATGTTATAAGCTGTGTGTGAAATGCGGTCTGCTGCCTCCAGGTATTGGATTTCTCCAGCTCTCAGATCCACTGTGCAGCAGGAGTGCCTGCCACTGATTTTTCAGCACACCGTGTTCCATATAGTCTGCCGGAGTCAAACAAGGACACGGCGTCTGAGGAATAATTTAATACCACCTTAAATTTGGATTAGCGCAGCTCGAGGTGTGTCTCCGTGAGACCCCGCATGAATGAAAGTCAGTCCGGCGAGCGGTGGTCACGTAAAAGCGCCCGTCGCGTGGGAGAAAATGTGAAATTTGACACATTTGTTTGTTAAATTCCGCTATAATTTAAAGCGTGACACCTTAAAGGCTGCACTCACTCCTCACGTCTTGTCCAATAGTCTGGGGAGGCGTTCACGAGCTGTCGGAAATATGACAATACATCACTGCGAGACCTCGAACCCCTTATAAAAAGTCATAAAACTCATAAATCACTTTATTGCCTCTCTGTTTCATTTCAATTCAGTTATTTTATGTGTTTCATTAAGTATATTATCACCATATATTTAGACTTTTTACTGCCATCATTTGTAAATTCATTTTATGCCTTTCATTTACGATACTATTTTTCCACATTTCGAGACTGTGTATAAAGCTTGTGCTGGTTTAAATAATGAAGTTATAAAGCCTTTGAATTGATGCAAGGTGGCTCCGTCAATTACTTCTCGAGGTCTGGGTCACAAGCCTAGCAGTCTGAGAAGAACAGGCACTCCTCTCCCTGACCACTTTTAATAGCTCCTCTGGAGCAAGCCAAAAGATACAATCTCTCCAGAGTACTCTGGCCCTGCCTCTGGGACTTCTCCCAGGTGGGTGTCTCTTGAAACACTCCTCCAGGGAAGCTTCCTGGACAGATGCTCAAACCACCTCAGCGCAGAGGAGCAGCAGCTTTACCTGGAGCACCTCCCAGGTGTCTGAGCTCCTCACCTTATCCCCTTAACCTGTGTTGTGCTGCTTTAAATGCCATCCTCCTCACTAAAGCAAATCTAATCTCAGCTGTATAACTTGTACATCTACAAGGCAATGAACTGGAAGATGATTTAGCTTAACCAAGCTCAATAAGCTGTTTCATCAATGAACTGCTAAGAGGTGACATATGTAACAATTATGTTTATCTTTTACTTTATATTTTATCTTCCAACATATCATTGAATTGTCCATCATCTCTACAACCCTACTACTGTGTCCCTTCCACCCATTACAACAACAGATAACGCTCAATCAGCCATAGCAGCTGTGGTCTAGTGGT
The DNA here is from genome assembly GCA_029224185.1 of Karalla daura. Taxonomy (NCBI): domain Eukaryota; kingdom Metazoa; phylum Chordata; class Actinopteri; order Chaetodontiformes; family Leiognathidae; genus Karalla; species Karalla daura. The sequence continues at coordinate 5,183,375 of CM055210.1, read as the reverse complement.
TAACTTGGATTTGTAACCTCATGGTTACACGCTGTAGTGCCCCTGAGCAAGGCAGCTCACCCCCCACCATCTGCAGTGCCCACATTTCCACACGGGAAGCGATGGTACACCCAAGGGTTAATGCAGCGAATGCAGAAATAAAAAGAGAAAAAATTCACTGGAAAAACACTTCCTGCTAAATGACAATTGCACTGCTCCGGGCAGGCATAGCTTTCATTGTTTTAATTTATTCTTTCTACAGATGTTATCGTTTCATTGAGAGTTGCCAGTTTCGTTGTACTCGTGCAATGGCTGTAAAATGTATTCTTCGCCAAAACAAACAACCGCAAATGGAACCGTTAAATAGAACGCGAAGCGACACAGATTTCCGGCGCTCTGCTTTCCGAGCCTGGCAGCGGTCCCTGAAGGCAGCACAGTTGTGAGATCAGCTGATTTTTTACGCTGCCATTTTGTCCGGCAGAACAGCAGCAGCCAGTCACTCCGCACACAGGAATCACCGGCTCGGAGACTTTTCACCTCTTGATTTTTACTACACAGCCGCGCAGGGGGGGACGGCACGGTCGCCAAAAAAAGGAAACAAAAAACAAAAAAAACAGCAACCACCAGAATCCTCCTCCATCGACAGCCGGAGACGGACACCGATCACCCCGGAGGGAGGAGAGAGGAGGGGACCCCAGCACCCGAGCTCGGAGCTCTGTCAGCGGCTGGAACTCAGCGGCTCCGCCGGCTCCGTCACGGGCCTGTCGGGCTAACTCACCGGCTGTCAGTCCCCTCGGAGCCACCTCCGGACAATGTGCTGCTCAACCCCGAGTGACTTTTTACAGCGGAGGAGGGATTTAACTCGCACTTCACCCAGCGACCAGTGAAGGCTACAAAAAAAAACCCCGGAGCTAACAAGTTGTTCTCCAAGCTGTGATTTCATACGGATTACTCCTTTATTTTCTCTTCTCTCCTGTGCCTCTCTCTCGTTCATTTTGGTTACCCCCCCCCCCTCCGACCGTTTCCTCAAACTCAAAAAAAAGAGAAGGAAAAACGTTCAGGTTACCACCTTTTAAAACCAGCCAGTTAGCTATGATTATTTGTGGCCAGAAAGTAATTTCCAGTGTTTACAGATTCCACAGTGGGACTCTTTCCTGGTTCGAGTGCTGCAACGGAAACATTAGCTAACACAGACTAGCTCGGATTAGTGTCGTGGTTTCTTTTTTGTTTACTAGATAGACAAGAGTTGCCAAACAGTTCGTAACTGCATAGAGAACCTGGATATTCTCGACTGGACTTCACGCCTGGAGACTTTACACGACAGCAGGGGTGTCCGGTCGCCTCTTCGAGTTGAGTCGAGCCTCTCTGCATCCCTCGCTTGATTATTGTGCTGTTTTAGCCGATTGCTTGCGTGCGAAGAGATACGATATTCAGAGATGTCGGGCCAGTCTATCACGGATCGGATCGCGGCTGCACAGCACAGCATGACCGGCTCGGCCATCAGCAAGGCTGTGTGCAAAGCCACCACACATGAAGTGAGTGGACCCAAGAAGAAGCACCTTGACTGTGAGTATCTGACCTCCTGCTGCACGGATCTGTGTGTGTGTGCTTACAACCAGCTGCAATCCTTCATAACACACACGTACACGCACACACACTAGATGGTCTCCTGGTACTCTGGGTGCACACATTCCTTCACACTGCCTGGCAGCAGTGACTGGGTCCAGGGTCCAGAGGAGGGGGGTGGAAGATCACACACACACACACACTCTGAGTTCAGGGACCGAAGATACTGGAGCTTGTTTACCCTCCTCCAAATGTGCTGTATGCTCACCAGGGCTGGTTATATGCAGCATGATGTTTAGCATATTTCCTCAGATCTTCCACCAATCCCCCTTTTCTACCCGGGCCAGATGATGTGGCGAGCACTGCTCTGAACTCCATCAACCCCCAAAGGCAAATATTCAATCTCCAGTTATAGCTGCGCCTCTCAGTTCATATATATATATATATGTTTTTGTTTTATGCATTAAAATGTTAGAATATGCAAAATGGTGCCCTTCAAAATGTCCTCAAGCTGGGCCCAAGTGTCGTTTTGCGCTCTGTGGAATCTGCAAATGTAGGGAAACGTTTGTCGCGTTTTGCATGGGATGAATCTGTAAACTTCCTGATATCCGATTCTGTGACATGTGACGCACAATGTAACATTGTCACATGACATAACTGTGAAGAAGACCGCATGGAGACATTGTAGCTCAATTGTAACCAGCAATCGTTCAAGTACTTTGCTAATGAATACATTTCTCAAGTGGTGTCGTCCGCAAACAGCCTTTCAGATGATGTAACCTGTGGAATAGTTTGACAGTCTTAAAACTGCTCGACTGTCATGGGCACTCTTCAGTGTGTAGGTAAAGCTCCAGTTCATGGTTTATTTATTATCTGTTAGGTACCATTAAGTTGTCCGTAGTCGTTTTTTTGTGTTTCCAAAACCTCATTGTGAGTTATACAAAGTTGTGCATGTTTTCTTCTGGTAGGAAATGAGCAAACTCACAGGATGTTCTATTTTATTTTGGTTTTTCATCATCATTTTGTGAGGGGAAACGAAACTATACCCAAAGATGTCACGTTCTGGGAAAAAAAAGGTAAAATTCCCTGTCGTGGGACTATTGAAGGAAATTTTTTTATCTTAGCTTAAATGGAAACGCAATGATTAAAACACTATCAAAGCAGGGGACGGATAGGCTAAGCATTGCGATGTTGGAACGGCTCCTCGTGTTAAGCTACTGTATAACCAGCCACTGTTTGCATAACAGTTTGGGACCGATATGAAAACGCATCTCGTTTCGAGGCTTCAAAACTGTTCTGGCAGGTTCCCATTGTACAGACTTCAAGGCTAGCCACAGAGTGAACAAAACGGCGCAACAGAAAGCAGGCCTTTCATCTGACCCGCAGCTCAGGAAAGGGCCCGACTGGGATTATGTCTAACGCAGAACCACGCCGCATGAAGCTGTCTCTCTCTCCAAAATCCCGGGAAAACCTCCCTCTCGTCTCCTTCCTTGGTGGCCTTATGTATTTTTTTTGGGTGGGGGGGGGGGGGGGGCAAAGCCAAATCGCCCACGTCATCCGCAGGGACTGTCGTCAGCAAACGCGAAAACAGCAATTTCCAGGGTCTTTAGTCGCAGGTGCTTGTGCGGAGTTAATTCCTGGTTGTCATGTTGTGTTTTGCCGGAGTAAAGGAGAGCGGATTAAGGCTTTATGTTCAGTGTAGTCACGCTGAAAGGGCCCGTGGTGCGAATGGAACGACGTAAAAAAAAAAAAAAAAAAAAAAACGCCGCAGGAGTGAGATCGTGCTGAAGTTCCTCGTCTGGGAGCCAGCCTTTTGTCAACACGTGACGCACACGTTTTGATTGATGCCCCGGCTCGGCCGCCTCGCATCCGTCAGCCCCTCCTGGCTCACAAGACACGGCTGCTGACGTCCAACAAAAGTCCCCTATTTGCCCCCCCCCCCCTCCCCGCACCACCACCACCTCCTTTGTGAACTTGGCCAGACCTTTTCCAGCCAATACGCCGTGTCAAGCTTAATCATTGTGGGATATTGATTTTCTTTGTGAGAGCAACGACCTGAGTGCCGCAGGGGGAATGGCCAGCCGCTGGTGCATTGCACACGGGCCCGATCATGTTATTTGCCTGTTTGATGATCTTTTCTTTTTTCCCGCTCCTTCTCCGACCGCAAAGACGACATCCGCCGCTGTCGCAGGGCCCGGTCGGTGGCTCGCCGCGGAGAGGCGACTCGAGGCAGGCAGGTGGGGGTGGGTCGTCGTTCGGTCAGGCGGGAAGTCAATTTGTGAGTCAGTTAGGAAGCCGGGGAGGCACAGTGTTCGATCATTGCTCAGTCAACTCCGGCCGGCCAGCTGATTCAACAGTCTCGTAATGTCAGGAATGCTGGCTGCCAGGTAGGGCTGCTAGATTGCGGGGGAGCTAGACGGTAAATGGACTGGTTCTCAGGTAGGGCTCTTGTAGTCTTCACGACCTCTCAAAGTGCAAAGTTCACCCGTTCACGCGCCGGTGGGAGAGGCCCGTCTACTCGGTCCACCTGCTCAACCAGTAGCTTTAACCTTTCCCACACTGAAGACACAGCCCCGGGGGCAGTTTAGGGTTCAGTGTCTTGCCCAAGGATACTGTGACACGTAGGCTGCGCTGGGATTGAGCCACCGACTCTCTGGTTCAGGATTCAGTGTTGGTTATTTCAAATTCCAACTTGAATAATGCTCAAAACTGAATGTTAAAAGCAGTTTCACAGACTTCACCTTGAACAAAAGCAGCAACTATGTCTAAGCCACCACACGTAGCGATGCAGACAAGGTTTACCATGTGCAAACACAATAATAATAACAGTCGAAGTCAGAGTTGGATTAGTTGCACAGATTTACCGCCAGTTAGCCTTGATTTCAGGACTCTAGCTGGTGCTAATCTACCCAGAATGTGTCCGGGAAGCTCTGCAACTCCGACCGAGCACGTCTCTGACCGCGGCCCCCCCGAACGTAACGCACGAGGCAGCCATAACGGCAGCCGCACTGCAAATATTAACAGTGTGTGCTCGCCGGATGTCTCGCGCAGAAATCCCACTCCACATGTATAGTGTGAGTCATCCGATGTGCCAAGTGAGATGAAAGGAAAGCCGGGCCTTATCTCTGGCTCTCAATTCGCAGCAAATTGGAGAGGTAGCGGCAGTGTGCATGAAACCCCAAGTCAGAGTCGGTGCGTCTGGCAACGAGACGCCGGGTGTCGAACACGGCCGAGCACTGGGGGGGGGGGGGGGATTCGCTCAGTGTGAGGCGACCAACAAATCCACTATTTAGTGAATTTAGTGTCTGCAGAGCTGCTTATCAATGGAACGAGAGAGACACCTCCAGAAACCTGCCAGACACTGAAAGCCTGTGTTGTGTTGAAGCTAATATCTATTTTTCCACACAGTCACAGCCCCCCCACCTCCACACACACACAGACACACACAGAAACGCACGCGCACACACACACACACACACATCATCATCATTTTCTATCGCTCTCTGCTTGGCACCATTTCACCGCAAGCAGCTGTGACTGTCTGACAGCAAGCTGTGAATGATCTCACCGGCACATTTTGCATCTAGACCCAATAACCGAATAACCCCAGACGAGGCCTTTCAGCACCGCCGGGCCGTGGGCCTGCGCTAGGGTTCGGGGGGGTAGGTTGGGTGGGGGCGGTGTGTGTGTGTGTGTGCGTGTGTGTGGGGGGGGGTTGTTGTTGGGGTGAGGCGGGGGTGTTCGCCATTCGCTCCGGCAGCCGTGACATTCACGCCCCACTGGCGCAAATAAGTGCCGTTTGAAAGCCATTTAGTGTCATGATCGGGGCTGTCCACCCCAATTAACCCCCGGCCCGTGAGCCGGTGGCAAAAGCGACGAGTCCTTCCCGTCAGCCTCTGCAAAGCCCTTCTATTTATGGAAATTATCGTCGTAAAAATCAGCGGCGGAAGGGCTGTGGCGCGTCTGAACACTCGTTTGTGTGTGTGCGTGCGCGTCTGCGGGGGTTGTCAAGGTGAGAGACGTATTGTGCGTTTAATCCGGCTTTTATAAGCTGCCGGGCAAATGCTGCCACACACGCACACACACACTCGCGCGCGCACACGCACACACGCGCGCGCACTCCGGAGGGCCACTTCTTCCCACTCTGGCTTCATTGAAACGCCGATTGTTTCACCATTTTACAGCTGCTGGAGAGAAGTTGTGACATTTAAACCCGAAGCGTAGTTCCCTCCCCCGCGCTTGCACTCTGTTGCCATGGCAGCGAGCGAGCGGGCCGGCCCGGCCCGGCGCGCGCGTTAAGTGGCCCCGGGTCGACTGGGGGGAAGCTGGCCGGTAGGGAGGGGCCGCGGCCGCGCCACCCCGCCGTCTCTCGGGGCCCTTGTTTGTGCCGCGGCTGAAGCGGCTGCTTGCGAGCCCTTCTTAGAAGTGGGCGCGCGGGCCCGCTAACGAAGGCCCTCCCAGCCATCCAGGTAATGGAATATCTAACGAGCGTGAATGAAAGGCAGCTGGGGCCGTTTAGCTTGGTCCCTCCTCGTCCGCTCGCAGTGGCACGAAACCTCTGCCGTGACGGCCGCACGAAAGGAGGTGTGAGCGGGCCGCCGAAAGCGCCGCCTCCGTCTCGCAAAGACTTTGCTCCCGTCTTCCTCAGTCGCCCGTCCCCATCCAGAATCGTCCGTCTCCTCGGTTGGGGGGGATGGGGGACGGACGGGGCAAATTCCCGTTTGCCAGGCTGGGTCAAACGGGGAAACCATGCTGGAGGAGAACTCCGAAACGTCATTACGGCGGCTAGCAAAGGCGCCGGTACGCTCCGAGCGGAGTCAACACGACCAGAGCGAGTCAAGGCGGAGCTCGGCGTTCGCCGTCAGAAAGGGCGTTGGATCGACATTCCAACGATCGGAGGAGAAAGTGTCAGGGACCCGCGTTGTGTAACGCGTCCGCGGATATCGGCTGCTGCACTGCAGCGAGGTCTGGTCCTGCGTGTGCCGACGCGCCTCCACTTCAGTCATCGTTTACTCAGCTTAGGCACCGAGGAGGGGAAAAAAAAAAAAAAAAGCCGGACTGCCAAGAGCTGCACGTTGTTATCTATCAGTCTGTGTCTGAGCGATTATTGCGTCGTGTCCCTCCCTGTCGGGGCGCGCGTCTCTCGCCCACCTCTTTGAGCGGGGCTTTCTTTCCAAGACGCCGAAACGCTCTGCGTCTGTTTCCAGCGTCGCCTGGCACGAAAGCTTCAGGAAAGCGAAATACAAAGGCAAGAAGTCATTGGGGTTGCGCTCGGGAACCTCCCCCTTTACAAAATGCCTGTTTTGAAGGCTGCTTTCCTTCAACTCCCTTGACATTTGAACTGCTCGAAAGACGGGGGAAAGAGACCGAAGAATCCCAGCCACACGCGTGTCACCAGGCAGTGTTACCACTGCTGTGTTTCTGAGACCGTTTCTCTCACCCTTTGGCTGGCCGGCTGGCCGGGTCTGTGTGTCTTCGGGTGAGTTTCTGGAGGGGCGCCCGCCGTGCGAACTCCTGCGAGTTGGTGCCCACTCAAACTCAACGGCTCTATTTCAGACCGCAGCTCGTGGGTCACCTTGACTGATGTGTTCCCCCTGTGTGCCTGTGTGCATCTGTTTGCGTTGGCTAAATGCAAGGTGTTGGTCTGCTGGAAGCAGATTGTGGTGGGAACGCCTGCGTAGCTCCCTGGTATGACGCGGAATTAGGTAACGCCGCATTTTGAAACCCGTTGTCGTTATGAAATCACCTGAGAGATAACACCTCTCAGTGGTTAGTGCTGTTACGCCATAGCATGAGGGGTTCCCAGTTTGAATCCCTGGTGGACTGATGGCCTCTCTGTGGGCATTTCTCTCCCCGTGTCTGGGTGGGTTTTCTCCACTCCAAAAATATGCAGCTGGATCCCGGGCAGACCTGGTTGTTTTATCCGCTAGCTGTCCCTACGCGGTCCTACTTGAAGTCAATGGGAAAATGGGAATAAATCCTAAATAGTGTGTTCATTTTAATGTGAATGCTTTTCTTTCAGTCAACCACGGTGTGTGTATGTGCATGTGTGTGTGTGTGTGTGTGTCATGGTAACGTATGGTCTGTTTCGAGATGGGAATGGGCCTTCGGTGTTCAATATGTCGGTAACCATTAAGCCATGTGCTGTGCTCGTGGGGCGCAGGTGGCCGTTATCATTACAATTTCTGCCATCACAGTAACCGCCATCACGAGGCTGAACGCGCTGGAGGACAATAACCTGACGGGGGCAGAGTAGGTGTCCATTTACCAAGCCTCGCACGTCAAGAGACAACTTCTGATGGAGAGCTTATACAGGAGTGTGAGGACTCTCCAGCCATAATATGCCCCGAGATAACAGTTTCTGAATAATATATTAATTCGGTACAATTTTGTGGGGTCGAACAAATCATAACACTTACTAGTAGCAGTTAATCAAAACCATGCAATTCATATGCAGACATAACATAAACAAATCTGGGGCCTTTTAGGTTTTCTGCAAATATGGCGTATTTGTTTTGTTTTTTTGGTCCACACAGGCTGGCCAGAATGCTGCGCTTGTAGCAACACAACTCACTTTGAAGTTAGCGAACCGCACGAGATAACGTCTCCGGAAATGACTGTCGCTCGCTGCCCCTCCCTTTTCAATAGACATATTTCTGTGTTTTGCCTGCTGTTTTACACCCATCTGTGATTGGATCCCTACATTTCCGCCCCCTCCCACCCCCCCCCCCCCGTGTGACTCCTGGCGTTGGCTGCCTCCTGTCGCCGCTGTCACGAGACCACCTGTTGTTGTCCCCAGCTTTGACAGCTCTCATTGCTTGTCACCCCCGGCCCGACCGCATCCATTAGAGAGAGTGACGGTCGGCGCTGGCCGGGCCCTGTCCTTCCTGCAACGCGAGGCTGAGCGCAGCGGGCGCCATCGATCGCCGAGCAGCCCGTGGAATAACGCGGGGAGTTGGAGCTCACGCCGAGCTGAGAGCCGAGCTGACCGCCGTTCATCGCCTGGGTGGGAGATGGGCCAAAACCGCGACAGCCTCTGCTTTGTCCCACGCACAGGTCACACAGAGAGGCCCCTAAGAGATTTCAAAATGGGGACCTCCTTGCTGACCGCGCCGCGTTGTGCGTTGGACGTCTTGACTTGGGGATAGTCAAAATGGAAGCCAGACTTAGCGGAGTGTTACTGAATACTGTAGGATCCTCTGACAGACATTTGCACTCTTCGCTGTCAGTGGAGTCCCCTGCATGGCCCGGAGCTTAGACAGTGTAGGCATTGAAGTGTGCGGAAAAAAAAAAGAAGAAGAAGAGTAAAGATCAATTTAATTTTCAGCTGAATCTCGATTCCTCCTTGTATCTTGTGTTAACTCGCCTGCCACTCTGTCCCTCTCCACTCTTTGCTCTCTCCCCTCTCTCATTACGCAGTGCACACACGGAGCGAATTTATCCGCCTATCCCGCGAGCGTTCCAGCAATTAAAAAGCGTCGGCGTGATTTAGGGACCTTTAGGGATAAAAACAGTGCGGGCTTATGTTTCCCGGTGTTCGTGCTGCATTGATCCCTTCCCC